>OY796661.1:8525134-8891134 GCA_963680705.1 Rhagium mordax | reverse complement strand
AAACATTAATAATCATGTTTTTACACACCTGTATTCAAGGCATACTCGCGTAGTACAAAATTTAAAAATGGCTTTAACAGTATTGACATGCCAACAACGCACCAAAATAAAAGCTCTCCAACTGCTCGTCTGCATCTGTGTTAACTAACGTCAATATTAATTCAACACACCAGCACTCACCTTGGATATTACCTCTCCATACCCGCATGGTTTAACGAGAATACACTACAATTTCGATTTAAATTAACAGGACACGTACTGATTTAATTTAGTTTCTAACCTAGACCTAAGGACGTCTAAATTTAAAAGGTTTGTTGAACCCACACTAATACCTCCACGAGAGGACAATTGGACAATTGCGCTGTAGGCCACGTTATACATGGAAAATTAAAAAAAGGTAATGAAAGATTCATGACCTGAAATTTTTTAACCGTGATGTTTTGTAGACTATACCCCATTTTTGCAGCAGAGATATACGACTGGTAGTAGTGGTAGTACGTATGATTTTTATTGTAAATTACGAAGCATCAATAAATCCATTTCCACTATTAATTTTACTAATCCGATACATTTTATTTTTTGGTGTTGATTTATAAACAATAAACATAATATTCTTAGTCTTCTTCATTCACTTCATTTTTTTCTAACGTTTTGGTTTATCAGTAACTTTTTTAAAGTGATCGAAAGGATCGAAAATACTACCTACCAAAAACTATTTAATATACCTATAAATTTCCGTTATAATTTATGGAGTTTCATCACATCTATTTTCTATCAATTCTATTCTGATTTTTTGTTTCTTAAAACAACGCCATGTGTATAAAATAAAAAAACAAGAGTAGAGTATTTTTATTGATAAAATTCCAATTCTCTACAGAGAAAATTAAGTATATTCGCAAATTTCAAGGATCTATGGAGTCATCCCAGGCGACACAGGCAAGCATTGTGTCAAACATAATAAACGTGTGATTGATTACTGCGAAATGGAGGTATTGTATGTAGTTTGAACTCGAACTCAATTACATTGTTGAAGGGTTCACTCAATAAATTCTTCCTATCGGTTTTATACATTATGCTCACAATATTTGGAAAGACTCCACTTTTATCGAAATATACACATAAGTGGAGGAGTACAAAAAAGTCTAGGATATTCGAATAGTTTTAAGAGCTCCAAGAGTTTTGAAGAGGCGTACATAAATTTAATCCTGAAATATTTATGTACCTACTATTTTATATTTGAAGCTATGTACATACATATTACTAAAAAAACTGTTGACATAAGAAATATATGTCCATTTTTATTTATATTGTGTGGGAAATTAATTTACTTAAAAATAAAAATTGTAAGAATTTTCAATATTGTGAAATATAAATCCCTTAAGAGTGAAGAAAAAACTATAACTGTATTTAAGTTAAACTACATATAGGACATGTAGTTTAACTTAAATACATATTATTATTGAATCATGACCAAAAATTTTCCCATCAGTTCTCTATACTAAGTAGGTACTGCTATGTGTTGAGGATTTTTGTTCGACTTATATTTTTAATTTCATTTTATTGTTTTTCTTTCTTTTGGGCCCCACGTTGGGAGCCAAGATAAATGTTATGTATGGAGGATTTTTAGGGATACTGTTTAAATTTTTATTTTTGATATTGATATACTTTGTAATTTGAGGTCAGTTTAAATTTTCATATTTTTATTTTATTTTAATGCATGCTATAGTATTTAAGTTTTTTAGTTTTGAAATTTTAATTTTATTTTCTATAGAAATTGCGAATAGTTTGTTCAAGAGAAATATTTTTAAGTTCTTGTATATAGTTTTGAATAATCGACCTTATGGCATAAGATCAGTCCGCCTCTGGGCAGAATTATTTCAATGTTTCATTAATAAGCGACAGTGCGCATGATTTTATGATTATTTAACGTGAAACTTACTATAGGTTTGCTATAATTACTCTTTTACCTTTCAGGGCCTTTGGGGGTTCTCTTGTACCATCGAAGAAATATCTTACCTATAAATCTGCTGTCATGCTATATTTAAATAAAGGTTATTTGAAATTCGTGCTAATTTATTTTATTATATTTCTATCGACTTTGAATTATAGCAATCTTTATCAGAATGAATGTCACTCTACTATTTGACAGCTAGATGTATCTGAGTCTGCTGTATTTTAGATATCCAGCTGAGATGAATTTAAATGCTTTGGTTTTTTACAATTAAACATAGATGGCACACAAAACATAAGGTATTATTGCAATTTCAGAAAATCATGCAAAAGCAAATAACGTTTCTTAATCTACATATATCCCTGCGCTAATTAAAACTAATTCAATCTACAACAGATTTAGGGCAGTGTCCTTTTGGATATTAACAAAATTAAATAAAATTAAGGTTTAAAATTTCAGTTCAGAGTAAGTTCTGCACTTTCGGATTACCGAGTCGTTTTAAATGCACTTGAATTGGCAGACCTGTTTTTAGTTTTTGACACTTGTGGTCTAGATATGATGTCTGCCTGTTCTAGAAATTATTGCACCGTTTAATGGATTTGTTTAAACCAAATAGGCCTTGGATGCAATTTTGGATTTCGACCAATCAGGTGGCTGCTCATTAATTGGGATAATTTTTACTTTTATTCCTGGTAAGTTGAAGCTGCTTTTCCGTTACTTTTTCGTATTTGGCCTTGACTCACCATTGGAAAATCCTGGGAATATTAATTTCCAATTTAAATTATAATTTTCTGAATTTATTTCAGGAGCGATCTGGACGTGGGTTTGCTTCTTTCATTACCCAATAACAACTCTCATTTTGTTTCGTTTCTAAGGAACATGCAGAAAATTTGCCAAACTAAGGATTTCTTGATTCCCATCTGTCATTAGGGTTAGTATTTTTGCCTTTTTTAACTCTTGAAGAGGGGTTGGAACCTTTGGTGTAGAACTTACACTTGGAGTAGTTTTCCACACACACCAAAACACTTTTGCACACACTCGACGCGCGTTTCGCCAACCAAGTTGGCATCATCGGGAGATGATTAAAACTAAGCTTAACCTAACAAATGGGACCTATTTATACCTAAAATGCGTTACGCTTCGACGAACAATTACCGCGATAGTAACAAAAAAGGCGGGTAAAATATTTAGCTTCGTTGAAGCGTTAACGCTTGACTAACATAAATAGCGGGCTATTTATGTTAGTCTAACTCTATTATATAATTTTCCTATGTGAAATTATGTCATTTTCAGCATCCTTATCCCCTAACGAATTTGTGGATACCCATTTGTTGATGTTGCGTGAGATGAATTTTTGACCTGCCATTCACTTCGACGAAACATCACTGAACCTTTCGAATATCACTACACAACACTTTTTAGTATCTAATTTACATTGTGTCTAGTCATTTGACTAGACTGGAGGTTTCACAGGTAAGTCTTATACTATTTAATTATAATTTTGAAAGAAATTTGCAGAAATAAAGTCCATCTTTGTTTAACTGTTGTGTTGAAAATCGTTCAAACTTTGTTTAAAGCATGTAACTAACAGCTGTTCTGTTATTGATTATTTTAAAGAAACAGCACAATGCATTTACTTTATTTACGTCTTTAAATTGTTTGTTTGCTTGTTTGTTCTACAGCAGATTTATGAAGATGGTTCTCCGACATGATATCCTTTTTTTAAAACTTGTATTTATCTATTGAGTGTACCATACGTAAGTTTCTCGTTATTTGTTTTATTAAGAGGATTATTTAATTTTATCCTTGTTCTACCTGAGTTTATTTTTAATTTTATTTATTTAATCGGGTTTTAATTTCTTTTATAGTTTAAAATACATGACTACCAATGTTTGGCTCTACCTAGAGACCAATAATTCCTCATACATTGACAAAATGATAGTTTTCATCTTTAAAAGGACATCAAGAATAACACTTATATACCTCAAAAATACTAACAATTGTGATTTTAAAAAGTGTGAAATTATAAAAAATTATTCTCCTCCTTCTACCCCTTTCAAATTAGTTTCAATTTTCTTGTAAGTATTTTTAGTATTAGGAGAAACTTCCGCTTTTAACAACAACGCATTTTTCTGAGATAATAAAAAATTCCCCATATGATGCGTTCGTTCTATTTGTAATATAGGATAAAAGGTTTCGGAATGCCTCATACCTAAAATTAAAAAAATAAACATAAGCGTAACTTTAAAACAGACGTTCATCAAATTTTCTACCTGTATATGTGTGGGAACCGATATGAGTGTTATAATATAGCATAGATGTAAACAAATCATCTTTTTTCCTGTAAACACTAATTTAATTTCGAAAGCTTTTAAAATTAAACTACTTTATTTTATGTAATCGATACTGAGCAATCAATGTCTAAATTAACTGCGAGACAGATGTTCATAAGCTTTATATCAGATTTCTGTTTGCTTAAAAATCCTAAACACACTGCGATAGTAAACACCATACATTTCAAATATCATTTCATATCCTATTTAATCAAGTGTAAGTGTAATTTAATCGTGTACTGAGAACGCTTTGTTCTCTTTGTTTTCCCGAACATCTGGTCAAGGTAAAAGATTATTTATTAAGTTTGAACCTAAAGAAGCAAACAATATTTTTTATCGAAACGAAAATATCTCGAAACAACTAAAAATCTTAATACATCGGGGAGGGGGGCAAGAGCTAACTCAAAATTCGTGATTGCCAAGAAATCCATTACTGAATCAAAAATAAGGAAAAAAGGTCCTTGTTTTAAAATCGAGGATCCTTATGCAGTAATATTTTTAAAAGGACTTTTCTAGAAAACAATTAATAGTACAATAAATTATCAAAAGGGTGTTTTTAAATAATTTTCAATCAGGAATCATAATCAGGGCAACTAAATTTTCGAAAAAAATAAATAAAGGATAAAATGAGGGTTAAAAATGGGATCATAATAATAACGCATATTACTAAAGGGTATGACTTTACAAATTCTTCAGATAATAAACAAAAACAAGTTTGAGGATAAATTATATTTATACAGGGTGATTCATAAGGAATGGGTAATATCGACTAAAATTATTAGCTATTTTTTTTACTTCTCGTAAACTTAGAAATCGGTCTATTACTAACCAAATCCAATTTCCCATTTCTGTTGATATAAGTGATGGGACATTACTCGTACTGAATAACACATAAATTACATGTACTAGAGAACTTGAATTTCGTTTCCAATGAATTTCAAGGTTTCGATTTCAGTTGAGGTTATCGATTCCTGGTACAATCCTATCTCTCAATGTGATAATGCCTTAATGACCTCGATTGCATTTGTTTCATAAATATCTCGCGCTCGTGGGTTTTATTATATTTTAAATACGTTTATTTATTGTTGTTTACTATTTTTTTTAAATACGTTTATTTATTGTTGTTTACTATTTTCTCTGTCAGTTATTTCACAACATCCGAAAAGGATAAAAACAATAACGGTTTTCGTTTTATTCTTCGATTGGTTATTGTTTCAGTTGAACTGTTCTCTACAGGATTATTTTATGCAATCCCACAAATATTGTAAATTATAACAAAAACGGTTACTTACTTTACCACAAATTTTGCATCATGCTAGAGGAGGACTTACCTAGAAAAGAAAAAAAAGTGTTATTACATTAGGTAAATAAGTAAGTAACCCGTGTAATTGTAACAACAATCGTCTTACAGACTACTCGACATAGTTAAAAAACGAAAGCCAGATCGCCCATTCATCTTTACTCTCAATCAATAAAAATAATGGTGCCTTCAATACATCAATATTAGCCTACATTATCTAAATTACTGATATTTATTTTAGATAAAACCAGATTGGAATACTGCAGGTTTAAAACAACCAAGAGCTTATTTATAGAAGGTTCTCCTCGCACTAGGTTCGTTTACCTTTCTTATCTGCACTTACTATAGTCATAGTTATACGCAACTATCGCCAGTTCTATTATACCAACGTACAACGCCTGAATGGTTCGTAAAATAAAGGTGGCATTGTTAGAGGAATCTAATGAAAGTTCAAATGAACTGAACAATGCTGAACATAAATGAACAGAACGTGTAATAAATACCATAGCCAGTGAACGGGGTAATGATTTTAAGAGCGCCATGTGCAAGCAAGAGAGAGGAACTATTCTTTGTCTTTGGTAAAATTTTCTCTGGGCGAATATATTGCCAAAAAGCTAGTATACCTGTTAAAGCTTAACAACCCATCTGACGTCATATGTTGTAAACTTTTAATCTTCCTGTAACTTTATTACACATTCTACTGTGGTAATTTGAGTGCGACAGTGCTGGATGCAATAATTTTGGGATATCCATGAATCCTATATCTAAGGAGGATTTTACCAGTGAAGATGAAGATACTCTGGACGATTGCAACAAAAACTATTGTGTCGCCAGAGGTAATCCCGCCATATCCCAAGGAAGAAAAGAAACAAGACAAAACAAATATGAATAAAGGAAAAGCAGCGATTTAAATTTGAATGAGTGAATGCTGGATGAAGTCGAAAAACTAAGAAAAGAAGAAGAAAGAAGAAATCTGAGGTGGTAAATTCACTTATTTATGTAGAGCTTGTACAGACTTCGGAATTGATTGGAACTGAACTACGAAGAAAAGAAGAAGAAGAGGAGGAAACGGAAATAAATGAAGAAGAGAACAAGAGGAGGAGATTGCACAGACGCCAGAATCGACTACAACTGAAAAACTAAGAGAAAACGAAGAATAAAGAAAGAAGAGAAGAAGAGAAAAAGAAGAAGAGGAGCGGTGGCAGAAGTTATTTATGTAGAACTTGTACAGGTTTTGGAATCGGTTGAAACTGAAAAACTTGGAAAAGAAATGAAAGAAGAAATCTGAATTGGTAAATTCACTTATTTATGTAGAGCTTGTACAGACTTCGGAATTGATTGGAACTGAACTACGAAGAACAGAAGAAGAAGAGGGGGAAACGGAAATAAATGAAGAAGAGAACAAGAGGAGGAGATTGCACAGACGCCAGAATCGACTAGAACTGAAAAACTAAGAAAAAACGAAGAATAAAGAAAGAATAGAAGGAGATAAAAAGAATAAAAAAGAAGGAGCGGTGGCAGAAGTTATTTATGTAGAACTTGTACAGGTTTTGGAATCGATTGAAACTGAAAAACTTGGAAAAGAGAAAGAAAGAAGAAATCTGATGTGGTAAATTCACTTATTTATGTAGAGCTTGTACAAACTTCAGAATTGACTGGAACTGAACTACGAAGAAAAGAAGAAGAAGAAGAAGTGTAAACGGAAATAAATGAAGAAGAGAAGAAGAAGAAGAGGAAACGGAAATAACTGACGAAGAGAAAAAGAGGAGGAGATTGCACAGACTCCAGAATCGACTAGAACTTAAAACACTAAGAAAAAACGAAGAATAAAGAAAGAAGAGAAGAAAAGAAAAAGAATAAGAAAGGAGGAGCGGTGGCAGATGTTGTTTATGTAGAACTTGTACAGGTTTTGGTATCGATTGAAACTGAAAAACTTGGAAAAGAAAAAGAAAGAAGAAATCTGATGTGGTAAATTCACTTATTTATATGTAGAGCTTGCTAGGCTCCAGAATAGACTAGAACTGAAAGACTAAGAAAAAAAGAAGAATTTGCTGTATAGAAGAGAAAAAGAAGAAAAGAGGAGCGGTGGCAGTTATAGTTATTATATTAGTTATTTATACCTATAGAACTTGCACAGGTTTCGCAATCGATTGGAATTGAAAAACTAAGAAAAGAAGAAAGCTGATGTGTTAAATTCATTGATTTATGTAGACACAGGCTCCGGAATCGATTGGAACTGAGAAACTAAGAAGAAAGGAAGAATATGAAAAGAAGAATGGTGGCAGAATTATATGGTTGGGGATAAAGACAAGCATAAAGATAGAACGTTCAAATATTCATACGTTTCAGGAATGAAGAGAAAGGCAGTAATCAGCGAGATTTGGAATTACTAGTAATAGGAGCACATTTAGAAGAAGAATCGATAATACGTTCAAACTTACACTATTGTCCCCACACTCCTATTACTAATTGTCGCGGGTATGTTAACGTTGTCTTTGTCGCACACGTTTGGTTTTGTAATTTACCCCTTCCCGCATCCCTTACAATGTGTCCTAATTTCTAACACTCAGTCTCAGTTCCAGTAAATATTTACGAGCTGCAAGATACCAATTCGGAAATTGTCATTTTTAAAAGAGGAAATAGAAACAAAAAGAAAAGTAAAGAAAACGAGGATAAGGACAGGAATGAAGGAGATCAAAGAAAATATTACCATGAAAATTGAAGAAACTGACGCGAAGAAAACTGTAAAAATTATTTTTTTTTAAATAGTGAGATACCTAATTTAGTTCATTTGGTTATTTTTTTAATAACAACGATATTAAAATCACTTTTTCTAAAGTTCGTCATACCTTAAGTATTCCATTTTAAAGCATCTTTCTCTAATTTAGAAAACAGTTTTATGTGCTGAGTAGAAAGTAGTAAATCTTGATGGCAGGTACCCAATTCAAATTTGCAGACCCCTTAGTTCCCAACCCGAATTTGACGGACTCACCGATTTAAGTTAGACTAGTGTTTCCAATAAATTCTAACAGTGCGCTGTAGATTTCAGTTTTGATAGAGTAATGTGACATTCATTACATTGATTATTTTGTGCTACAATTTTTTTAAACCAACAATTTTGTTAAATCATTAGTCATTACGATAAAATAACATAAAAAACCTTGCAAGGTACAATAAATCAATAATATTTTATTGTGTACATATTTGAATATTCCGGCGAATTTAATGGTTGAATTATTTTAATACGCATTTCAGTTTTTATTTCGTACCTCTCAAAAGAAACGTTGAGTTGCCAACTGCGGGGTACCTAAGAAAGTTTGCCTAATTAGTTTTATTATTAGTTCCATTTTTCATGTCGTTGTGCCACTAGTTACGCTCCGAATTTCGCTCGAGTTTTATTTAGTTCTCTTTTCTCTTATTATTTATTTTAAACGATTTGTCCATAAACGAGAGAAACGGAATAATCGTGAAGTAAGTTCCAAATCGTAGACATTCAATTTAGATACACGAATTTCGGATTATAAAGGTTCTAAGGCTCAGTCGATGATTTGTAGAAGAGTTGAAATAGTGTCAAAACTGAAAAGATAGTTAAGGTTTTTTAAGTAAAGACAATTATTCGGTTTCATGGTCTGAAGTTTTTAGTCGCTTCCCGTAGAACTCACCCAATAATTACACATTTCAGATCAAACTTGCAATTTATCTTCGATGAGTGACGACATGTGTATTTCTGCGTCATAAACATAAGCCTGCCAATAATAATAATTCAGGTCAATAGCCTGCTAACTAGCATAGTGTGGTTGGATTCCCATGCATGTCGTGTTTGCCCATTTATTTAAAAGATAAATTATATATAGAAATTAATGCGATATAGGTTAGTCCGATAAATAATTCGAGTCTAATTCAACGGGATCAGTGTTGCATATTTGTGAGTATTTTTGTGGTTATTTTGACCTACTTACGCGTTTGATTGATGTGGTGTACAACGAATAATCTCCAATTAGTTTATGATCGTCGAGTAGGCGTCGATTTTTTATTACAGGAAGGTCACTCGGGTATTACTTTCATTTCAACCACGTAAATGAATAGCTGGATTTTATAAGTGAGTTTAGAATTACACAATATAAACAAAAACACCTTGATTGTGAGCGCAGTTTTTTTTCCATTCATTGTTATAGGGAATATTGTTGACATGAGTTCGTTAAGGACATTTAGTTTTACAGAGTTATATGTTGCTAGTTTCAGTATTTAGAAATTATTACTTAAGAAAATATAAATGAACATGAAAATCAAGTAAACAATCTAGAACAATCAACTATGTAATTTTCCAAAAAGAGAAATAAATTTCGTAATTGATGAAATCTCAGATGTTCCACAAGGATCTGTCTTATCTTAAAATTTATTCCATCTTCACCCAAGTTCTTTTTCAGCACCAGATAATGCAGCTAAATCCTCTACCTCAAGATGTGGACATACCAATTTGATCAATTCTAAGTCGGTTAAGATTATGGAATGGGGTTCAAATAATTCTGTAGACTTTAATCTGTCTCAACTGCAAATCAGATGTTTCTAAAAAAATCTAATAAAGAAATAATGGACCAAGCATCATGTCCAACCAAACTGATTCATCAACTAAGTGCTACTTTACCCCCAGTACGAAATTATTGCGAAAAATATAAGAAATGGAAACACTCAAAAGGAAACAACAGAAAATCAATATGGTGAATAATGATGATGATTCAGAAGGTGAATTCCTGTTCGTTACGAAAACTGTTAGTGGATGGATTTTAGATTCAGGTGCGGCGGGTCACATAGTCGGAAATAAAGAGAATTTCATTGAGTTTGATCAAGAGTATCGTGAAAAAGTCTGTGCAGCAAATGGAGAGGAAATGATGGCAATTGGAAAAGGAACTGTTCAAATAATTTATTTATTAGAATCTGCTCAATTCTTTTTCACAAGTCAATTTATAATTCTAATAATTCAGCTAAAAGGTTTACTGTTCAAGAGCCAAGGGATGACAGCTACCTTTCAAGATTCCGAGAACACAATCTCATGAATTTCCAGATTCTTCACATTCTTCTATTATACCGCCAGAGTTATGTAGTTATGGATTTAAGGGGCTTGGGTAGTAGCAGGGTTTGGTGCTGAAGCACTATAGGTTTACTTGGTAACAAGTTCTGAGGGCCCAATTAAATTAATTCCCCAATCGAGAGTCTCCTATTTTTTTTGTTCACCGAATACTCAAAGTTATGGGATTATGAGGTTAGAGGGTTTACCGTTGAAGAGCTATGGCGCCATAGGGCGCTTGATTCCAAAATTCTAATGGGGCTATGGATGTATGATACTCAAGTATCTATAAGGATCCGAAATCACAATCTCATTAACTCCTCAATCAAGATTCCCCACTAATTTCATCGGATTCCCATGGTTATGGGGTTGAGGAGTTATGTGATCAATACTGAAGAACATTGTTAAAGTTTTAAAGCTAAATCACTTTTGGAGTCCGATTTAAATGTACTGGGTAAGCAATATCACTTTTTTTGGTGTTAAGAAAAGGCCTGACGTGCTGGAGCAAAACGACGGTCAGATTCGAGGTCAGCGGCTTAAATTACAAGGGATAGGTATGGTCAGTACCCCCAGCACAGACCAGATTTTTTTGTGGGCCTTTTTTGTTATAGCAGTCACTGTTTATAAATGACTTTGTTTAGGCTTTATACAAGCATAATAATAACAAACATATCCAAATTGATATACTGATATTGATGTTTCATCTCTAAACATGCTATTATTAAATTTATTGGACTTTCTTTAATACATGATGAATATTGGACTAAAAATTATAAAATTCAAAACGTCTAAAAATAAAAAAATTTTTTTTTTTACTCACCACAAAATTCATTCATTATGGTCACCAATTAAAAAACGAAGTCCACAAGAAGATGTACATATTCTTTCGCTATTACAAGCTCATCAGGTGGACGATTAATCTCGCAAAAAAAATTGATTTACTTGAACTTACATTTCACAATTAACAAACTGTCATGTAACCATAAGAAACAAATTTCTATAATTAATGCCGCCTACATTTTCATGATTTCTCATAAAATACTCTACCTCTCTTTATTCGAGACTTGTTGTGTATAAACAACCTTGAGTTAAAAAAAAAAAATTTTTTTAATAAGTTGTTTTTAGACGTTTTGAATTTTGTAATTTTTAATCCAATATTCATCATGTATTAAAGAAAGTCCAATAAATTTAATAATAGCATGTTTAGAGATGAAACATCAATATAAGTATATCAATTTGGATATATTTGTTATTATTATGCTTGTATAAAGCCTAAACAAAGTCATTTGTAAACAATGCATATCAAGCAAAGAAAGAGAATTGTAAATATAGAAGTCACTATTAAACAAATCGTATAAGTCATTAGTTCAATAATTATTTAAGTAGGGCTTTAAAACGGAACCTTGAGTTATTCCTTACTTAGTATTACCATGCAATATAATATTGATTTGTAAATAATTCAACTACAAATATTGGGAATAATTTTGTAACAAGACGATGAGACTGTTGGGGTAACAAAAAACTAGTTGCTGTTGCTGATAAAGCGGCAAGTATTGCGACCGCTATACTTCCAAAACCAAAGCAAAAAAACAGAGTAAATTACAAGAATAATAAATCAGTTCGAACTACCTATTCGTAGTACCAACTACTGAATTGTTTTGAGTATTTGTTACCACTCAGTGTGAAATATAATATGAGAGTTATCAAGATTTCGCTAAATTTGCATTAAAAAGTCACGTCGTGACTCGTGAAGCCAGACAAGGAATTTTATAGACGCGTATTTACATAAAATATTAAATAAGGTACTTTTTCTGACTAAACTATCATGTTAGAAAGTAAAAGCAGCTGAACTACAAATATCCTCTCGTAGCACTAAAAATGGATGGCAATCCTGGCAAAAACTACAATACTAAAATCTGGAAACCTGCTCAGTGGCGCCGCTTTATATTATTCCCTTACCAATGCCTAACCTAGAAATTTTACTGAATCCTCAGTTTATCTTAGAAGGTAGGAATCATTAACGTGCCCACATCGCAACTTCACACAACACAAAATGAATTTGCACTTAAAAAATCAGCAGACAGTATCAGTCCTGAAGAATCTGAGCAACAATTGCATCAATATGCAAAATTTCTGGTGATGCGATCATTCTTGTGCGATTCGTACTACTAATTTTCTATCGAGTTTGTTCCACGATTTATGAACTCACTGTGTAAAAGCTACCAACCTATTTCACCTCGTTATTATAGCCCAGGCTTAATAAAGCTGACAAAAGGCCGGCGATAAACTTCTGCGTCACCAGAGTTATACAACAATGCTTTATTTTGACTGGCGAAAAAAAATACACAATAAAATAAAAAGAAAATTTACGTTGGCAGCTAGTTGTACCGTAATTCCTGCCAATGTTTTTAGAATTCATTAGCTTGAAGACACGTTAGTAAATGTGGTGGCAGCTTTGAGCTAAGGGGGAATTCCGTTCTAAATATGCGAAAACGTGAGCTAATAATAAATATCGGACTGCGGCTGCTTGTTACTGTAAGAGCATACGTCCATGAAATAACACATTGAACACAATCCAATTGAGTGCATAATAATATAATAATAATAATAATAAATCGTTCTTTTTCAATTAAAGTTGTTTTTTACAACGTTAAGAATTTTTCTATTAAATTTTGCACAGCGTCTTGGTACTGCTATCGCAACGGTTGGACAGTTGCCTATAACGCTGTGGCTGCGGTAGATGACAATGTCGGAGGGAATAGTAAATGTGTGAGATGATTAAGCTATTAAATAGCTAAACTGGGACGATAATGTAAATAAAGTTGGTAAATTAAAAATTAAGAAAAAAATGGACGTAGCGACACTTTTCTTTTTTGTTGTGATAAAATATGTACCTACTTTATTCGCGATTTTAATAAATCGTCCATTTAATATAGAAGAAGAAAATACAAGCACTTTATTATTTGTGTGTTGTTACACAATTCCTGTCCACCCAATGTCTACATCTTTCAAGTAATCTATTTTACGATATGCACGTATATTATGCACTTAAAGCACATCTGGATAACATAAAAATCCATGAAAATGCATCAACTGATGTTTTTACCGTGTATTTAAGGTTCGTATTAGTTTGTAAGTGCCGACCCTGAACTTAAAAATAATAGACTAAAACAAAAAGGTGGCTTGAGGGTGCAGGTATCGTCGAAAAGGGAGAATTAAATAGTCAAACCAGGTATAACTGAATAAGAGACGCTTAAATTTGACGTTCAAGGTTTAGGGTCAATGTAAATTAGACTACATATATGACACGGGTAAATTAGGCACGTAATCAAAATAACTAATTCGAAAAAGTTAAGACAGATGCATTTATTTACAATGAACCAACTTTTAATTGGATAGAAATACATACTTTAAAACTAAATAATTTTGAAAATATTTTTCTAACATCTAACTCTTAAAAATATTCTTATGAACTGAATATTAAAATCGAGTTACATTTAGAGGTAAATATTAAATATTTAGTAATGGGCTGATTTTATTATCGACTTCGACTCTATTATTTGTTCACATTTTATACACCAATTTATATAACTAGATTGGATATTCGGTGACTTTAATCCGATTGACCTTCTGACTGTTACAAATCTGATTTTCATTAAATGTTCCTGGATGTAAACAACTGACAAAACAAATACAGAGACAAACAAAAAGGAGAAACATTCAGCATGGCCAGATGTGAATTTATAATTCTTGCAAATTCTGGCGGCCCCAAACTTTGCTAATTCGGATTCCTGTCGGTTTTCCAGTTTAAATTTAGACGGAATAATGCGTAGTCGCCTTGAACCGTTTTCGATTCGAATTTAAAAATATCTTGATAGATTTACCTAGAACTTGCTCACATTAACCAGACGTATCAAAAATTAGAAGAATTAAAAAACAGCCGCGAATAATAATAATAATCTTTATTTCCGTCTCCGATATCACTTATAATTATTATTTTCAGTTATGCCTCATACAATTGACAATAATTTCTGTTAACTGCCTTTGGTACTTAAGGTCGTTCATAGAAAATTGAAGGTTTGAAAGCACATAAAATTACGTGAACGCAGGGAATAGAAAAGGTCGAGTGTTGTAATTATACGAACCGGGTTGTTGCTTCGCAATACAAAATAAGTATTTGGATGCGTTTTTTTCAAAGGTCAATCCTTAGCAAATTGGTAGTCGTTAAAACTAAATGGTACTAGATATTTGAATAATAGAGTTTTCATGTAGGTGTGTATTTTAGAAAATGTTTCTCATATTATGTGGGTTTGGCATTTTATATTTTCGTATAATTCTATAAAATGTAAATTTAAAAGTTTACACTACAATTTGCATTGAGTAAAACCCACATAAGCATCCCAGTTAACATGGAACGAGCGTCTCCAAAAGGTCAAAACTTTCAGCTAATCCGCTGGATATTTGCAGCAAAAAAATACACGTGGCATCTATAAACATACAAATTTTGAACTTAAAATTGAGTTCCAATAAATAAAATCAATTTAAGCTCGATCAATGATGGAATTAAACTCGGAATTAAATGGCTAAGCAAATTTTAAATGAAATGCGTCAAACACCTTAGATTTTGTAACTCCAACTCTACTAAATTAAGTTACTTCTTAAGAAGCACAAACCATAAACACTGCTAATGCCGTTACTGATTTTAAAAATGACTTTAATAATGATAAAATATATAGATACGTAATGTAAATATAATTTATGAAATTTAGTACAGACTTTATAGGAACAGAGACGGCAATAGAGCCATAGTCACGCCCGCCCGCCATTTTGAGGCTAAATTTATCAGGACTAACATAACCTTAAATTTTTAGTTTTTCAAATTTATTTTCAATTTATTTTAATTTTTGTAGTTTTAGCTTGGATCCACTGTAACACTTAAAAACTCTCTCTGAGAGTAGATTTATAAAGTTTTAATATTGTAGATTATTTAAAATAGACTAATGCTAATAATTATAGGTTAGAATTCTAACCAACAAAAAGCATTCTGGCGTGGTTTTCTTTAGTTGACTATTGAAACATTTAGGATACTATAATTATTAGTTTAATTTAATGAAAGTCTAGAATATTTTAGTTATGTATTGTGCAAAAATGTAGAGTATATACATAGGTACTTCTCAAAAATATAAAAATATATGTGCACGTGCGAGGTTAGATAAAGTTGTAAACTTCATTAAAATGTTTTTAGCAAAAAAAAAAATTAAATTTCATACTAGCCAATAATACAATGAATTTATATTTTCTACAATTTTTAAAACAGTTTTACCCTAGACATTTCCAGTTTACCAACGCTTACCTTATGAATACAATACAATATAAAATTATTAAATCAGTCTTTAAATAGTTCTTTTCACAATACACTAATCACAAATAGTTTTTAACATTTAAGTCAGAATTAAATAAATTGGTAAAGATACTCAAGTATACACAGTATAACATGACAACTTACAATTTTAGCATTTTTAGCCTCTTAATGGCGGCACCAATCAAAATGCTGACAACCTTTTGTCGCCACTGTCCCTATACTACAGCCTCTGTAGAATTCAGTACCAGAGGATATGCAACTGATAGTACTTTTCTGTTGTATTGAAAATAAAGAACCTCAAGTGACAGGATCTGCTTATGATGAAGACAAGTTCGAATAATAACAGTGACATATGAAACTACAAAGACGGTTAACCGAATGGAAAGTGTTGAAGCAACATTTCAAGTTAGGCAACCAAATATACAAGCCAAATTTATATCAAGGAAGTGATGGTACCTTTGGGCGCATTACTACATTACTATTATTACATTGGTTTGCTACTAAACTATACAGAAACCTAAGTAGATCTGACGATTTGAAAATAGCAATGCAATAAGCCATAATATGGCATAATGAACATGTATCTGACGTTAAAATTGTCTGTATATAAAAAAGGCCATAAAAATCGACCATAAATTAAACCCTTCCGTCGTAAAGCTGCTTCGGTAGGAGTGAGTCGGGTAACTAATTTAAAATAATTTGAAAATATAATGCTGGTATAATTGAAACAGGAGTCCTTCCGTTAATTTTTATTTTAATCATGCCAGAACTATTTTACATGAGAATAATGATTTTCTATGGTATTAAGTAATACATTATATTTATTATTTAATATGCTGTAGAAAAATAAAGTATGTCCCGCTCACCCGTCATTGTGTAAACGGCAAATCTTTGAGGTTTTTTGTGCACTAGAAATATGTAGTTTGCCTCATCTTACCACAGAGTCTGTGATCTTACGATCTTACCTTATGTTGACGTTATCTTAGTCTAATTTATGAATTATGATTTATTATCGTATATCTAATATAATACTAAACGTATTGTGTGTGTATGTTCATATTCGTGGGTGAATGGCCAATGCGTAAAGCCAACTTGTGGAAAAAAATTTAACCTTATTAGTTACCACAAATAATATTTTCTGACTAACGATTAACGAATATGAAAATGTTGGGTATGTCTAAGCGGTTCCAAACTCTCCCGCCCCGCAGAGGCGTACGCATCTTAATACTTGAATAAATGCAATAAATTGAAAATAAATTTTAACAATACTGACTGTATATGTAATGCTCGAAGTCGATTAGGAGATTTAAGAAATACTTTTTTTGTTTGCTATAAATGCATAATGCATCTACCTCTTGAAAACATTTTCGATCAATGATTAACGCATGCATTTTACACGTACATGTAAAAAACTACAACCGTCTTTTTGAAGAGAACGGCCTAGCAACGCATTGTCGCGGCACCACCGGTCACAAACATCAACACTTTGACTTGATGATAGTTCAAATATTTCGAATGTCTCCAAACCACCCACGTAATTGTTTCGCCAGTAGAAGCAGTTAGTGTTTTGCTAGCTGGTAAAATTGGAAATATTGGTTTAAGGGGTCGACTCCTCGACTCACTTGTATTGTTTACTGTATGCATCATTTAGTCGCGGACTATTTGTTCCGTGTCGAACCAATGGCTCATTCATATGTAACATTTTTTTTTGCGTAAATATATATATTTTTAAAATATATAGCTAACTGATAAATAATAAATATCTGACGAATAAATTTTGTACAAAAATAAATTAAAAAACAACTTGGAGGAAAGCGATGATGATGGATTAGTTTCAAAAGTTTCAAATTTATCAAGCATTCCGGCTGATAAATATTTAAATTGATTCGAATATTCTCCTATGGTGGCTCGGCTAATTGTTCCTATTCTTATTTGTCTGCTGATCTTGTGTTGTGACAGCAGTAGACAAGACCCTGCTGCGCGGTTCACGCGAATAGACTACAAAAGTTGTGACGTCATTCTTATGCGGTAAATATGATTAGGTTTCCAAGCTCATATTGCTATGACCCTTATATTAATCGTAACATAAGGGTCAAAATCAAAGGTGCTTTTCTAAATATCGATATTTTGGTGTTATTTTCCATGTTTAACAATTGTAACCGTCTTCTTCGGGAACTATAATTAATCTGTATAAATGGTCTATAAGTAAAAAATGTTTTATTTCTCGAATAAATTAGAAAAACGTTAAAATGTTTATTATAGAAGATTACGCATGCGCACGAGAATGAAAGGATGGAACGTCGTTCTTGGATTAATTACCGTGACGGCTGACTCGGCTGTTGAAGTTGTTAGTTGAGGTTGGATTTCGTGATGTAAAAAATATTTCAATTTAATTTCATCCTTACTTGATTTGGCGTCTGTTTTTGTGTTTTTCTAATGTTGAAAAATTTGTGAAAATTTTGCTTTGTAAGATATGAAGTGTGTAAAAAAAAGACTCAAATAGGTATGTTGATGTGCTAGATACCAGACTGTAAACATAGTCATAAACAAAGTTATAAACTCTTTAAGTTTCCAAGAGACAGGCTTCTCAGACATCTTTTTAGACAATAAACAACACAAAACACAATAACTGTAAAACATACGCACTTTTGGTACTTTAATTTCAACAATAATAAAAAAAGTTAGGTTATTATTTCCTTATGACATCTGTCTCGGAGAAAGCTACGTCGCACGCCCGAATTCTGAGACGCAAGCGTAGTAAAATTTATAATATTCTAAAACATTTTCTGGGACTCATTTTAGTAAATTTTTTTTATGGAAAAAAGCAGATTGTATTGGTAATAAATAAAAAAAATAGCTCAATGGTTATAAAATAATGTTTTTTTAATTAGAAAATTTAAAATGAAAATTTGTGTCCCTATGTGAACACACAATTATTGGGGTTTACGAAAATTAACTCTGAGCGATCTGCAAATACCCTTCTCTTTTTCTAAAGCTATAAGAATAACAAAGACAGAAATAGTGATCTGGGTACACGGAGTAAATTTTTGTAAACCCCAATTATTTTATTACAAATTCATGGTTGAGATATAAGAACTCAACTATGTTATAAATTATAACTTTACACATCAACCTAGAACAACGTATTGAACGCGTAAACAAAAACTTAAAACAAAGCGGGCCGCGGGCGATAACGCGATGTGTACACGAAACCATCCGAGCCCTCCTAGTCGACGAGCTACTGACGCTACTGTGTTGCGGGAGACTTGGTTCAGCTTAATTATTTGGTGTGCTTAATTTTTTGTATTAATTAAATAATAATAATAATAAAACATACAAATCAATGTAATAAACATGAAATAAGGAATTTACAAAGAGGGTCCATAACGTAAGAAAAGTTGCTCTGATAACCGGTGAAAAATGAATCAAAACTGTAACAACAATTCTTAAATTTAGGACATATTATGTACCAACGTTCATCCGCTCATCCGCTTTTATTTTACATATTTTATTAATTGCTTAATAATACATCATAGCATCTAGAAAAGCCATATATTAATAAAATTAAAAAAAAATTGGATAGGTATGCCCCATAATTTAAAATTTGTAGCTTGAATTTTAGTTCAATTCATTTGCACCAATATTTAGAGCAACTTTTCTTACGTTACGGATATTTTAGTATTTTTATTTTTAGCGGCGCGACATCTATAGTTTAGTAGAATAATTAATGCGGTTAGATGCACATGTCGGTAGTCCAGCTACAGTTTTCCAATCTACCATCGTTCAATGCGATCCTATGTATGAACAATTATTATCATATAGTTCGTCTGTGTAATACTCGTGTCGCTACTAGTAAAACCGTTTTGTCGCCATCTAGGTATACCCATCAATTTTGCGGCTACATCAAAGATATTGCGTTCATTATCTTTGTAGTTCCATGTATCGCTGATAATAATATACAATTAACAACAAATGAATGAATGAAGAGCAACGAATTTGTGAGCTTTAAAGGTAACTTATTAAGTAAATAGGCTGAATATCGTAGCTGGTGGACATGATTAACAATGTAATTTCCTCTACAGGAAGCTAACATATACGAGGTTAGTCGAAAAGTATACTTGAACAAGTTAATGTGAATTAATTTTAAATTTATTTTTATAATTGAAAAAGTGGTGAGGAATAAAATCTCGTCTAAACCATAAATCTGTTGTTTAGTCAGATAAATCGAAATAGGTGAAATTTTTATTTTAAACTCTAACACTTATTACATTGAAGAAATATTAATTTTGGTGTTATGTGAAAATCGATGCGTTCACATTTTTAAAGCCATGAAAAAAGCCAACATACCAAGTTGCCAATTTAAAAAAAAGCAATTCAAAATATTGCGCTTAACATAGATTTAAGAAGAAAAAGTGCATAGAAAAAAGGAACATTTATTACACTATGAGATCTCTCCAGCAAAGTTTCAGGAAAAAACCTAATTTTCAAAAAAACGACAAAAATTTCAGGATTAAAATGCCTTTTTTAAGATTGCCAAGAAATTCCCTATTTTTATTATTATTATATACCCTCAAAAAGACAGTTGCAGGGTTATGACATGAAAGTTCCCACCCCAATTTTGCTCGCAATTTTGTGGGTTGTATCTAGTTTAAAAATTTTTTTTTATATATAATTCGTGCAAATTTTTATGACGATTTTAACCTCGATTTTAACTATGAAAAAAGAAAAACAAATGAAAGCCAATTTAAAAAGTTATGAACCTAACTTGCATTTTTTTAAATGGAACACCCTATATATTTTTGACTTGTTTGAAAAATCTTTTCATTCCGATTCTAAATATATATATAAGTAATTTAATACATTTATTTTTGACAGTTTTTGAATTATTTAAAAATTGTAGTTTTTTTTTTTTTAAATAAATGCAGTCTCTTAAATCAATATAGCCTGGACTCATAGATTTAAGAATGGCCATGCTAAAAAACAAAAGCTCAAGTAATTATTTATTTTGACATTTGTTATTGCTCCTGTCATTAAATGTGAATTCAAAAATATACAGGGCGTTCCATTTAAAAAATGCAAGTTAGGTTCATAACTTTTCAAATTGGCATTTAATTGTTTTTCTTTTTTCATAATTAGATCTCTTAAAATTTCACGCGAATTATACATAAAAAATTTTTTTGTAACTTTAGAAACAATTCACAAAATTGGGGTGGGAACTTTCGCGTGATACTGTACATACAAAAATATGTGATTAAAAAACAATTACATTACAACACTCTGTATTTTTGTCATTATCATTCTGTCTTAGTATCGTCAATTCTAACGTGTAACTTTACAGCGTGCTTTAAACCGCTTAAAAATAATAAAAATAAAAATCGTTACTGTCAGTGAACAAGATAGGATGGTCTGATTAGGCATCAGAGGCTTTGAACCTCTAATAATCATTGTACTATAATTCCTCCGTTAATTTTAGAAGAACTGTACTCAGTCTGAATGCGGCTCGTCAAACCCATGAATTAACCAGCGGCGTCCAGAGAAACAAATAAAATAAAAATGACTGTCTTTAATTAATAAATATTCCTGTTATTTATTTTTGACTGTTGGTTTGTTTGAGATTTTTAAATCATCTGAAAATATTATTTAAACTTCTACGCCTACGGAATAGACATCAGGAGTTTTTTACCTATCGCAAAATACAAAAATCATCACTGAAATAAAATTTGAGTTAATTTCTTCCAGATTATAGATAGTAAAGCTTTAAAGTGACTTATTTCTCTTGTAATGACCATGTTCGAGAATTTTTAAAACGAAAATGAAATGCAGTAACATTTTCTTAACCTAAAATACCTCCTTCGTTATAAAATTATTTTTAAATAATTTTGCGCATTCATTTAATATCTGGATCAAATATTTGTATTTCCTTCAGAT
The DNA here is from genome assembly GCA_963680705.1 of Rhagium mordax. Lineage (NCBI taxonomy): Eukaryota > Metazoa > Arthropoda > Insecta > Coleoptera > Cerambycidae > Rhagium > Rhagium mordax. The sequence continues at coordinate 8,869,195 of OY796661.1, read as the reverse complement.
ACTAAGTTTGGCCGCGAAGTAAAATTATACAAGAAACACATTGTAATAATCAGAAACTTGGGGTTTTTTTTGCACTTATACGTACTACCCCCGAGATTACCCCACTATATTAATCTAGATGGATAGTTAAAAAACGCACCCCTCTAGGCTTTTCCCACGCACGCCCATGGCTATAAGACTTGACACATGTTTAAGGCATTCTTTCTCTTACCACCATCAAACGAAACGGTCCGCCCAGGCTGGGACAGAAACCCAGTGGGATGCTGCTCTTGCTCTAATCACTCATGCCCTCCGGCACTTCAAGATTAGAATACTCGTATAGGGTTAAATGGTGTAATAATGAAAATGGAATCACTTACAGAACCTCAACATGAATCATTAAGCGTTTCCCTCTTGATTTCCCTACCCACGAAGTTTAAACGGTGCCAAAAGGGGGTCGAAATGTTAGTGTGTCAATAATAATTTCGGCTCGAGGGTCTGCCCTACATTTAAATAGGACTTAATGGAAATTCAAGTAGGCCACGTGTGCGTCGATGGGGAGCGGGTTGAAAACTTTAACCGTAGCATTTTTAATTACCAAAGGCTTGAATGTGTAGTGGTGTAGTGGTGGTTCTAAAAATAGAATGTTACCTGAGAGGGTACGCAATTTTGGTGAAAATTATTATTATTATTATTAAATATGTCCCTTTGTTGTGATTTTCTGTGCTTTTCCAACACGTAGGAACAGTTTAATATATAATATGCCATTAATGTTCGAAGAATACTGAAATATGAAGCATTTGTCTACGCAGTGACTGTTTCTCATTTCCCTTGTAATTTTATAAATCCTGCTTTAATCTGTTGCTGCTGGTAACCAGCTATAAGGTAGGCCCTAAACTAACGGAAACAAAGGGGTATACATTACGTTCATTAAAACACGACAACCTGGCGTCTTTTTGTTACCTAATTCTCAACCAAAAGGGTGGATATACAGTTTAATAATGATAATTTAGCAAGCTTAAACTGGTACGTACTGGGTGACACACATGAATATGCCAAAAAGTGTCACTGTTTCAATTTAGAAATCATACGTCAACAGAACTTCTATAAAATTGGACACCAAAGATTTCTTGATCCCAGTATAGGTAAATTAAATTTTTGAAAAATAAACCAGAAAAGTTACAAAATATCCCTAATACTGAAAAAGTAAAAAACAGAGATGCCAGAAGAATGTGAAAAATTGACAGAAGAAGAGCCAGAATCAGATGTAGAAGAATACGACTAAGAAGTATTTTTGTTTAAAATTAATTTAAGTTAAATTCAAATATTTCAAAACTTATAAAAGCGTCTTGGGGACTTCCTGCATGAAACCCTTCAATTAAATTATGCACTTTTCTCCTAGACCTGGCATGCAGATTTCCTATTATTCGTTCAATAACCTTTAATTAAAGTTAGTCCTGTCTCTTCGTCCTAAAATCCACGTGATGTATCAATTTATATTCCGTTCTTATTTTCAGTCGAAATTGTTTTCAATTTCAGTTCGAGGACTGAACGTCTTTCCCCCTTTTCTTTCTTATGAAAATAAGCGGCTTAACTCAGATTCAATTGAGGAATATGAATCGACTACGTTGTATATAAAAATAAATCTCTACGCGATAAAATTGAGAACATCTATTATTTTTTATGCAAAGCAGTGGTTATCTGTACTATGTGGCAGCATATATGGGTACAGATGCTTTAGGCTTTCCTGTTTCTTTCATCATGCCACAACGTGAGAGATATTGCAGAAAATATGTTTTATTAAAAAACAAACCTCCAGGTTCAATTCGGGGTACGGCCATGTTGATTCGAGATAAAAATACAAGGAATAAATAATAATTTAGGGAGCAATGAAGGAGACCCGAGATAAGATTACATTTAAGTTATTGTGTCTACAGTGGTGAAATATGCTTCAGTTTCTTTATGTTTATCTTTTGATGGTTATTGGTTGGTGCTAACGACAGTTTTAAAATATAAATAAATGTCAAAAGTGCTTTAAAACGACGAGAGTCAATACTTTTTTTATAGATGGATGGCTAAGATTGACCTTGGGAGTGTCAAATGAAAGCAACCAAAAATAGAGTTTGTAATGCGCATACACCTATACTCTTCGCCAAGGAAAATGAAACATCCCAGTTAGAGATATTTTCATAGCAGTATTTGTTGTCCTAGGTCTAAAGAAATTGGTTATAAAAATCATTTAGGTACAAGCAAAGAAAAAACATTAAAATGTTTAATAGGAAATTAGAAACTGGACTAGATTTGATAAAACCCGATAGTTGCTTTTTTCACCAAAAGGGTTGTGTTGATGCTGGACAGGGTGGATGAAGTGAGTCCCCCATAAGTCGACTTGGTTATAAATCTAATTAGAGATTCCCTGGTGCAGGTTAATTAAGCAAAAAATTTCGTTACCACCAGACCTCATATGTCTAAGGATCTTGGAAACTTTGGATCTTCAAGACGATCTGAGGAAAGGTAAGTGCCCTAGTAGAAAATATATCCGAGTGGCTAAATGAACAATAGCGAAAAAACTATCTCTGCAGACAGGTATGCTGGCTGAGATATTTCAAGAGAAAAATTAAATCAGTGACGAAGAGCATGATTGGGAAAGTGCAAAGAAATTTTACCGTCTAATAACGAAAAGCCAAAATTGCTAACGAAGACTGACAACTCTACGAAATGTTTATAAAAAATGTGACATTTAAATTGAAAAGAGTAATCCTCAACTGCAGACGAAACTCTCAAACTTCAAATAAAGGAATGTCAAAATTTTTATCGTGCATTGACGTCAAAAGAGATTTTTGATCCAGACGAGCTGTTAGCCCAAGCTCCACCAAAAATGGTTGTGTTTACGCTGGACGAGGTGGATAAAGTGAGTCATACATACGCCGAGTTGGCTATAAATCTAATATGATTCCTTGGTGCATAGCATTAGAGCTGTTCTCAAAAATTAATCAGATAGATTTTCTAATAAAATATTGGACCAAAACTTTGGATCCTTAAGGCGATGTGAGGAAAAGCAAGTCAATAGAAAACCGCGTGGCTAGATGAAAAAAGCCAAACAACTATATCTGCCGATAAGAATGCTGGCCGAGATATTTCAAGAGCAAAATCAAATCAGTGACGAAGAAGCACGATCGGGAAAAGTAAAAAGAAATTTTATCGTCTAATAACGAACAGCCAAAATTGTCAAAGAAGACTGACCACAGAATTCTACGGAATATTTATTTATAAAAAATGTTAGAACTAATAATCGTCAAGCAGACGACGCACTCAAACTTCAATTAAAGGATTGTCAAAAATTTTATCGTGCATTGGCGTTAAAAGAGATTTTTGATCCAGACAATGAGACGTTAGCCCAAGCTCCTTAATGCCGGACGGGATGAATCAAGTGAGTCTTACATACGCCGAGTTGGTTATAAATCTAATTAGAGATTCCCGGGTGCAGGTTAATTTAATTTAGCAAAAATTTTCGTTACCACCTGACCTCATATGTCTAAGGACCTTGGAAAAATTTCGTAACTGCATTCCTTACATTAGAGGTTTTAACCGAAGCTCCACAAAAAAGGGTTATGTTAATGCTGGATGGTTTTAGTCATCTCCCGATGATGCCAACTTGGTTGGCGAAACGCGCGTCGAGTGTGCGCAAAAGCGTTTTGGTGTGTGTGGAAAACTACTCCAAGTGCAAGTTCTACACCAAAGGATTCCAACCCCTCTTCAGGAACTGGATTGGGTGCATCAAGTCAGTCTTACATATGCTGAGTTGGTTGTAAACCTTATTAGAGATTCCCTGGTGCAGGTTAATTTAGCAAAAATTTTCGTTACCACCAGACCTCATAATATGTCCAAAGATCTTGGAAAAATTTCAGAACTGCATACCTTTACATTAGAGCCGTTCTCAAAAGTTAATCAGATTGATTTTCTAATAAAATATTGGATCAAACCTTTTAATCCTCAAGACTATGTGAGGAACAGAAAATATATCTGCGTGGCTAATTAAGAAATAGGGAAATAACTATATCTGCAGGAGGAAAATGGAATCAATGACAAAGAGCACGATTGGCAAGCGTGCAAAGAAATTGGATCGTCTAATAATGTAGAACCAAAATTGTCAACGAGAACTGACAACTATACGAAATGTTTATAAAAAATATGACTTTTAAATTGAAAAGAATAATCCTCAACTACAGACGAAACTCTCAAACTTCAATTAAAGGAATGTCAAAAATTTTGTCGCGCATTGACGTCAAAAGAGATTTTTGATCTAGACAACGAGCTGTTAGCCCAAACTTCACCAAAAATGGTTGTATTCATGCTTGACGAGGTGGATAAAGTAAGTCATACATACGCCGAGTTGGTTATAAATCTAACTAGAGATTCCCTGGTACAGGTTAATTTAGCAAAAATTTTCGTTACCACCAGACCTTATAAGATCTTGGAAAAATTTCGCAACTGCATTCCCTTACATTAGAGCCGTTCTCAAAAGTTAATCAGATAGATCTTCTAATAAAATATTGAACTTTGGATCTTAAAGACGATGTGAGGAAAAATAGGTGCCCCAATAGAAAATATATCCATGTGGCTAAATGAATGCCGACAAGAATGCTGGGCTGAGACATTTCAAGAGGAAAATCAAACCAGTGAAGAAGAGTACGATTGGGAAGGGTGCAAAGAAATTTTATCGTCTAATAACGAAGACTTAAAATTGCCAACGAAGACTGACAACTCTACGAAATGTTTATTTATGAAAAATGTGAAATTTATATTAAAAAGAGTAATCCTCATCTGCAGACGAGGCACTCAAGCTTCAATTAAAGCAATGGCGTTAAAAGAGATTTTTGATCCAGACAATGAGCTGCAATTTTTTACCAGCTACACGAATATTGAATGTTCCATCGCCATTTGCAAACAACCTTCTGTTTAAAGTAAGTATTGCACAAATACAGTGAGGCAGCATCGAATTTCTTCACCGAACCTTTCCAGAATATTTTATAGGCGAATCGAGTTCGAACACAAACTCTTAAACGAATTATTCCAGCAATTCTTTATGAGTTCCATAATGACAAAGAATTGTATGTGATACGAGCATTACTTGACAGTCGCATGCGAAACGTGTTGCATCTTATCGGAAATAATTTCTGCAGCTATTTCCATCGAAATCCCTATCCTATCCGCTGTCAAAGAAGGTGTTGCGGCACTTTGAGATCAATAAAGAGCAACTATAATTAATGGATGATGTACTTTCTTCTGCTATTCGATATGGCCATTTGAACATCTTAAAGATGCTACTGGAATTGCACGACACATTTAATATGGGAAATTATGTAAATTAAGAATTCCTTCGAAGGGCAGTTATATGGGTCGATTCGAAGAAATTGAGTCCCTGGTGGAATATCCTGGAGCGGATATAAACAACAAAGATAATGTCCTTGGCCTACATGAAGCTGCTCTTATGGATCTACTAGTAGTATAGAAGTAGTCAAATTCCTGGTGGAGAAAGCTGGAACGAATATAAATCAAGGCAGGACAGTGCTTCATACAGATTCAGATGAACTATAAATAATTGTCAAATACCTGGTGGAAGAAGCTGGAGCGGATATAAAAGTCAAAGATAAAGATGGCGAGATGGCATTTCATAGAACTACTTTCTGAGATGGATTAGAAAGACTCAAATTTTTTATGGAAGATGAAGCAGATAGAAATATTTTTAAAGATAATGATGGTCAGCTAGCGCTTCATACAGCTGCTTCATTTTCTGGTAAAAGAAGCTGGAGCTGATATAAAAATAATGACACTTCATAGAGCTGCTTATCTGGAATCAATCAAAATTTATCAAATTTCTGATGAGAGAAGTTGGAGCGGATATAAATATCAAAGATAATCAAGGCAGGGCAACATTTCATACACCTGCTTATGAAGATAAATCGGAGATAGTCAAAACTAAATCATCAAACAAAGGAAAGGCTCGGAAATCTTAGAAGTTCTTGTTTTTAGTAATTGGAAGCGTTTGTCGAAGATGTCGAACTTGTTTAGGGTAATAGAAAACAAAGAAGACCGCTACGTAGTAAATTCTGTTCGCTGGAATCAGGAATAACTTCAGTAAGAGCTTTCCTTCTTAAGGAATCTACCGTAGAATTCAACGATGCAGCGTTTTCCTGAAAATGTATGGTCTAGAAGAAATAGTTTTGGGATTCCACAGACTATTACATGGGATCTCTGAAACTGACATTTACCTCAGTTGCACAATGTGCTTATTGACGAATGATTGACTTAAAAAGTGATAATGCCAATTCCTTTTGCTGATGATTTTGCTTAGAACGGGATTAATGGTTCCAAGTCCCTTGGGGTACAACTGTGTATGGTATAAAGCTAGTATGAAGTCACAAAGTTAACAGTTCTCTATGTAATGTGTTCTATACATCAACATATGCAACCCCTTCGAATACATGAATTTATGTTTGGTAACACGTCGTTTCAAATATCAAGGCCACGAATATACAAAGCGTAAGGATTTGTATATTTAAGACGTCAAGTGTTTATCCCACGCACGTCTCAAGATGGTTCCCAACAGAAACTCCAAATGACCACCGCCATTTCATGTCCTCTCCAATCGTCGATAATAATAGTACTAGGACCGATTAAAATTTTGTAAACTATTGACTCCCTTATATAATGAATTCGTGTTCATTCGACTGAGTTAAAAAAATTCCGTTCACCGTTAAGGCTTACGTTTAATATTAATAGACACCCACTGTATGCAAGCCAAAAATCTATGTCGCGCACATACAGTGGAATGTGGCGACACAAATTGATTATCTCTGGCGAACCAATTAATACGGATTTGAGTAATTATATTTTCGGCACCTTGCTTCACGACCTTCGTGATTATGCTTTCTTTCTACTTCACAACACAACATGTAAACAAGTACGATGTAACCATGAACCGGGGGGTTAAAGAAATCGATATAGAAATTTTCCTTGAGTAGTGAAATTTCGATAATATTTATCACTTTTCTTGAATATCCTAATGATGAATAGATACAAGTATTGATTGAATGGACGTAATTTGACCCAAAAACAATACAAAACATAAAGATTACTGTTTTATATGTAATTATAGAATTTCCCTAGTCGTGTTAAAAAACACCAGAAAAATTTAAACCTGTTTTACAAGAATTAGAAGCTCAAATCATAGAATTCGATCCTTTGGTCGCTACCTACAGCAATTGATAATACTAAATCATGGAGTAGGTACTAAAGATAAATTTAGCGTATTTCCTGATGTAGAGCGTAAAAAACAAAAAATTAAGATTACTCGAAACATGGACTTTGTTCTTTACACTCTTGGAATTAGTTCTTCCTCATTCCTAATCTTTAATTTTAAAAATGATCTGCAAATAATGATAACACAAGCCTATAAAATTTTTGTTATAGTGCTGGAAAAGCAAGAATTGGATATTTTTGATGAGCAGATTCCAAAAATACCTCGCTCCTAGCAGATTTAGTTTTTGAGATACAGCATGACAAATTTTAGTACCAATAAAAGACAAAACTAATGAAATAATGGCTACCATTGTTGTTGTAGGGGAATTCTGTAGATTATAGGCTAGCTACCCATGATGCTACTATTAGAGGATATATCCAAAAAAATAAATAACCATACCATCGATAAAACCACAACATATTCAACTGAAGAAAGAACCTCGCAGCTACTACAAACACGTTTTATATTCGTTAATACATAATAGCCGTTGCATAAAATGAATAAATTTTATAGTCTGCAATCTGTGCGTTCGCTTGCGCTTGGCTCTCTACCTTTGCTGGCCACCTGTTGCGGCTGAATACATTCTTTTGATGAATCATAAATACTCCCTGCAAATTCATAACTTATTTAATGGCTTTGGGCACCGGTAAAAAATTGCGGCATAACATTTGGTACTGCTTTAAAAATTCTTAGTTATAATGACAATGAATCTAGTTCAGTTCGATGAATTTGTTGTCTGCTCCCAATAATAAAATTATGCCAGAATAATTGGATACACACATTAAACAATTGCTTGGTGCTGGGGTAAAAATATTTGTTATTAGATTTAATGATTTGAAAGCTGATCTTACTTTGTCAAATTAGCATTCTCTGGAGTTAACTCATGTTCTTGTTTAGCGATACGTGGTAGCAGTTCAAGGTTGATAAAGCAGGTTGACTTCGCCTCATGAGAGAAACTGTTCTGCACCGATGACAGCAAACATTTTAATGGAGTTCCAGAGTTTCTTTACTAAGACTAATTGTAAATAATCAACACTTTCCAGTTTTGCTTTCGATACATTTGTTGAAATACAATATTTGAACAGTTTAGATCCGATCTAAGAAGTCTTATGAATCATGTGCATGTAACATTGTTGGTGGCGATAAAAATGAGCCAAACCGTAAACATTCCTGTACTTTAAACTAAAAAATATCCAGGTGCAAAGTCCAATATTTTAACATTACCAAGGAATCCATCATATATAAGTTACAGCGTAATAAACCTCGATAATTATAGCAATCAAAACAAATTCCACGTCGTTTTGCTTTAACATTTTGACACAACAAATACGTTCAACGCTTTACGACTGGAATAATAAAATAAATCTTATCAAAAAGGATGTTTACAGTGAAATTTTATGAAGCAATTAGAGCGGATTCACATTATTGTGGAATGTAATTGAAGTGCCCGCGAGAGATGATGCTTATGAATATGAAATACGCAATAGGAAATCTTACTTCCGGAAAGTACAGAACAGACCAATATATGTTTAAGGCCGCTTGGGATCAGAGATTCGTTCGTGCTGAAATTTTGTGATAGGAATCTGATTGTAAACAAAGGCATAGCCAAGACGCAAGGGCAACTGGGAAATGTATGATGTGCCAAAAATAAAAACGAAGGTATGAACATAAGTAAATATTACCAATACGTTGATTCGAGAAAATTTATAAAAGGATGTAGAGATATTTGCACTTTTGATAGACTTTAAAACAAAATATTTTTTTGAACATATTCGCAAAATGTATGATAATTGCTTTTTGGTAGAGCTAATTGTTAATGCAAAAGAAAAACAAGAGCCCATAGACAAATTGCCCTAAGGACAAGGTCGTCAAGTACTAAGTTTGTCACCTTACTACTGTCAATATATAATCCATCAAAGCTGAATTCGGAAACAAAAAAAATGAAAATATAACAAAAAGCTTCGTATCAAATTGCGCCAGATATTTGACAGAATTGTACAAGCACAGAGAGAAAATTGTATAAAGAAAGATTCGGTATGAGAAGCTTGGACCGTTAAATTAATCTGAATGGAAAGTTTGCTGATGATATTAACGACTGAATGAACTTTTCAATTTAATTTATGAAAAATGCACTTCATACACAACAACTCTGTTCCATTCAACGTAACATGTTTATTGAGATTTGCTATATTATTTACAATATTATGATGACGTGGGCGCCAAGACAGCTAAAAAATAATTTTCAAGTTCAGGAAAAATTATGTATTTTAAAGCGATTTTTGAGTCCAACTGTTTTGTGTTTAAATAAGCTCCAATTATTAGGTACCTCAAATAACAATAAGACGAATGGGGTGAAGTAACCCCCTATTAATTCCAAATACGCAACGACCTGTTTCTAGCATTCAATCCAATGGTGATTCTTTTGTTTGTTTGTTTTGTTCAAGGAACCCTAAATTGACCTTTGAGGCTCGTGTTGATTGATTCATCACTTTGTACAATATTTTCACAAATAGTTCGCTCTTAAACTGTACTTTTATGAGCTTTGAAATAATTTGGAAAGTATGGTCACATATAAATTTTCTGATTGGTTTTCAATACAATATATTCGTAGGCTTCATGCCAAATAAACCTAAGCCGAATAGATACTATTTCGGTCCCTGTTATTTAGTCGGTGGTGTTTCAATTCGTTGTTTTGTTCTCATGCTCGCTAGGGATTACCAGTTTCTTAACTTTTATGACCTTTGTATACACGCAGGGAAGTTTTTGAACTAGATAAGTGATAGTAGAAGTTTTATGGTAAACAAAACAAGGGAATGGAAAGTGTTGACAGTGTTTAGAACTCAAATGGTTTTTATACCTTTGCAAGAATTTTATCGACATATATATTCAGTCCATTAGAAAATAATAAATTTTACAATATTTTTGAATAATAAATCCTGATGGAAATCAATTATCTTATTATGAAATAGTCTTTGATGCAATTTTAAGCCTGAATTTACATATTTATCACAAAGATGACTTTTACTCTTAATCAAAATGTTAAAGATCAACGCAACGATTCTGACAATAAAATAATAATTGCATTTTAAAAGATTTTGATATGAAAAAACTGATTTAAACGAAGTTACTTCATTTAAAACAAAATGCCAAGACATCAATCATTGATGCAGAAATAGTTTTTAATGGCAAAACTTGAACGACAAAAGCAAAAATTTTAGCCCATTTTAATTATCTTGTGTCAAACATGACGACCAAAGAGGGTTACGATGAGGCAGTCACATTTCAAGTAATTTTAATAAATCATTTTATCATACTTATGGAGTCTGACCCAAAATATATTGTCTGGTGGCAGATGGAATTATAATGATTCTCCAGCGTACGAGTTTTAATATTAAACGTTTAACAGCAGAATTTACTGATTATTGTCCAGAACGTTATTTAACTTTGCGTGGGAGGGCAAACTATGCCACAGAAAAAAATCAACCCATCACAACCGAACGCGTTTCCATAGGGATGGTATTTAACGTTTGCGCAGGTGTCTTTTTTTAACGTATTCTATCTAATATGTATAAAACAACACCCACGAAAATAATATATAATTGACATACGGAATTTGCTTTTGTCTTTTGTTTTCATGGCTCGCCGCACAAATAAATTAACTTTTTCTAAAAAATTAATATCTGGCCACAATTCTTAAGACTAAACGTGGCGCCCTGTGCCAATTATAAAAAAAAAACAATTAATTTAAAACCAAATACCACGGCACGATACAAAATTTATAATGGGTGTACCTATTAGTCAGCACAGGATGCTTAAACAACAGATTCAAGGATATGTTTTAGATATACTCGATACTCGTAGTAAAAACAGTTTTTTACAACAATTGTCCATTATAACACCCCTGAATAAAATCTGAGGAATATATATTTTGCAAATAATAGCAAGTATATTTCCAAAATGTGTTTTAATATTCAAGTTTAATACATCATTCGAAGGGTAAATGTGGCGAATATTTTTCCTCATATTTTTTAGCAAAAGTTTCCCTATTTAACTGTCTGTCTGCAAGAAATAATGCATATCTATTATCAGGGGGGCCGGTGAATTTTCGATATTTCAATTTAGAGACATCAAATTGTAAGAGGTTTCATTTGGGATTAAAATGAAAACAATGGCAAAAAAAAATTGAAAAACAATTTGCGAATAAATTTCCGACCCCTGGAAAGTTCTGAAATTTAGAAATTTAATATAAGTATTAGAATTTTATTTTTTATTTATTTAAATTTAAAAATAATCGATGCAATTTAAGACAAGGTTTGTTGCTTTTGAAAAAATATTAATTTTGGAAAAGTTACCAGCATTTGAAATTTTTTGAAACTAAGATTCAAGCCATTAAAAATATGTTGGTAGGTAACTTTTCCAAAAATTGATATTTTTTCAAAAAACCGAGCAAAAAACCTTGTTAGATTGTACAAAAAATTCAAATGTATTAAGTTTCAGGACTTTGATTTGATATATTTATATTGATGCTCCACTTCTGAAAATACAAATATAAAATCCGAGATAAAATCTGTTGCATTTAAAAATTATTGAAACCACTTTAGAACGCTGTTTTTGTCGAAAATTACAAAAATTACTACCTTTTTTCACTACATAATAAAACATTGGATTAAATTACAAAATTCACAGCGTCCAAAGCAAAAAAATATTGAAATCAAAACGTATTCAACTTACCAATAATTCATTAAACATAACCTAGTTTCAATTTGACTTTGACATTGACGTCAAATATTAACATAAATAAAGTCAAATAAAAAATTAGGTTATGTGAATAAATGACATTGACGTAAAAAATTAACATAACCTTTTTTAATTTGACTATTTATTCACATAACCTAATTTTTAATTTGACTTTATGTTAATGTTTGACGTCAATGTCAAAGTCAAATTAAAACCAGGTTATGTTAATGAAAAATATTGCAAATTCTTGTAAGTTTCCTGTATCTTCCTTTTTGAGCAAAATTCACAGTCCAAAGCAAAATATATTCAATATAACCTAGTTTTAATTTGACTTTGACATTGACGTCAAACATTAACATAATATCAAATTAAAAATTAGGTTATGTTAATAAATAGTCAAACTAAAAACTAGGTTATGTTAATTTTTTACGCCAATGTCAAAGTCGAATTAAAATTAGGTTACATTAATGAAAAAAATTGAAAATTATTGTAAGTTTTCTCTTTATTCCTTTTTGAGCAAAATTTACACCGTCCAAAGCAAAATATATTCAACTTACCAAAAATTCAATATAACCTAGTTTCTCGCCTAGTTTTAATTTGACTTTGACATTGACGTTAAACATTAACATAGAGTCGAATTAAAAATTAGGTTATGTTAATAAATAAAGTAAAATATCTCGTAAAAAATTAAAAACTAGGTTATATTAATTCAAATTAAAACTAGGTTATGTTAATAAAAAAAATTTCAAATTCTTGTAAGTTTCTTCTTTCTTCCTTTTTGAGCAAAATTCAAAGCGTCCAAGGCAAAATATATTCAACTTACCAAAAATTCAATATCCTACTTAACCTAGTTTTAATTTGACTTTGACATTGACGTCAAACATTAACATAAAGTCAAATTTAAAATTAGGTTATGTGAATAAATAAAGTCAAATTAAAAACTAGGTTATGTTAATTTTTTACGTCAATATCAAAGTCGAATTAAAACTAGGTTATGTAAATGAAAAATATTGCAAACTCTTGTAAGTTTCCTTTCTTCCTTTTTGAGCAAAAGTGACCAATAACAGGTCTTTTTGGATGCGGTAATAGAACAAAACAAAAGTTGACCAACCATTTCGCATAATTTGGCGTCTTATGAATGCAAGCGCACAGATTTAATTAAAAATTGAACAAGAACAAGAACTTGAAGTTTAATATTGGCTAAGAATAAACATCAATAGTTTAGCAATCTATTATAATTGGTGATTCAGGAGTAACATCCCTTACTAACTAGTTGCAGTGGATTAATTTTAAAACAATTTAAAAGGATAACATAAACAAGAACAGGATAACCATCCCTAGTCGCAAGTGTTCTATTAAGAGTGTTAATAGCACAATAAAGTGTATTTTATAGTCATCTTGATGGGAACGAGTTTTTTCTTACTATGGTAAGAGTTCCTTTTGTTGCAACACAATTTTGTCTATAAATTTTAATAATAGTATCCCTTTATTAAGATTTTCTCCAATTTTCGATTTTTTAAAAATAAGTATATCACGCATTTTTGTAACACCACCCTGTATGCACAGGTTTATAGATTTACCAGACTTTTGATTGAGAAAGCCTCGTTTTTGTGAGAAAACATACGTTTCTTAACAAAAATGTGACAGCTAGAGTCAGTCACACTCTATATTTTTTTTACTTTTCAAAGAGAAAGTCAAACTGGAACACCACTCTGAAAATTCTGCATTTACTGTTGAACACTTGGAAATATAATATAAAAAAATAAGTAGATAAACTATCACCTTACTTATTCAGTCCCTGGAATACGAGAAAAATGAGATACCAGTGTCAGATTCGGTTGTTACATTTTTATGACGAACATAAAATACATCACGCTCAGTTCACTAATAAATCACGCCGTAATACATCCTGTATGTATCATTACTTAACAATTGTTTATTCACAGCCTACGCTGCTTTTATTATTTAAATTCGGTTAAACAAATTAGAACTGCTGTTGGTTTAATTCGCTTGAACACAAAAGCGCTCAAAAAGGCATTCTTAAAAAATATATTCAGGTCTTAGTTTGATATTGTGTAGGTCGTTTAAATTGGCACATTATTCCTAATGAAATGGAATACCAGATAATTGATAAATGTAAAATAAAACACGTGTTCTGGACTATTTTTTATCGCAGAACTTGACCCACAATGCCATTTGACGCTGTCAACAATAACATTTGTCGAGTTTAGCAATCAGCATCGTTTGTAGGCACCGACAAAGAAATATCCGAATAAATAAAAAGCAAGATAAAAGGTCGGACGAAAATAAGTTGGGAAACTGAGATTTCGTAACGAAACATTAATTTTTTTAAATTGAAACCTTTCAGAGCCCGAAAACCTGGAAATAGCTGAACTTTGCAACCGTTTATAACCTTACTAAATATAAGACGTGTATAAATAGAACACACATGGGCAAATTACACTTCAAGTTAAAACCTACCGTCGACGACCAAAAAAAGGAACAAATAAACTATAATACTTATTAATACACAGCATGGGGCTACACATCACAGAACAGAACACTGCACAGGTTAACTTACATTTTATTAAAATTACACCGTCGTGTATATTCTCCATGTTAGGCATTTTTTCCAAAAAAACTCACTTCGCACTAAACTTTAAAAGTTCATAACAATGGGGTAACTTGACGCGGGGGGTGAGAGGTATAAGAAACATGGCCGCTCACTGCGAGTGTTACTCCGACTGTGGAATCACGGTTGTTGGTCGCAACAGCACGGTAGGTATCCACCACGGACGTAATACGGACTGCCTGTAAGTCTGTTTTGTTAGGTTGTTCTCCCTGGGTTCACAAAACTTTATGGGTCGGTCCCGATGGCCCGTATACCATGCCTTGGTTACCTTCCTTCATTTTCAAATCATTGTCGACTACTGTGTATTGTTAGCTGGTTTAATATTGACTGAACATCAGTTTATAGATAGATCGCTTTACGCTTAGAAGGTTTTCACAGAGCGGGCATAATATTAAATGCAAAATGTTTTAAAATTATAAAAACCAGTACCTACACAAAATAACTTGTGGTATTTTAAAACTGCACAACAAATTAGAAGTTTGCTAAAAACAAGGCGTCGCGTCGTAACTTTTTGAAAATTTAAAACCGTTTTACAGATTCTTACAGCTGGTTCCTTTGTCTGCCAAACTGTTGCAGCCCTTATCTGAATTACTGTTTAAGTAAAATGATACAGTCAGGGCCGTGCGAAAGAACGCTGCGCCGGGGGTATACAAACTGAATTTCGTGGAAATCGTAAAACTGATTTTGATTTTTGTGTGTTTGAATATTTTGAAAAAGACACGCAAATTTTGTTTCCTTTATTAAGTGGTTCAGTAGATAAAATTGTTGAGAAAAAAACGAGGGGTGTCTCATGCTCGGAAATAGGTGTATACAAATCGTCCAATAAAAATGTTAGGAAATTATCGGAAATTTTAGGAAATTATCGGAAATTTTAGGAAATACTCGGAAATTCCCAAAAATCATAGGAAATTCTGGAGGGGATTAAGTTTATTTAGTGAAGACTTACGGTTTTAGTAGTGCATCAAATTCATCAGAGAAATATAGTTAAGTATATAAAGTGAAATATACAGGGTGTCTCAGAAAGCCTAGGATTTACAGGTGTATTCTACATAAAAAATAAGGTTATTTTATTAAATAAATATATATGTGTCCTAAAATGCTTCGTTTCAGAGTTACAGGTCGTTTAATTTTCATGGGATAAAAATATGGTTGGCAGCAATGCAGCAAACGATTATAACGGGTTTTGTGACAGAGTTTACTGAAATTTGGTTTTCAGCCTACTACAATACTTATTTCACTGATTTGCTTACTAACGGCTAAATATGTGAAATTCTTGAAGCTAAAGAACTTTAGAACGGCGCATTTTATAAAAAATGTACGAGATAGCTTTTTTATGTGTTACTTAAAGAAGAACAAATCCGCTGTCATATTTTCAAAAAAGAATCAGTGATGTACTTTTTTCTATAAAAGGGGGCTGCAAACCACCGTTGTAAGCCATCGACTCAAAGGGTTGAACTGAAATTTTGGCAGTTAATAGATCTTGAAAGTAGCAACTTTCACATAAATTTTGAAAAAATCGGCTGATTATTTTGAGAGATATATTTTGCAATTATATATTTTTTTTCATGTAACTCCGAAACGACGCATTTTAGGGCTTATATTTATTAAACACAATAACCTTGTTTCTTTAAGTAGATTCACCTGCAAATTTTGACCTAGGTTTTCTGAGACACCTTGTATTTTATTCAAATGTTTAACCCGAGGTTTAACCTTTCTGTCGAATGCCAAAGTCTACTGTTCAAGTTTTGAACTTGGAAATGGTTATTTTTATCACATAAGTGTTTGGCTAATACTCTGAAATTAAATTGGTAAGTAGGTATAGCAAAAATTAGGAAATTTAAAAGTTATTGATTGGCTCCCAATTTGTCAACCTAAGTTGACAACCAATTGCCTTTTAAATTTCCTAATTTAAAATAAGTATACAATAACACCGAAAATGTTATCAGAAATATACGATTCACGCATTTTTTGACGCATTACATATTTAGGCAGTGGCACAACCACATTTTTGGTTATGCCACCATTTTTGTCTCAATCAGCCTCAGTCTCCTCTTGAGAAGATATCTACGCCCACACAGAAATTCTTAGAGTAGATTGGTAGAGTAATAATTAGCTAGGTAATTTTTTCCTCCGCTGTACTTCGTGATCCCTTTATAATTTTGACATAAAAACCGCTGGGGCATCAAAAATATGTTTTTTAAAACAATTTAAAAGTTTTTGGTTTTTTTCAGTAAGTCGTCTTACCATTCCTGAATTTTAGAATCTAATTTTCGATGTTTGAATTTTCGATTTTTTTTCCAAAATTACAGATGTTTTAAAAAATTTTGGTAATTTGAGAAATTTCTCGGAAATTTTTAGGAAATTTTAAGAAACAATTTCTGAAAAAGGAAATAGGTGTACAAATTTTAGGAGCGTGAGACACCTCTCGAAAAAAATGAAAGTCCGACTCTGAAAAAAAAAACATCCTAATTTCAGTTAGGCAAAGGCAAATAACAATTTTTTTTAACAAGTTTTGTTATGTTAAAATAGTTGCAGTTCTTTGAAGACGGTTAGACAAAACCGAAACATAAGCAAATATGTACAATAATTTTCGTATAATTGATTGAAAAATCTCAGGAACAAGTTATTCAGTTTACAGAAAAAATATCCTTGATAAAAAAATTTCGAACCTCTTCTCGTATACGAGGAAGATGGAAAACAATTAATTTGATCTAAGAGCAAAAGTAGACTCTTATTTTTGAAGGTATTGGAAAATGTTACACGAAGAGGTGATTTTCGAATCAAGCTATTATTAAATATAAAATCGTAATTCATTTTTTTCTCCAATCCAATCCTTTAACAACGATTTTTTTAATCTCTGCACAACGTTCTGAAATGAGATATGTCTTAATAGTTTAGATGTGTTCTTTTCACTTCCATTTTAATATACAGGGTGTCCATTAAAGATTGGCCAAACTGTAATAATAGGTTCCTTGAGTAAAAATAAATCATTTTAGCTGAACATCTTAGCACCATTTTGCTTCCTTTTAAATGTATGGAACGTCAAAAGCAATTTCTTTATCTAATTTTTTTGTTATATTTCTATTACTATTACATAACGTGATTTCATCCAAATTTGGTATATGGGGGTTTTTGGGCTGTTAAAAAAAGTCGTGGTAACAACTGACGTTAAAACGTAGAGGGCGCTGCGAGTGCCTAATTTTTTCTTTTGTTTCGGTCATTGTTTGAGCTACAACTTTTTCAAAAAGTAATATTTGTTTTTAATGCAGCATTAAATTCTACGTATAAAAGGAATAGGTACTTATTTCATGTCCGTAAAATGCGCTGTTTTCGACAAAAATGCATTTAAACTTCCTGTAGCACAATGAAGAGAATAATTTAAAATTTTAGTTATTAATCCACTAGGTACAAGGTGATTCCTATAACGTTCTCACCCTTTTTGGTTTGACTTTTGAAAATAAAATAAAAATATTTAATGTAACTTACAGTATTCTTTCCAAGGATTTTGAAAATTTCAATTAAAAAACAAATGAAAGTCAAATAAAAGTGGGAAAAACAAAGCAATGTTTCTTTATATAGAACGCCCTGTATATTTTTACAATTTTGAAACAAGATTTAAATTCTCTTTCTAAAAATATAACATAACATTTATATTTACCTTCATATTTAGGAAAATACTGATAATAATTGAAATAAGTCAGAATAAATTAAATTTTACTTAAATTTATTAAAGGAAATAACATCAAATCAAGCAAGTAACATCAAATATCTTAACGAAAAAATACCATTTATATTTAATGGATCTGTTCAAAATGTCCTCTATTATTTTCGACACAAATAGTATATCGTTTATACAGGGTGTCTCATAACATGACGGCCAAAACAGTTTCAAGTAAGAAATGTCTAATGAACATATACATATGTCCTAAACCGAGCCCTAAACTCAATATTTTATTAAATAACATTTTAAATCTGTTTTTTCTTCTGCCGAGTAAGGCATTCTTAACTTTAAACAACGTAAAGAGTTACAACAAACTATTTAAGTGATAATTCAAAACATTTTCTAAGCCAACTCGGTGTTAAATTATTTCAATTATTATCAGTATTTTACTAAATATAAAGGTAAATATATGTTACCTATGTTATATTTTTTGAAAGATAATTTAAATCTTTTTTCTAAATTGTAAAAATATATTCCTTTAAAAAAAACATAGCTGTGTTTTTTCTCACTTTTATTTGATTTTTAATTGTTTTTTGTTAAACACAATAACCTTGGAAAAAATACTAAAGTTACGTTAAATATTTTTATTTTATTTCCAAACAAAATTTTTAAGAAAGCAAAAGGCATGTTCAGCAAAAATGATTCATTTTTACTCTCGTTTTTACTCTAGGAACGTACTGTTACAGTTTGGTCCATTCTTTAATGGACATTTTATATTTGAGAATTTAAAATATTAGGAAAAAAAGTTGGGCAAATTTTAAAAACCACAGAAGAGATTTAAAAATAATTAAATTAATAAATTTTTTTCAATTATCTTAAAGTAAAATACGAACATATAAATTGAAAAACCAAAAGTTACGAGCAAGTCAATTTTTTTTAAATGCGTTTTGCAGACGCTCTAATACGAATTTATAATTCACATTTGACCAAAATACATCTTAAACATAATATGTACCGAGATATGTACCTACCTAGTTACAAAAAATATATTTTCCCAAAATGCCATTAAAATCGATGATATTATTATGATATGTAAATTAATAGCCTTACTCTTGTTTATAGGTAATTATAATACCGGGTGCCACAGGATACTGGCTCACCCCTATATTTCCTTTATTTTTTAACTTATCCATTTGAAATTTGGGGGGGCATAAACTACCGTTTAAAATGTATTTCTGCACATTACAAACACTATGGTACCACTTCCGGTTTATCCGGAAATTACCTCAACTTTCGATTTTCAAATGGAACAACCTGTATATTTTTACATATTTGGATGCAGGGCAACATTCTGCATACAGCATGTAAGTTTCGCGAATTTTTGAGCCGATGTTCAATTTTTTCAAGCATCTTAAAAAATCCGTCTAGAGTGCTTTGGAATTCCAAAATTCGTTATACGGTAAGTAAACTTCAAAGGAAAAATATAATTTTTCTTTTCGTTTCACTAACAACTGTTTGCGAAGCCTCCAAAGTTGAACATATCACTTTTTTATCAAAAACTTTTTTTTTTTCAAATGGGAAGGTGGTGGCTCATAGTGTTTGAAAAATTATAATTTTCTTTCTAATTTCATTGATATCTATTTCATATCTGTGCTATTTATTTTCAATTTTATTTCATTCGTTTAAAAGTATAAAGTCCACTTTCACGGATTTCTTAAAATTATTGAAAAAATTGAACATCGGTTCAAAAATTCGCGAAACTTACATGGTGTATGCAGAATGTTGCCCTGCATCCAAATATGTAAAAATATACAGGGTGTTCCATTTGAAAATCGAAAGTTGAGGTAATTTCCGGATAAACCGGAAGTGGTACCATAGTGTTTGTAATGTACAGAAATACATTTTAAACGGTAGTTTATGCCCCCCAAATTTCAAATGGATAAGTTAAAAAATAAAAGAAATAGGTATAGGGGTGAGCCAGTATCCTGTGGCATCCGGTATATATAGTAAATATAATTATAAATTGGGATTTTAGGCTAAATAAATAAAAGGAAAAACCAATTTTTGTTGTAGTAAAATTGTAACGTCGACTACAACAAAAATTGGTTTTTCCCTTTATTTATTTACCTAGCTTAAAATACTCGTTAAAATCCCAAGTATTATTACCTATAAGTCATTAAAATCCTTTAACTATTTGTGAAGTTATCTAAAAAAAAAATGAAAAAAATAATTGTTTTTTTTAAACTTATTTTAGGTTAGGTATGTAATAAACTTACAAGGAACGTAGTTTTGTAGAAAAATTAATAATTAAATATAATACATAATAATGGAAATACTGATATTTCCTTAAAATTTATTTTTTGCATTCCTTCCATTAATTAATGAAACAAGTTTTTTTCTCTCCGACCAATAGAATCAAAGATAATAAAAAAATGTAACAAAAAAAGTTTGTTTTAAGTTTTAAGTAAACAAAATAATGGATTTTCATCAAGAAATAAACAAAAGAGTTTCGTCAAACGTAAAGAATTTACCCAGAACAAAAAAAAATCCTTCCAGTTCATTATTTCTGAAAACTAAAAATTACTGGTAAAATTCACTCCTATGCAATATAGCTCCTTTGTTTATGAACCAACTGTTTTGAAATTTGGAACATCTATATAGAATTTGTTTTCCAATTTAGTGGACGTATACTATCAAAATGGCCGACTTCCATTTTCGACGGAATTGATATCAAATTTGATTTTTTAAATAGAACAGTCTATAGGTATGTATATTTTATTATTTTTGGAATCTACACACCAAGTAGGTATTTGATTACCTAGCAAAATTTAAATTTTTTAAAAATTATTTTTAAATCTTGGAATTATTCAATTTTTTAGTGTTAAATGGATATAAAACTAGACATAATAAATATCTTCGTATTCGACATAAAATGTTCTATCTAATATTGCGAATGGTCCATACACGTTTCATTTAAAAAAAATTGACTTTTTTTCGAAAATTAACATTTTAAAATTCATAGGTCCACAATAACTTAATATTAATTTACTACTAAGAATAATTATTATTCATGAGAATGACAGAATGGAGATAGATAAATTTTTCCCAAGTCACAGCCTTCTGGATTGAAAAATTAAATTAAAAATTTTAAAATTATTTTTGAAAAAAAAACTTCAAATATTGCAACGTAGATTCCAAAAATAATAAAATATACAGGACGTTCCATTTAAAAAATTTAAATTGATGTTATTTCCGTAGAAACTGGAAGTCGGCCATTTTGAATGTACACGTCACTAAATTGGAAAATAAGTCTTATATATATGTTCCAAATTTCAAAACAATTGGTTCATAAACAAAAGCTACAAGCCTAGGCTGGTTGTCGTGGCCACCCGGTATACAAGACTTGATCTGTAGATTATTAGGATTAAAATTTTTATTATTTGACGTTTCGGTTTATTCGACTATCCTTAGAGAAATTTGTATATTTAAAAACCGTATATAAAATATAAATTCATAAAAAACGTAGGTATCTATATAAAATAAAAATTAAAATAAAAAACAATTTTCCTTTATATGACCAAGATTCCTATCTAGGATCAAGTTAATTGATTTCATCGACCAAGTAAAAAAAAATAATCTTATACAGGACGATCTGCCAATAATCATCTTTAATAACAAACGTGCCTTTTCCGATATTTACATTTTTAAAAAGACATCAAAATATTCCAGTTTTCGATTTGACGATATGATATCTACCTACTACAAGAACCTCATTTGGGCATCTAACTCCACACTACCATTTCGTGACAATTAATTTGAATTTTAATTAAAATAATAGAAATTGTATTTTGAAATAGAAATAGATTTTTGTGGATGGGGTGTTTTAAAAATATTAGGAACAATTTTGCAATGGAAACGTATAAAAAATTGAAGGAATCCTGCAATTTGCAATTTGTTTGCTTCTACCGTTATCAAGTCCTGAAGATACGAAACGTAGGTTTTTTTCTTTGAAAATTTTGGTATTTAGTAGGATTTCCATTAAAACTGAATTGAAATTTAATTCACATTAGACATTAGACATAATACTTCACCCAATATTGATTTCGAGTAAAGATAATATTACTATATTAAGCCCGAAAATGTGAATCTTGTCTGGCAAATGTTATCCAATCTGCTCTTGTAAACATTGGTTTTGTAATATTGGAACAGTTTGTGTTTACCTCATGTCGGCTTAGCAAATTTTTGCAAGAATCTTTCGTCTCATCGAAATTGGTATCGTAAAAACAATTTTTTTTTTTAATCAAAATAACAAACTCAGATTTATATTCCTTAGGTACACACAAATTGCTTTATGATATGAAAATATACGAGACAAGCCAAGTAATTATTATTTTAGAGAGATACCTAATTGTCTTTATTATAAATCCTGAACATTTTGGCACCTATTACGGATGTCCTGAACCGTTAAGATTTCGGAAGAGTTTTCATTCTAACAAATTTACGCTTTCAAACAAAAACGTCATAAGAATTAGGTAGCTGATAGCTAAGGATATTAAAGCAGAGTTAATTTTGTGTTAATCTATTTGCGACCAAGATCGGATTTAAGAATAACCAAAGAGACGCGCCTCTTTCACCTAAAACAGTTTTGTTTGTCTACCTGCTGATGATTTCAAGCTTGAAGAAACACGCTTCTAAGACAACATATAGGTGAGAGATCAACAAAACACCCAATCAAAGGCACCTATGAATTTTCAAACGCCTGTTTTTACTTCGAATTACTACCGTGATTTTTTTGCTGGGAAGGAAATGTCTGGTTACTGATTTTTTGAACATTTTGTTTCGAGTTCAAAATGTAAGGAGGTATTCACGACTATTACAAGGAAATCAAGGATCGTTTTTCAGATTCAGACTTCAAAAAGATTACTTGAAACTTAATATACCACCAAGGAAGGAAATATTATCAAATTTGATGTTTGAAATTACATCTGCTGGAGTACTAAGGACACCTCTTTCTTCTAGTCGAATCAGTTAATTTTATAAGTGCTGGAGAAAACACTGTTACTGTTAGATTCCAGGATTTGTGCATATTCAAAAATAATCCCACTTATTGGCTTTTACCGTTACAGGATCCACCCTATACGCGCTCGTGCGAAATAAAGTCAAGGCCTTTTCAAGAAAAACTTTAAATAAAACTCTTAAAACGATAAAGCAAACGTATATTCGAGCCAGGACAAAAAATATTTGAAAGAAGAATTAGATGGCAAAGCATGAGTAAGGAGCTTATACCGGTGACCTTGAACCTCTTGTAGAAATTCAGTTCAGTAAACCTTACGTGGCCAGTCTCTGTTCTTAGGAGATGTCTAGAATTTGTTTGTACGAGAGCTTTGTACTTATTTACTTTGTTTTTATTAAACTTGGGAGGTTTTTTTGTTGTGCTTCGTACAGGGAGGTAATATACAAAGGCATACTGATTCTTTGAATACCAAATGTAATCTTATGTATACGTGTTCTTTTTCAGATATCAAGAATATATAAATAATAGAAACGACTGCAGATTAAATTCTTCTTCTTTCAATTCTACCCGCTAAAGTACTTCGAATCGATACGTCTATCTTCATTACTTTTACTTCACAATATGAATGGATTCAAGATTAGTGGATAAATTATGTAAATATTTAAACTATTACAACACAGCCACAAGAGAGTGAATTATCTTATCAATCCCCGAATGATTTATACACCATATCCACCTTCTTATCTCATCCTTTCACTTTCGCAGAGTCTTCATAAATGCCCGAAAGCATCTTAAGCTTAATAAATAATAAATAAATCGAGTTGAAAGCTTAGGGTGACCTACAAGTATGTTTGGATAGAGATAAGATAGAACTATTGAAGGGAATTCAGATAAAAATACGTGTATATCTTTCCATGTATTTCGTAACGACGAAACGAATTCTTTTAATGGCATTTAATAAAATGCTTTCCTTGACGTTTGCTAAAACGGATCGATGAATGATATTCCCCAAATGAGTGAAATTTCGTCGCTTTTGATTTGATTAGTTTGAGTGCCCAGCTGGATTTAAGCAAGAAAACCTTAAATTGATTAATACGAAGGATCCTCGCTTATTTTCGTCGAAATGTTTTTTCATTAGGTATGTTGAATTAAACTACTCTTTTTTAGGGCCATGGAGAACGGGGGAGTAACAAATGGAATACATTGAATTAAACATCTTGTCTATTAAACATATTAGAATGAATAACATAAAAGTTTCCCGCAGGAATAAAGACTTAAAAAAGATTATAATTTTTGTAGCGATTTTTTTGAAAAAAAAAGCACTTGGTCCTGTTTTAAATCGCGCTGTTCGGTCGAAAACAATGTTTCCGATTATAGAATCGTTTAACTAGTTTGCTTGTGGTTCTAAATCAAGTTTCTAGCTATCATAGAACTCGAAATATCGAAGTCAGTCCTTTATTTAATAAAATAGAAATATCATTTAAATAAGGTATCTGGAGAAGAGGCCTCAATACTGAATCTTGGAGTACTCCATTATAGGAAACATGATACGACCTAGCTAGTGATATATTCATTTCATTATTTGCTTCCAGCTCCAAATGACCTAAAAACTGTTTGGAAAAGCACCAGTTTGGAATAATTAGTTAAGCCTTTAATAACTGGTATAGAGGCGATTGCAAAAAACAAGAGTTACTCTAGGTTCTGTGGCGATTCCAAACAGAAATAACGGATTTATCGATTGAGAAATTTCAAGGAGAATTATTCTCATTATCTTATCTACAACTTCAGCTGATAAATTAGGTTTTGAAAGTGAGGAAATAAATGGTTGAGGTAGAGAGTAAAAATTGCTCCACATGGCCTACTCCCCAGGTGCCTCACGTGCTCAAAACTGCTACTACCATTTCTTTAGATCATCGTCAAATGATCTCAGTCAGTTCTTTCAACATTTGGAAATTGCTCAGCAAGAACTGGGTAACCAATACCTCCACGAGTATCCCATGCTTCTAGGCTAAGGGATTTTTAAGTTCGACCAATAATGTGAGGTAGGTTTTCCATTGGAGAAATGATTTATTCAAAGCTGGATGCTGCAATGCTGCCAACCTAGTATTTATGGGATGTGATATGGCAGAGATAGGTCAAGGTGTGTGTGTTTAGAATTGTTGACGTCTTCGTGCACTCTTTTACCCTGAAGATTCATATCTATTGACAACTCGAAAAGAATATTTAGCGACATATTGGTTTCAAATTATGTAAAATGGATTTAAATGTACAGTTTCTGATCGCTTGGAGCAAACTCCGCTTCCTACAAATAACGACCCTCCTTTCGTATAAATCTCTCTCAGCTGCCGAAGAATAAAATCTATTTTGAACGAAATAACGCATGTAATAATATTGACGGCTGTAGGTGTACTAAAAGCAGGTGTTGTAACTGAAATGCCTTCGCCTCAGTGCAATCGACCCACGCGTAAAGCTAATAAATGTGACTATGCATCTATTAGAATCACGAACTCGAGATCCTTTTGCAAACAGTAAATACACCAGTAATCAGTTATTACCTTTTCATAAGCTGCGCGGGTATTTGGGTCACAATTGTTGCGCTTTGGATTTTGCTATTCATGTGGTGATAAATGCATAACTTATTATTTTGGAATTGTTGTGTTTACTGTAGGTGTATATTATTTATGCTTCTGTTTTGAAAGTAATACCCATATATAACACCATTCTAGGAATAGCAATATATGCCTGTACCAAGCCTATTATAATTACAACCGATCTACAAAGCGCTAGGTTCAAAGCAAACAGTCAAGTAGGTGTGTCTATTGTCAACTTTTATCGGTACACGTATTTGGTTTAACACCATAAACCGATGGAATTTCATCTATTGTACTGTCTTAGAATTTGTCAGTCGTATATTTTCTACAAATAAGGCGTATTTCCGTTTAAATGGAAGACTGATTGTAGCAACCTATTGTCAATAAGTACCAATAATTGTAGGCCCAATGATTTTTCTCAATTATATTTTTCGGAAGTAATAACAGTCATTTATAGCGTTGAGCGCTGTTTTGGATCGCTTTGGATCTTGTGGTGTTGCTCTGAAGTTGTCACGTTTCAGAAGAAAACCACAAGATGGTAAAGCACCCAGAAACCATTCCACAAACAAATACGACCATATCAGAGCCAATACATGTCATAGATGCATGAATATCTTGAGTCAGCAAATACTCTGATCAGCAATATTGTTTCTGATCAAATACGCGATTTAACTAAAGAAACGACTTCGTAATGTTTAAAAAGTTGAAGTTTTGGCTTTGAAAAGTTCTACTAAGGTTAATTCACCAACGCCAGAAAATGAGCTCATCAGTAGAGCAAAACTGATTGTACTTCGCAACCATTGACTAGAATTTTATGCCCAGGAGAATTGCAGTTCTATTGCAGACAAGATGGCGCCAGATGAGCGATTTTTTTAAACCAACAGAAAATCAAGAAATGAATGACTGGGGAAGGCCACTATTACCTTAAAGACTAGGTGGAAAAGATGCCTGGCAAAGAGACATCTGACAGTTATTATGGAGTGTTAGAACAAAGGCATTTGCTGTTGGCGTTGGTTATGGTGGTCAGTAACGCAACTTACTACTGAGCAGTATCTATGTAAGTAGCTGGGGACTGAATGGCTAAAGGGATTCCAAAGAAGAAAGTAAACCTATAAAAACTGTATCAACGATTATGGTTCGATTTTGGATAGCGACCAAGTTTTAGGCAATTATGGAAACCCTAATCCAACCAGGGCGAATATGTGCTTTATAGTAATAGTTGCTGTGAAGTTAATTAGAACTTAATCCGGTACAGGAAACTATGTTTCTTTTCAGATGATTTGGCCATATTTGTGGTCATCTATGAAGATGATCCAAACATAGCAATGGAAGTCTTGTAACAGAATAAATCCATGTTAGACCTCCTTCCGCTCTTTTATGTTTAACGGGTTGCATGTTGCATACCTAAGGTAAGATTATTAATTAGTTTTTCTTCTCGCGGCAAATTAGGCAGCTCATGTAGACGCAGGGTGTATATTTGGTTGCCTACTCTTAGGTTGTGTAAATTTAGGAAGGTTCTGGCAGCTTTGATTTGATTCGTCGACGAGGTGGCCTCGTGTAGACATCTCGTGCTGTCGGGTGGGATTTTCACCTGTTGCCCTGTGTTGATAAAAACTGTGTAGAGGCAGGAGCTCGATTTTCCCCTGGAATTCCACAGTGTAAAGTATTTTGGTTTATCAAGTAGTTAATTTGTTTATACAGGAGTTACGTTTGGACAACCTCTCATATTATGTGGGGAGCCTGTCAGCGAGGTTGCTAACAGCTGATGGCGCTCTTTTCTTATGTATAGATGGTAGTGTAATTTGAACCTACCCCACTCGCGGACTGGGACTGAGCTAGACCTCGGCACACCTTTTGTGATATGTCTTTAGCTGTCCAAACGTTATAGTAACGTTCCCTTTTTTTTGGTTTTGTTTAGTCTAACTGAAAACTACCACGACACCGTCAGTCCTTAAAGACGTTATAGCGATGGTACGCATCTATTATTTTGGAGGGCAAGGCAATGAGACGGTAATAGACCTATCCAGGTAGTGCAAGCGAGAAAGATAAATACAGCGTACTATGTGTTAAGTAAAGCAGTAGAGCTGTGCGTAGTTCATTCTGCGCGATACAAGGGCAACTGTGCGGCCGAGAACCCTTGCATGTATTTGTGCATGTTTTTATATCTAATCCATTTTCATGGAAACGGTTAACTTTATTAAAAAATCATAGAACGACTTTTTTATAGCAGACAAAATTTCCTTTCGAACAATGTATAGCACAAACCATATGCTTTTTGTATAACGGCCCCAGATACGTTTCAATTACGGACAAATTAAAAAATGAATGAGTTTATTAAGATTCCTTAAATTTTGAACCACTCTTACGTCTAAACTATTAAAGATAGATATATGCCATCACTGACTTTCTTATAGAAAATTTAATTCTCTATAAATTTGTTTATATACATTTTCATCATATTTGTAACGGTTTTGGCAGCGTTTCGAGTCAAACATGCCGCAGTAAATCGATGCGTGGTTCGTTCTAAGCACCTGAAGAGACACGCGCTTACCGTGGCTGCCTGATTCTATTGAAATACAATGGTCCATAACTATTATGATTACATTTACGTGTGATTTCAACGTAGTAAGATGTGGGGGAAAAGTTTAGGTAGCTTTAAAGAATTTAATTTTGAAAAGGCCGTCAGTTTTTAAAAAAAATGGGTGGACTGTCCGACAAAAGTTACCAAGACTTGCAGCTGAGAATTGGACTCGAACCGCTGCCGAAACCATTACAGTTATGGCAAAATGCATATAAACAATTTTATAGAGAATCAAATTTCCTATAAAAAAGTCCGTGATGGCATATATCTATATTCAATAGTTTATACGTGAGAGCGGTTCAAAGGTTAAAGAATCGTAAAAAAATGAATTAATTTTTAAATTAGCCCCTTAATTGAAACGTATCCGGGTCGTTATACAAAAAGAATATAGGTTGCGTTATACATCGTTGGAAAGGAAATTTTGTCCATTCTATGATTTTTTTATAAAGTTAACCGTTTTCATGAAAATGGAAAAAATAAATATAAGAACGTGCACAAAAATCTATTTATTCTCTCGTCCACGCTATTGCCCTTCTGTTGCGCACGCACCATACTGTGTGACGTATTTACCGCATCTCGCCAGGATCGGTCTATTGCTTGATCAGTTTTCTTTCTTGCGGACACAAGCAAATCTTTGACATCTTGTTTGTGATTCAAAAGCTCTACAGGGGTAATAGAGAGACAATTTAACATAACTTCAAGTTAATATCTTTTTTTTAAAATCGGCATTAAAGTACCTCAAAATCGTCATTAAAGTGATAGAAATAGTCATTAAAGTAATCTATTATTGTATGATTTTTGTAGTTGGCCGAGGTGACAGATAAACGTAAACATAAATTTTTTATTGATTGTGATAATAATTGTGTTCTAACAAAAGGTAAATAAATACAGTTTTTAAATTCAGAATTGTATTATCACTATTATAATTGCTAAAAATAATGGTTTTTTTATAAAAAATTATTCCGACTTGACATTTAAAAATAATTATTACATTTCCTAAGGTCACTTAAAATTTTAAATAATTATGACATTTCTTAATGTCACTGAAAATTATTTCAAAAATAGAGTTAATTAATCTTAATTTCATAGTTTTTGGATTTAAAAAAAAATGTAATATGCACCTCAGCATTAAAGTTCCTTTTTATCACTCATGTGGTTTATTTGCCTCGACCCTACGGGCCTCGGCAACTAAACTCCACATTCATGATAAAAAGATTAACTTTAATGCCTTGATACATAAATAACTATTTATTTATAACTGACATGAGAAAAATTGCTTCGCTAGCACAACGGAAGGTTTCGGATATCTAACAGAAATGTGAATAACTTATGGACAGTTGTTTTAGAGATAAATTTGTAGATTTGCGTTTGTTTACACACAACATCCTACCAACAGATTATGACGCTTTTGCGACAGGAAGCAGATGATTCAATATCAGAAATATATACAACTATGGCTATCATTAAAATGACAATTGTAGTGATAATTATGATTAATTAAAGAACTACTTTCATTCGACGCAACGAGATTAGGTGACAAACTGTATACTCCAGGAAAAAAATATTTTAAAACTAGGTACGGTGTTCATATTTAGTTTGAGTAAAAATAGATTTGAAAAAGAAAATGCACGCTGAACAACTATACTTCATCAATAATCCTTGAAGATCTTCATAAAATCGGATGTTGAAGAGTGTGTTTTGTCTACTCCGGCTAATTGTCCAGATAGATAAGACAAAACATTTCCAATATCATTTAGAAAAATACTGAAAAAAAAAGCCTCCAAATGGGATTACTAAAGAACTCCTACAATATTAGATTTTTGTTTAGTGATGACAACTCAATAATTTTACTGAAGCAGAAAATATAGTCCATTTGCTATCATTATGGCACGTAGATTTATAATAAGATCAAAGTTGATAATGTCGAAAATAATTAATTCGCAAACTGGTTAACATCCAATATAAAAACGTCGAGCAATAACAACAACGATTAATCGTATAAATGAGTTAAGGATATGAGACCAGTTACAGGTGAAGTAATAATGACATAATATGTATTTGAATCAGTGAATAGAAAAAACGCAACAATTAATCAAATAAACAGGTTGTTATTAGGTACTTATATAACAGAAATAACGTGCCTGTTAATACAGACTGAATTCGTTGATATTGTACAACGGATGATTTCACCAAATGGCCTTAATGGAGAGGCAGTAGGAAAAATGTGTGTGAGTGTTGCATAAATAATAACATCTAAGACAGTTAATAACAAAAATGGGAATTCGGAAAATCATCATTGGGTTGCGAGAAAGAAATAATGGGATATTTGACAGTTATGGAGTTAAGACAGACACTCCTTTGTTTAGTAGCGCAAGTACAAATTGGCCAGCATCATGGACGCTTCTCTAAACAATCTATGAAAATATAACAAAAATAATCTCTTCAACATATTACAACGATGCTGCAAAGTAACTCTTGAGAGCTGGATAGTATAGTGACTCATAATACTTGATTTTGCATTGATATGGTCTGAGTTGCACATTGATAATTTGATATCTACAATTACTAAGCCGGCAAAAATGGTAACTTTAACAGGCCTTATACTCTTATGTTAGGACACTTTATTTGATTTATATTTTTAATTTTATTTTAATTTTAGAAGGTAAGTTTCGATTTTAAATACCTATATATTTTATTGCGCGTTTTAGATATTATTTTTTTTAATCTTTTAATGCATGCTATAGTAATTAAGTTTTTTTAGTTTAGAAATTTTATTTTATTTTCTATAGAAATTGCAAATAGTTTGTTCAAAAGAAATATTTTTTTAAGTTCTTGTATATAGTTTTGAATAATCGACCTTGTGGCCTCTGGGCAGAATTATTTCAATGTTTCATTAATAAGCGACAGTGCGCGTGATTTTATGATTATTTAACGTGAAACTTATTATAAGTTTGCTATAATTACTCTTTTACCTTTCAGGGCCTTTGGGGGTTCCCTTCTTCCATCGAATAAATATCTTACCTATAAATCTGCTGTCATGCTATTTTTAAATAAAGGTTATTTGAAATTTGTGTTAGTTTACTTTATTATATTTCTATCGACTTGGAATTATAGAAATCTTTATCAGAATGAATGTCCCTCTACTATTTGACAGCTAGATGTCTCAGAGTCTGCTGTATTTTAGATATCCAGCTGAGATGAATTTAAATGCTTAGGTTTTTACAATTAAACATAGATGGCACTCAAAATGCAAAGTTTTATTGCAAATATCAGATAAATAAATGCAAAAAACGTTTCTTAATCTATGCCCCTGCGCTAATTAAAACTAATTAAATCTACAACAGATATAGGAGAGTGTCCTTTTGGATATTAACAAAATTAGATAAACTTAAGGTTTAAAATTTCGGTTCAGACTAAGCTCAGACACTTTCGGGTTACCGAGTCGTTTTAATTGCACTTGAATTGGCAGACCTGTTTTAAGTTTTTTACACTTGTGGTCCAGATATGATGGCTGACTGTTCTAGAATTTATTTCACCGTTTACTGGATTTGTGTAAACCAAATAGGCCTTGGATGCAATTTTGGATTTCGACCAATCAGGTGGCTGTTCTTTAATTAGGATAATTTTTACCTTTATTCCTGGTAAGTTGAAGCTGCTTTTCCGCTAATTTTTCGTATTTGGCCTTAACCCATCATTTGAAGGTCCTGGGAATATAAATTTCCAGTTTAAATTATAATTTTCTGAATTTATTTCAGGAGCGATCTGGACGTGGGTTTGCTTCTTTCTCTACCCAATAACAACTCTCTTTTTGTTTCGTTTCTAAGGACCATGCAGAAAATTTGCCAAACCAAGGATGTCTTGATTCCCATCTGTCATGGTTTGTATTTTTGCCTTTCTTAACTTTATTATATAATTTTTCTATGAAATTATGTCTTTTTCAGCATCCTTATCCCCTGACGAATTTGTGGATAACCATTTGTTGATAAGTATTACGTGAGATGAATTTTTGCCCTGCCGTTCACTTCGACGAAACATCACTGAACTTTTCGAAGATCACTGCACAACACTTCTTATGATCTAATTTACTTTGTGTCTTGTCATTTAACTAGACTGGAGGTTTCACAGGTAACTCTTATACTAGTTAATTATAATTTTAAAACAAATTTACAGAAATAAAGTCCATATCTGTTTAACTGTTGTGTTGAAAATCGTTCAAACTTTGTTTAAAGCATGTAACTAACAGCTGTTCTGTTATTGATTATTTTTAAGAAACAGTACAATGCATTTACTTTATTGTTTATCACTGAGCTTTATACAGATTTTAATGTCCTACTTCAACATTTCTTCAACATATTTATAGATCATTGCCAGTTCATATGATGACACAGATTTAAGATGATACGAGGCAAAATATGTTGATGACGGTCTCCATTACTTGGGAATCGTACCAAAAGAACCATCCATGAATTTTTTGTCGCTGCTACACAGATTTTTTTCCTACGGACTATCGTTTCACTAGTAGTTGTGATTTCCTATTAAGTATGACGTAACTAACTACGTGGAAACTCGTTATGGATCAATTCAAAACTTAATATCGTCAGTGTTGCGCCACTTTCGTTTTTAATGCAAAATAAACGCACAGCCAATTTACCTGCCGGGAAACTAGTTTACCAATCTTTCAGGTGAATCTACCTACTTTTAACGACTTTTGTTAACTCGTGATATATTTTATTGCTTCGCGGCATTCATGGCTTTAACTTTACGAGTTCTGCCGATGGTACATGATACCAAACCTATTTGCCTTTGAAAAATCTGCGTTATTTTCATTGCCGCAAGCGCAACATTAAAAGCCCATTTGTTCGATTATTACGGCACTATTGGCGAACCGGGCATTGTGTAGTTATCGCTATTAAATTATATCTTTAATATTGATTGTAATAATAATGTCGAAAAAATGAGAATTGATGGGTTACTGTAGTATTTATTACCCATTCGAGGTAACACGTAAAAGTATTAATTAAAAGGACTTTGGCCGAATAAGCATGTGTACCATGAGTATAAGGCCGCGGTATGAATACAAGAAAAATGTGTTGGAAATATGACTTAGAATTCTCCAATTACAAAAAAAAATTTGCGACATAAATTTTCCACGAGATTATCTTTCATATTTTATATTTCAAAACTGGATGAATTATGAGACACGTAAATAAAGTATTTATTTAAAACTTTCTATGCAATGCCCTCTTTTCGTACACGCACGATGTGTGTCCCAAGTAACATTCATAAAAAATGCTTGAGATTATGCAAGTGTAATTTTTGTAGACCACACAGCTATGCAACGGATAATTTGCGTAGCTTTTTATTTTTAATTGGAAGCAATTATAAGTAAACTACTTCTCGACCACGTAATGATGTGAGAAAATCTAGTTTGCTTCGTATTACGTAAATCAAGCAAGTGGACACATTTCTGCTGAGAATTTGAAAAAATGCGTTCAACTGCCCGAAAATTTAAATATTCTCAATCAATTTTTGAAAGAATATTCTTCACATATCTTTTTAAACGCAGTTAGCAAGTAATATGAACAACAGCACAATATTAAATATAAAACGCTCTCCTGTAGGTATATCCCTACATTTTACCCAATTTGCGTATATACGTTGCAGAAATACATTTTGTCAAAACATTTGATATATGGGTTTCTCGAGCTCGTGAGCCATCATTCCAAAATAATAATATAAACCCTGAAAGGAATTCTTGTTTGGAAAATTACATTTTAGATTAAATTCCCTACCCGACTTAGAACAAGAGAGTTTTTTGAAACAGTCCTTGCGTTCTTTCACCTCTGAACTTTATTAAATATTGACAGGAAAAAGTTGTATTTACTTTATTAATGTTATGCACTCGTTAATTATTCACTGGGAAGGAATCGCCTACAGTGGAATTTTAGATGTTGAAGATCGGGGCAAATAATGTCACAACAATTTACTTTATTGTCTAACCTTTACCCTGAGAAAATAAAATTAGGCTGACAAGTTATATGATGGTTGGAACTGCTGACATATTTTTTTTTCCTATTAATTTTTTATGATTGCTATATGTTGTGTGCCAAATGCGAATAAATCAGTTGGCGCTCCGCTCCGAAGTCAATTACCACGCAAATCAGTTCGCTTCTAGCAGTCCACCCTACCAGTCCAGCATTATACTACTTGCCGTTTTGCCGCTGTAATCGTAGTCTACCCGCTTTAGTTTTGCCTAGTACCTAAAAACCATAGCCGGCTGCAAGTTTTCCTGTACATATGTTTATTTCATCGTGGGACTAAGTAGCTTATTGTGTTATTGATTTATAGCAGATAAAACGCGTTTATAATTTTTAAAACAATTTTCTTTATAGGTTCATACAGATCCCTGACATTACCGTTTCTTCACTGCAGCTATATAAATCTCTTATCCTGCTAATAGAGAAGTTTTATATCGAGATATAATTTTTTTGAGACCTCAACAATACCAAATTGAATAATAATCCGAGCGCAATTTGTTTAAAATTTATTACTTATAAGTTGGGTCATTTTTAATGAAATTTTTATCGAAAAGTCGGCCATATTGGATCAATCATTTTAAATTACCTTTTTTTTGACATCATAATCTGTTTCAGCGACGTCGAAAACCCCTAATATGTCAATTTGAATAGTGGAGGAGTGGGGGTTCAAAAGTTGTGGAGTGGGAGGAAGGGGCGAGGCTTAGCAAATAGAGCTGATTGGCTGGGGGCGGGGCTGGAGTGGGGGTTTTACAGAACTCTCATTTCATATCTACTCCTGGAGACTAAATCTTATTAAATCGACATAGTCACTGCACAAAACATATTTTTACTGGAAATGAACTTCGGTTCAAAAGTAAACGAATTAATTTCCTACATTCAAACAATTCTCTACATTCTCATAGAGAAGTCGGAATCTTATTCCACATTTCAACCGCGGTTATTATACATTATTTGTTAGCATGAACCTATTTTGATTAATGTTATTAGCTTTGAAAGACCACCAGATAACTGTAAAAAGGGTTCCGCAAACCCTGCCCGTTATGAATTTAATATTTATTTAATACAAAACGCGGCATTGTTTTCGAACGTAAGCTCGCCGGACTAATCCGCTGGCAAAGCCATGGACTGTAATGATTAAAACAAAACGGAATTTGTAAATGTATTAAATTAAAATCAGCCGTCGGGATAAAAGTTGTGATTACGTAATTTTGAATGGAGATTGGGTTCATGACCACCAGAGCGATTAAATAGACAAACTGTTTATTTACTACATACGTATATAGGCCAGCAGGAGCATTCATTTAAAATTAAATTCACAATTGGAATTTCGGGGCATGCAAATTGGAAATCAAGGATTTCGATAATGTTACATATACTCTAATTGTCGGTAGAATGACTGACGGGAAATTTGGCAAAAAAACTAATAGACGTCATTAATAATTGCCAATATTCCATTCCATTTGAAAGAAATATCATATATATTGAGTACTGTAATTAATTATTGGTTTGAATTTGTAAATTATATTTTACATTATTTACTACCTCGGATACTACAAATGACAAATGATGGCGATTTCCTTGATATGTCAGATTGAAAGGTCAGGTGCGGGGAAAGTTAAAATGGTTACCATTTTTTTAAATTTCAAAATGCTTTCCTTTGAACAAAAGAAACGCAATACGCCTAGAAACTGTTTTTTTGGACTCGCAGGACGAGCCGTAGGCGAGATCTGGAATCTTGCCTACTGGTCCAAAAAACAGAAACTGTTGTTTTGGACTCACAGAACGAGCCGTAGGCGAGATCTGGAATCTTGCCTACTTGTCCAAAAAAACAGTCTTTTTGCATCGCAGGGGCTAAAACTAGTACTTTAGTGCCCGACATTATTAGGGACTAATATGCCACTTTTACTCCCTCTGAGAATAAGAAATGTTTAATCCTTGCAGGAATAAAAGTAAAACAATAGAAATATATATAAAGATTTTTTAGGTTTATAACCATAATTTCTTCTTTTGAGAAATGCTTTAAGTCTTCCATAATTCGCAATATTAACATTATTTTTGATCATTAAATCATTTATTGCCTCTTTTGCAGCTTGTTCGATATTTAAAACGCTCATTTTTGAATTTAAAATTGTGACACACAAATATTAAATGACATTTTGTATATGTGTTTTTAAATTATATATCAAAGTCCCAGCCTACTAGAATTCCAGTTAGATTTTAAATTTAATAAAGCGTAGTACGCACATACTGATTTATTTTTTTTAAATAATTGTATTAAAATTTGCGATAAGATGAGGTTTTAATTGTCGCGGTGCAAAAAATAGCGATAACACAGGACTTAAGTGCCTTTTAATCCCTCATGTGATTGTTGCCCTCGCTAAAAAAACATAATATACAGGGCATTCCATTAGAAAAAACATAAGAGTGTCGTGTTTCCTAACTTTGCGATGTTTATTCGTTTTATCTGACAACATTCTGATGGTTTAGGAAAAATTCGATAATTTTTGTAAGTATAAGAAGTTTTTTCTAGCTCCAAAAATTATGGCTCCAGTGGTGGTGCAAAATATGCGGGGACACCCTGTACGGCATTAAAAACGAGGCATTTTGTAAATAGTTACCAAAATCTTAAGGTTTTCCCCGAAAAAAAAAAAAATAGCAATCGTTATTTGTGGCGCTTGTGCATTATATGTATCATGAACCTACAAAAATATTCATGAGCAACAGACCTAGTAGTAAATTGACTTTGACTCGGAAGTACATACACATTGAATTATTAGAATTTTTCATAAAGATTAGAGCTCAGGTCCCATAAACAATTTTAACTTGCCCAAGCTAAATTAATGAATATTAATAATCCAGTAAATAAATAGATATTCGCAAAAGTGTAGGCTTGGACACATTAACCGGTAAGTTGGTAACCATGCCTGGCAAGGTTAAAACTCATGAGCCGGGTGGGTTGCCGTGCGACATGTGTTCTTTTCGGACTACGACCTTTTGAGAATACGATCGTGCTGTTTTCTATGTTATTGGAGTGGTGTAGTTCAGGGCCACGGATGAAATATAAATAATAGTGTACAATCAACAAATCTTTTTTTTTTTTTTTTTAAAACCCACATCCAAACGAATACAATAGATACAAGCGTATATTTCTAGGGCGAATAAGCAAAACATGTCACCACTATAAGACACATCACACACATTAGACAACCCCCAAGAAGCAAAGAATTTGCGCAAAAGTGTTAAGACGTGGACACACAACCATTCCCTGTCCATTTTGACATTTGTTGGCGCCTAGAAACGAACACATAGGCCTCCAAAAATACATATTCGATTACTATTGACTTTATATTTAAGATATTGTCGTTTTTTTTAGAAATCACTATTTTAATATTTTTTTGTCAAAAATAGATGAAATATGCAAAATATAATAAATTTGGTAAAATTCATAGAATATTTTAAATGCGCCACTGCCACACGGTGAAGAGGACATTCTGATCGTTACCGACTTAAAATTATGGCCTACATCCTCAATATGTTAGCAGTGTGTGCCCCTGTTTCAGTTTTTAAACACACACCTTTTCCTGTTCAGTCTATGGTCGTTAAAGTGGGTACGAATGCAGCTTTGTCACGGAGTGGGATTTAAATTACAATGAAATTGCGCAACTATTTGTTCTATCTGATCATTACGGTGTAATAACAGTAACGATAAAATGTTAACATTGCTGTTTCAAGTATGTCTGCGTTAGAAACTGCATTATTTGTGCTGGCGCTGAAACTAATTGTATGGAGAAGTGTTTTTGAAAGGAAAACTTAAGAATACCTAACGTTGAATTTCCTGTTAAAAGAAGGAAACTAGTGAATTGGAAGTACAAAATTACTCCAGCATGTAGAAACAAGCGGTATGTCATGACTTGGGGGCATTGTGGTTAAGAGAAACATAGAAATTAAGCAAGCGAAAGCTATCAATACTTCTTGCATCAATATGGCATCAAAACACCAATTAGTTCTTTATATACTACGTTGCTAGAATCTGAGCACGCTAACGTACAGTTAGGTAAACCGTAAAGATCGTGAGGAATTTACACTACGCGCTTCAGCTTTATCGGATGTAACTTCGATCCATACAAACTGACCATAAAAATCTCCCCAAAAATAATAATATTTAGTAAAATTGTTTCATTCTTACCCAGGCCTTAGGCTACTTTTACTTGAGATTCATACCTGAAAAAGAAAACGTAAATATTAAGGTACATATTTCGAAAAAAAAAAAGAGTATCGAATAATAAACTGTTGTATATTCCAAATATATGCATTACCGAGTGTCCCAAAACCCAAAATATTGTATACACAACTCGGCTACGCCTCGTTGTTAAACTTTCATACGCGTGACTTAAACATGCATTTTTCACACTCGTATCATAAATAGCTATTACATTTTTGTATTTTTATAATTCAAATAAAAATAACGTTGTCAACTTTGACAGCTGCCAAATTTTCTGTCAACTGAATAAGAATGCCATTTAATAATTATTTCCACAAACGCCTTTTGGTACTCAAAGAGACAGTTTTCTATAGGTTTTAGAGGCATTGCATACAAAATTAATTTCATAAAATTATTATGTTTGTTGGTAGCTGCTAAAATTGCTGTCAAATTTAAAACTATGCAATCCGAAGAACACAGGTCCGTCTAAATTATATTGAATGAACGTTAAAAAGCACCTAAAACCGTCTAAAAGCTTTAGAAAAATGTAAAATAGATGCATTATAAAAACAGTCCTTAGATTAACCTAAAATAGACGTATTTTAGACTTTACCTTAGACCAAAATAAATTTTAGTCATTTCAGTTATTCTAATAGATATATTAGACACATTTTAGATAAATTATTTTAGATCGTAAAAAGGCCTAAATATTAAAAATATTGGAATAACATGGAATATACGTCATTTAGATGTTATAACCAACCATTACAACATTAGAAACAATAGTACAGATTCAAATTTAAAAAAATTAGCTTTATTAGTTTTATCGCTAATAAGTTTGTTTCCATAATTTTATAAACAATGTGAATTTCCATTGAAGAGAAATCTGGTGTTTTTCTAAATTTGCTAGTTCCATAATACAGTTTTTACTTTTGGTAGCTGTCCAAAAAACTTCTAGTAACTTAGTGAAAATGTCATTTAATAATTATTTCAACAAATCAAAGTACCAAGCAGACATTTCTCTTTGGAGGAACTGAATACGAAATTGCTGTAAAAAAAATTATATTTGTTGACAGCTGTCAAATTTAAAATTGTTGCAAACAAAATGTATTGTTTGTTGGTAGCTGCCAAAACTGCTGTCAAATTTAAAAGTGTGATATTCGTAATTTTGAAAATAATGTGAATTCCCATTAAAGAAGTGCTATTAAGTGTTTTGGAATTTGCTACTTCCATGACCATAATAGATAATAAAATAAAGTTTTCACTTTTGGCAGCTGTCCGATGAACCGATCGCAGTTTCGGGATCCGGACGTCCTCGGCGCCCCGCCGAAACCGTTCTCGGTTCGTAGATGGCGCCCCTCTTTTACTTTGACAGTTTTTTGACAGCTGCCAAAAACATTTTATTTTACGGAAACGTCACTTTGACAGCTGCCATAAAAAAAATGTATTCTAGAAACATCACTTTGACAGCTGTCACAAAAAAAAATTCTCCGAGAAAACGTCACCTTGACAGCTTTCACCAAAGTCTAAAAAAAATTTTTCTTCAAAAAAAATGTCAAATTTTTTTTCCCCCATTCTGCTTAACTAATCCGGTCGCCAGCCAGCCCCTACCTGGATCGTCGTTTAATGTAAATAACATTTTATAATTATTTAAACAAATAAACGTACTTCATAGAAAATTTTAAGTTTTGAAGGTAATGAATACGAAATTGATGTCAACAAAATATTATGTTGGTTGGCAGATGCCAAAATTGCTGTCAAATTTAAAAATTCACAAGTATCTTTCGTAATTTTGAAAATAATGTTGATTTCCATAGAAGATACATAAAATGTTTTAAAACTTTCTCGCTCAGTACCTGACTGATTTTAAAATAAAGTTGTAACCTTTGACAGTTGTCAAAATTTCTGTCAACTTAAGACAAATGCCATTTTATTATTATTTCAATAAATTAAGGTACCTAACAAACAGTTTTCTATAGGTTATGGAGGTACTGAATACGAAAGTAATACGAAAAAATACTTGCATGTATTTAAATCTACCAGCATGTTTTGACAGCTACCAAAAAACATAATATTTTTTTGACACCAATTTCGTATTTAGTACTACCTGCAAAAGAAAATTGTCTGTTCGGTATTTCAATTTGTTGAAATAATTATTAAATGGCATTTTTACTAAGTTGACAGAAATGTTGACAGATGTCAAAAGTAAAAATAGTTATTTACATTACTAGATGCGAAAGAGCTTTCGCATCGTGTAATGTATTATATTTTTTCTACTACCGAAAGATATTATGGTATTTCATAATTTAAAACTATTTATTTCGTGAAATTATAATATGACGTTTTTAATAAATTTTATGGTTTAGGAGTTAGGAGGCTGTCTATGAAAATTGTTTCCATAGCAACGTAGCAATCGCTATCTGTCATCGAGGTTTATGTCAAACATTTTAATTTGTGGTAGTGTCAAACTGAAATAAACAAATATGTTTGTGGCGATGAAAATGGGATATAAGAAGCTGCCAATATCGATTGTGTTTTTAAAATGGTGTGCCGACAAAAATGATGCGGAAATCGGCGAAAATGTAATGTTGGCGTACTTCCTTGAAAGATCGGAAGTTTTTTTTTACTTTTCTGTCCTGGCTGCGAAAGTTTAACTTTCGTAGCTAGCAACCAGGTAACTCGAATGTTTACTTTCGTTATCACGCGTGTTGCTAGGGGTACAAAGTTCACTTATATAGACGGTAGTAGAAAAATGTATTTTAATATCAATTATAGAGCTAGCAATTAAAAAAAAAACACTTAATTCCTTTCTTCAATGGAAATTCACATTGTTTCCAAAATTATATCTAAAAGGAAGACAAACTTGCAAATTTTTAAATTTCACAGCAATTGTGACAGTTACCAACAAATTTAATATTTATTTTAAACTAATTTTTATTCAATACGTCCGGAACTTATAAAAGAAAAGTGTATGCTTAGTATTTTCATGTGTTCAAGTAATTATTATCTAGATGGCATTTTCATTAAGTTAAGAACATTTGACTTGACAGCTACCAAAAGCGAAAAAGTTATTTTAATTTTAATTATAGAAATAGAAATATTTAGATTTAAAGAATTTTATATCTCTTTTTCATAAAAACTCTCATTGTTTTCAGTCACAAAAAAATATTTGTAAAATTTTAAATTTGACACTAATTTTGGCTTGGCAACAGATTAAAAAAAAAATGAAAATTCTATTTTGGCAGATCTATTATTTATTTTTAAGGTAAAGATTTAAAACCAAATTGGGCGAATTCTTATATATTTTTGACCTGTGGATTGATTTTAATTAATTGAAAAAAAAAGGATGTTTTTTAATAAAAATTCAATTTTGGTTGTAAATTATAAAAAATTATAAATTCGGCTCGAGAGATTCATGAAGAATTTGAAAATGAACATTTAAAAAAGAAATAAGATGTTCCAATATATTCTGAGGTCTACAGCGATTTTTAAACGATATTTTTTTCCCATCCCACGTGGGTTGTCAGCAGTGTCTCGACCAAAATTAATTTGAAAACAGGAGTTGACAGAAAAAAGTATATTTTGGTAATTTTTTAAAAATTTGAAAATGATGCTAATAAAGACAGATTTTATAATCCATTCAAAGTATAAATTTTTTTGGGACACCCAGT
This sequence comes from Rhagium mordax, assembly GCA_963680705.1. Classification (NCBI taxonomy): domain Eukaryota; kingdom Metazoa; phylum Arthropoda; class Insecta; order Coleoptera; family Cerambycidae; genus Rhagium; species Rhagium mordax. Next base: position 8,826,787 of record OY796661.1, on the reverse strand, counting down.
ATATTTGAAATATGTATATCCGACTTTTGTTGGTCCTGCACATCTAATTTACCACCATACAGTTTGACGTATAATCTAGACCATGCACCGATACAAAAACTGTCCGGTTTTCACAATATATCTCTTTACAACAAATATGGTTACTATAGCTATCGTTGTTTCATTTAAACTAGTATATAAAATCGATTTTTCAGTATTCTTAAAGTTAAATTAACACAAAATCGAGATTATGACATAGTAAAAGCTTAATTTATTTCCCGCCTGCTTCTCGTTATAAGCTTGAACTTTTGCCAAGTTTAAACGCGAGAGAACGCCTAACCTTTGGAACTGTAATTAAGGGCGGAAAGGTTGAAGCAGCATCTGAAACGAAGACGTGTTTACACTTATATACAAATTACTTCCAGAATAAAGTAAATAATATACTGAAATATATGTTTTGTTTCTCTTTAGGTGTTTAGAAAGCTTTTGCGTAGTTCTGGTTTATTTGGTTTGCCAATCGCTGTACATATAAATATTTAGTTCCTAAACGTCAGAAGATAAATATTAATGTGTGCTAAAGTCATCGGAATGTTATGCAGAAAATCCTTTGTTTTTTTATCCCGGTGGTTAAAAATACAAGAGTGGAAATTTTGCTTCATTTTTATTCAATTCAATTTTTACAATTCAATTTATTCAAAGTTTGAACGTAAAAAAAATATACTTAAACATAACTTAGGTAGCAAATACAATTCAATAACCACACCACATGCTTTTTTAATCTTCTATTTTTTAACGTTTATATTCAGAAAAGTTATTGCTCAAATTGATGAAAAACATGCCAATAAGTTAATATTTTCCAGCTTGTTCATCACTGTAGGTATATAATATGCCGCAGGGATCAGCACTTAGGCCTATTCAGTTTACTGTTGAATTAATCGATTTAAATTTGCTGCAATTTCATAAAATATTTTATGTTGTCTTAACCAAAGGGATAACCAATCACCAGATGATGGCATAAGTCATACTCCTACCATATTATCTGGAGCTTGGAATTGAACTCAAGAGAGATATATGGTAACGCGTGTCTCCAACTGGATTGACAGTCACGAATACAAACACATCATCAGAAACTATGTGACGTGGAATTTGCTGCTTAGGTTCAAACGATTTTTTAAAATCATTTATAAAAGTGTGAAGCAGGAACCGCCAACTCTTTGGATATACCTAATTATTTAGTTAGTGTCCCACTCAAAAGTTAGATACTCCTCTTATACTGTAAGGATCTTGCCTAGAGTGCCCATCTCTAAGACCACATTGGCTGAAGGAAAAATTATTTGTGATTTTAAGTCGACTAGCATAAGTTCAAAAAAGTTGGAAAATATGGTACCTTCAATAGGAGAAATATTAAACAATTTGCAAAAAGGTTGTTCCAATTTCTTATACACTCCCTGTAGGTATTCCTCGTGCACAATACACAAGATATAAGATTTCATAAAAATGTTTTCTGCTAATTGGAAAAGGTAGGTATGTCGGTTTGAGAAACAAACAGAAATATATTTCTCATCAGGCCAAAGGGAATGGCAGATAAATTCTTGTTTTGTTTGCACGATAAAACTTTTACGTTTGATGGGCATCACAAAGTAAGTACTGCTACTTTTATTATAAAAATATTTAGTTTTTCTGAAATAGAATATGCTTTGATCGCTAAAATGATCAACTGTGCAATTATGTCTCGCTTTATTACGCTGTTGATGCAGCATTTGTCAGAGTTCCTATTTCGCGTCATTGCAATTCGTTATTAAGATGCTCTTGCAAGGTTACACCCAAGGCTATCTAAAAATGATTAAATAAAGCTGTTAAAGCTTCAGTTCTTAAGTCATGACGGAAGAATACGTGCAATATGTTTCAGACTATTTACTTATTTATTTCAGTGCATGGCTCTTCAGGAAGACCAAATCTATTTGAATGAATGGTGAGAAGAGAAGAGAAGAGAAGAGAAGAGAAGAGGAGGGGAGAGGAGAGGCGAGGCGAGGCGAGGCGAGGCGAGGCGAGGCGAGGCGAGGCGAGGAGAGGAGAGGAGAGGAGAGGAGAGGAGAGGAGAGGAGAGGAGAGGAGAGGAGAGGAGAGGAGAGGAGAGGAGAGGAGAGGAGAGGAGAGGAGAGGAGAGGAGAGGAGAGGAGAGGAGAGGAGAGGAGAGGAGAGGAGAGGAGAGGAGAGGAGAGGAGAGGAGAGGAGAGGAGAGGAGAGGAGAGGAGAGGAGAGGAGAGGAGAGGAGAGGAGAGGAGAGGAGAGGAGAGGAGAGGAGAGGAGAGGAGAGGAGAGGAGAGGAGAGGAGAGGAGAGGAGAGGAGAGGAGAGGAGAGGAGAGGAGAGGAGAGGAGAGGAGAGGAGAGGAGAGGAGAGGAGAGGAGAGGAGAGGAGAGGAGAGGAGAGGAGAGGAGAGGAGAGGAGAGGAGAGGATAGGAGAGGAGAGGAGAGGAGAGGGGAGGAGAGGAGAAAAGGAGGATCTATTATTCTCAGGTCTTTAAGTTCATAGTGAACATAGTGAACAAGTCTTTAAGCTCATAAGGGGAACATGACTGGTCATAGGATTCTATAGCTCTAGTCGTTGAAAAGATTTTTGGCGAAGTGACGCTAGTCAGTTATGGAAGCAAAGGGGAGCGTACCTACGTTCTATTTAATACCAAGGTTGCTTGTGATGACATCAGCGATGCAACTTTTGCTGAGCAGTCTCATGGAAAGGACATTATGATTGTTCCAATTTATTGAACTCGACTTTTGATTTAGTGTTATACTTTCTTTGAGTGCAGAACTCTATGAAAAAATTTGGACTAGTTTGTACCCTATACAGAAACAGTAGTTACTGTGGGGTGAAGCCTTATAGAGGAAATCAAGTTTCCTTATCGCTGATGGTTAATCTCAGCATACCTCAATATCGAAGTGTCTTTGTTTGTTTGGTTAGATTTCTTGAGGAACATACTGTACTAAATTTTAGATGGATTAAAGTCCACAAGGTTGTTTCCACTTCATTCTGGAAGCAATAAAGGAACAGATCTTTGTGGAACACCAGAACTGGTAGAGTCTCTGACAATAAATATTTCGTCAATATTAGATAACCACGAACACAATATGTGTGGTACAAATTTCTTAAAGAACCCCGGTATCGTCAAAATACCATGTGTGACCAAATTCCAAAGCAAACAGTCATCCCTGTTTTTACTAAAGAATTCTGTATTATTTTTATTTTATCATAAAAATAGTTGATTTATCCGCTCCTTGTAATACATGTTTAAAGAATGTAACACTTCTGAGCAACTTCTATTTATTTATTTTTCTAAAGAGTTATAGGCCTGTTTATTAAAGAAATATGGTCCAGAAATATTAGACCATACTTTACGATTACCTGGAATTAATTGCGGATTACTCATCGACGTAGTTGAACCAGGCTCGTAAAGCGAAGATTCGCCTGATGCTTTTGATTCACACAACAATTTTTTATGCCATGTAGGTACATACCTGGTGTTTAATTCTGAACGATAAGATCTGCGTCTAAGTGAATGAACTGACTTAACTGTTCGTATGATTCATTTTAGTAAAATGTGCTTCCTTCGTTCCAATAAATTGCGTTTCCTACGTTCCAATTTTCCAGAAACTGTCAACTGAACGAAAATTTTCAATTTATACAGTCCTTTGATCGAGCATCGCTCTATTAAATCACGTACTCCTCACAATTATCCATCACTGTCGTGAAGCTGATAAACCCAAAAACCTGTTTTCTCTCACAAAAGATTTTTGGAATTACATATTTATATATAGCTCGATGAAATACGGTTAAATTAACGAGGCTTACGCTACTGCCGATTGTTTTGTGATTTACAGGAAAAGCCCAAGAGGGTGGAGTACCTTACTGCAAGATTAAGATCTTTGCGTTATTATTATTATGATTTCTGCAGAGGAAATCGTTCAAATGAGGTGGAAGTGGGGCACGATTTGTAAAAGGCGCCCTAAAATCAAAAACTTATATCAAGACACCTCGCAAGACACCACGCGTTTTACGATATGACTTAACATCTGGTCTGAATTTGCAATTTATTACTAACTACGACCTTGTTTGTTTCTTCCGATAAAACAACGCAAATTTTTATTTAACAAACTGAAAATGAAAAAATATGTAAGGAATATTTATATTTACCACCGCTACAATCCGTGCATGGTAATAATTCTTCTAACGCGCGCAACCATTAATTGGTTTTGGCTTTTTTATATACAGTGTGTCCACGTTTAGAACTCACCACCCCCGTAAAATTTTTATTTATGGACCGATCTGAACCAAATTTGCCTGAAAGATAGAACACATTGGGGTCTACTTATGACCAAAAAACCATTCGCCCCCTTCAAATGCAAAGCCACCTGCGATACCGAAATAAAGGGAAAAAATAAAAAAATCATATAGGCATTTTTTTATCGAAAAATTGTACTAACGAAAGTTATTCAGAATTGCCCAAAAAGCTTATATCCAAAGTTTGATCAAATTAAAAATATATTGAAATTTGAAAATATTAAAATTGTAAATCCAAAAATATAATTTTAATGTGTTTTTTTTTTATTTGAAAAGCATGCTGTGACAATTTTATGAAATAGAATTGTCACAGTACACTTTTCAAAACGCAAAAACCCATCAAAATTACATTGTTGGATCTACAATTTGTCAATATTTTCAAATTTCAATATTTTTTTACTTTGATCAAACTTTGGATTTAAGCTTTTTGGACAATTCTGAATAACTTTCGTTAGTAAAATTTTTCGATAAAAAAATGCCTAATATGATTTCTTGATTTTTTGCATTTATTTTGATATCGCAGGGGGCTTTGCATTTGAAGGGGGCGAATGGTTTTTTTGGTCATAAGTAGACCCCAATGTGTTCTATCTTTCAGGCAAAATTTGGTTCAGATAGGTCCATAAATAAATATTTCATGGGGGTGGTAAGTCCTTAACGTGGACACACTGTATCAGGCTGTTGCTATTGCCTCGATCTCTGCGTTACTTTTTCATTTTAAATATAAAAGATCTAATGCACGCGTATTTCTTTAAGTTTACACCACATTTATTGAAAAAATTAAAACGTTTGGTTCCGTTGCCCCGCTCTCCCCAAAAAACTCCGTGTGAATAACGCCCTGTTCATCAAGTATCGCATGTCATCTGTACAAGACAAAATGAGCTGAACAAAGCTCGCAGTGGGAAAGGTTTAATATATAACCCAATGAAAACAAATGACTGACAGAACAAATGCAAAATAAGACAAATAAACGTTGGCGGCCTTCTTTATGATTCTATCCACACGCAAAACAAGTTATCTGAATGGATGGGTTGTTTTTTGTTTTCTAATTAACATAAATATTAATTATTTCGCATTGATTTAAACAAATTACGGTACAACTAGTTATGTTTTGAACGAAGGTAATATTGCTAGGGAAAGAACGACCTTTCCTGAAAATTTTGGCGGTGTTAATGAGCTCTGGCCTCTATTTATTTAAATGCTTACTTTTCACCTGCTTGGTTGATTAATGATCGAAATGAAGTGTCGTTTTCAGTACAGGGTGGCGCTTTTATAACTACATAGTTTTATTTCTTTAATTTTTCTGGAAAAGCACTTGGCGGACAGACATTTTATTATTAACCACACACATTGGGTGTGGTAAGATTTAAGAAGATATCTACTTATTTTACTTTAAACCGATGTCAGGAGAAGGTTAAAGTGGTGTTACCATAGGATAAATTTAAAATAAATAAAGTTAAAATTATAAATAAAAAAGAACATTTTTCAAAACCAAAAAATTAAAATTGCAATTTTTTTTAACGCCGATACCAACTGGATCATTCTATAACCCCATCTAAAGTACTCCTCCCTGTGCTGTCGCGGCGCAATAAAAGGCAAAAGACTTTATTAAAAGTTACGGAACGGCTCCTACAGTTTATTTGCCTTGGGAATTTACATGTCTTTGAAAAGTGCCTCGGCGGGACGCAAAGTAGCACATTTCCCAACAGAAATGACACACGTGCAGGCGGAGGGTTAATCACTCATGAAATGGGTTACGTCGTACCTTGGAAACATAAGAAATAGGACATGAAATTGCATTGGCAAACATCCTGGCAGTGTTAAATGTGCAAAATATTAAAAATTGCATAAACAGGTCTTGTAACATTTCGTAAATTAAATAATTAATTTGAGACCCAGAAGTTCTTATTTTTGATATAAGCATTGGGCATTTATGTGAAAAAAATGAGTTGATTGTTGTTTACATAACTCCGTTAAATGGTCATGAATTTATTTAGAATATTGTCTATAAACAAGTTTATCAACTTTTAAGCTTTGTTTATGAACACATACGTATGTAGGTACTCATTGCAAAAGAGGTGTAGTCGTAGGGAGTTACAATCACACAAAATACAATAAGGACTACTAGCACAAATACCTGAAATTTACAGGGTCTTACAAAAAAATCGAAATTTCACGAACGAAAAGAAATATCAAAAATTTGGGAAAGACCAAAAAAAATTAAAAAAATTGTTTGTGGAAACCCGCGGTAGATACTTCGAAACTTTGGTTAAAAAAACATACCCTTCTTTTACCCCCTGTAGACAGTAAGATGTTTGAAACCAAAAGGATCGGAATAAATGGGCTTTTCAGAATTTAATTTTCTTTCAAATTCTGCAAACACCGCATCGATATCTTTATTGGTTCTTTTTCAATTATGTGCTGCGTGCAGCCGATAATAACGTAAATTTTTATAATGACTGTGTTGCATCTTGTACATACAATAAAAATATGATATGCCAGTACATGTTTTCCGCACCCAAATAATTCCAGTCACTTCATCTTACCGGTATATCAGGTGGCCATTAAAGTAATTACGGCAATAAAACTTACACTAACAAACACACAACGAGAACAAATGAATGACGTTATTGAAAAGTCATTGACAAATTTGTATACAGGTGTGTTTACATAATGTGACGCATCAATGATGAGAATGATTTACATAAAACGTCGCAATGAATAATTTTGTTGGTAATGTAATAAGCCACATCAAATCGTGTCCAAGTTTAGTAATTTAATTGCTTCGTTATTCACTATTATTTCGTTATAGTTATAGCATAAGAAATTTGCAAGAGTCTTTGGTGTTTTTTCAGCCTGCTACATAATCTGACACAAGTACATCCCAATTAAAATTACATGTACTACGTTTTGACCAAAAAAATAGAATGAAATACCTTCAAACCCCATTTCCCAACTTCCTGATTATAATAATATATTTACACCTTCCCATTCATTATTTTTTATTTGTATAACAATTATAACAAAAGTAGCTAAATATTTAACAAAAAAAAAATAGAGTAAACTATTTGAATTTGTGAAGCAACTAAAAATTATTTTCTAAGGTAGGTGCATATAATTATACCTACATGCTGTTTATTTGAAGTGAGAAACTCGCTTAATATTAATTTTAGAAAAACAAAGCGTATATGAAAAAATGAGAATTTATGAGGGCTACGAGATGAAGGAAATAAATTTACAGCTTACAGATTTACAAAATTAATGTGCAAAACTTTATAAAATATTAAATGAAGATTATTCACTTTCGACAAAATGGCGAATGCGCCGTAAAAAATGCCTTGGACTTGATTCCAGACTCCAGGTCAACATCGATAAAAGGTGGCAACCCTAGATATAAGTCGCCTTGCAAATAAATATTAACTATTTATAATAATAGAAATTATATTAGGATTTCAGTAATAATTTGTCCCAAGACCCTCACGTTAGGCAACCAACATTACTTCTCTTCCTGAGCGCCATCTCTACTACAGTAGCCGCATTTGTCTCTTCTACAATGTAGAATTCATTTTCACACACACGCTTCTTTTTAAATCACAAGAATCCCAAGAACGGACACAGTGAACAGTGTACGAAATATTATTGTACTTGCAGAAAATAAACTATACAGAATTCATTCAAATAAAAGATTGATTAAATATTAAATTAAATAATTATCAATAAATTGTAAAATTTTTAATTATATTTTAGCTTTTTTAGCTGTAAATTTGTAACCGAATATTTTTGTGGTTCCTTTAAATATGTGTTTGACAAAATTATATTTACAGATGGAATTCGTCAGCTTCCTTCCTCACAGGAGCTGTTATATTTGAATTTCGGTGTTATCGCACTCAATGGTGTTTTTTTTATAATCTATGCAAATATGGCTTCTCAGAGTTCAAACTGGAAGAATTTTATTGCTCTCTGAGGAACACTAAAAAATTCTTTAAAATTAGGTTAAAACATAAAAATTCTAAATAGTGGTAAGATACTAAACAACAAGGTCAAATAAATATGTGCCAAACTACGTTCACATTACGAGACAATGCTGATAAGTTTAACTTTTCATCATCTTCGGTTTATTCGAGGGTTTATTACAAGATTCAAACGAATTTCTGTCCCACGAACCACTCACAATTTCTTGAAATTAGGAGCCCAGTGCTGCAACTCTGCAGCTTTCATTCAGAAACCGCCAACTTCAGTTTTTATACATCATTTATTAAACTTCAGGAACAAATAAGAACAAATAATGAAAACAGCCATGTATACAGGGTGTTTCATGACGAACTGTACATACTTCTAAGGATGATAGAGGATCCCTTGACTATTCACGAATGGGTATAGAAATTTGTCTGTTGCGCTTAATTACTGAGATACAGGGTGATAAACTACTTATGGTCAATATTTCTTTTAGCCAGAACTCCTTACTATTTATCACAATTTGTTCAAATTTTATACAATTTGTGTACTTATCACAGTTGATATAAAGCCGTTTTTAATATTTAAAAATTCCAGAACCGGACTTTTTTAATTCGAGTTTTTTATTTCTGTAGAGAAAATCACCCCGTATATTTTTTTCAAATTATATGGGGAATTATAAAAGTCCATACATCAGTAAACAAAAGCATGTGAACATATTTTTTGTCGCACCTTTATAGATTTTTTACAAGTGATTGAATTTGGCGAAATGGGGACATGAAACATAAAAAATTATAATTTGCCTAATTAAATTATCTAAATAAGAAATAAATGTAAATAACCTTAGTAGGTATCTATATATTTATTATCTAAAATAAATCTAATAATTAAAAATTATAATTAAAAGTTTTTCTTTATTTCTGTATTGAAAATCACCCTGTATAATATTTCTTTCAAATTATATGGGGAATTATAAAACTCCATACATCAGTAAACAAAAGCAGGTGAACAGATTTTTTTGTCGCATTTTCATTGATTTTTTTACAATTTCTTCACTCAACGGTCTTAATAATTTTCTGAACTGAATTGAACGGAATATCTCTCCTAACAAGACCGTATTTCGTGGGTACGAGTAGAATAAAAGATACAAACAGAAGAAACAGCTTCCCACCAACATAACTCTCAGCTAATTATTATTTTCATTAATTTATTACTAACGATTATTCTTCACCACTGTAAACAAATACAGTTATGTTATCCGCGTATCCATGACCTGTTCAATCCACCAGCCGATAACATAACGTACGTTGAACAAACATGTGGAAAATTCCTCCAATATTGGATGGGTAAGAATAATCCTCCATTTACATATTTTATCATTATAGCGGCATAAGTATCGCGAAATAAATCATGTGTAAGGCATTTCGCACCATTTGGAACGTTAACAATTTAAGTTTCAAGAGAAAGGATGGTTCACGACCTGAAGACGGAAGGGGCACGGTCAACTGGACTGATTTTGAATTAAAGTTTAATCGGAACCACGATAAAAGTACTCCTAAAAAAACGATAATTGTGGGCACCAACAGACGTCAATGGATCCGACGATGGCCTATGTTTTGCACTATTACATTTACAAGTACAGATTTCATATATAAAAAAAAAAAATACCACAAATTGGACAATCAGGACTGTCCAAATTTATCAAAATCAAGGATATTATTTCCATTTTTTTCTAAAAATAAGGAGTTTCTTCTGTTAACAAAATATTCAGTACTTTTAAGAAGAATAAAACGGAAAAGTTTACATTACTACCCACATACATAAGAACGGAATGAATCAGCATTTACAAAACTTCATTGTTGCTATTAGGCAAATTTACTTTTAATTACTATAATCTCCGGGAAAAACAATATCAAATCAGCTAATAAATAATAAGCTTATCTTGAGCCCATGTTTTTATGCGCTCACTGCCCTTCCCACCTAATTAATATTCATAGAACTAAGAGATATAAATTATATTAACCATTAAACGCTTATAATAAAAAGAGTTTATTTACATAACTCCAGTGGCTCGGTCCGACCTCCCAACATGCTTTTTCATATTTCGTTGGTATTTTTTTTTCCAATTTTTACAGCCGCAGACTATTGAATATCTAATCGAAGCAATTTAATTTAATTTTAGTGATTGTGGGGGCCCGCTATAAGGTATAAAATCAGCTATTAGGATCATAAGTAGTAAGTACTAGGTGATTATACCCTGCGGGGCACATACTTGTTTTTATGTGCAGTCTGTGTATTCGCGGATTGGAAGGCAACGAGTAAACTGAGCTGGTTCGGCAGAACAGTAGTAAATAAACAAGAATTTGCATAATTTTAGGCGCAAGAAAAATTACAATAAAAATGTTCAATTTTAAAACAAGTCGTTTTGCATCAACTTTGGGTGTTTCTCATTCTCTTGAGAAGTTATCTTAAGAGGCAGTCGGTACAGGCCTGACTGGCAAGGATTGATCGCATCTTTTCCTGGATTAATAATAATTATTATTAAGTTGTAGGTGCAGTTTATTGTCTCCTCACGATTTGAAACTCATAGATTATTTCCACATTAATTGGTTCTTTCCCGTTCATATGCTCAGCTGAGTTTCTTTTTCTTAATAATTAAAATTAAAGTGAGCTTTTTTGACATCAGAAATAATGAAAGATATTTGGATATTTTGGGTCCGACTAAGTATCAAGAAACAAAAAGAGACTTGTTTAAAAATTACAGATGCTTGAAGTGTGAAAGATGTTCAACTTTTTGATCTTTGTAACTAGTAAAACCAATAAAGACAAATTGATTAAACAAGAGCAACTATTTTATTCAATATAATATTGGTAATATTGGTAAAATTTCTCAGACAGTTAAAGTTGGCAATTCAGCTCAATAGACCCCTGTATCAATCCGTGTCTCCACTGCAGTTCTATCCAGGACTTTTCTGGAAACCGCCAGGAGAGAAAGTGCTGTTTCTTGCACTATAAAATAAGAAACTGGCGATCGAGATTTTCTTCGACAAATAAGGTATTACAAAGCTAGAGGGTACTGTTTGTAGGTAGTAAGTGACAAACAGCCCAGCAAGGTAAAAAAAGAGCGTCACAGTATTTATTAAGGGGGTATAAACACGTAACAATTCTTTAATGAAATAGTTTTTAAAATTTGGTTTTCTTACCTTTATTGGCAATCCTGAGTTGGAGCCAATATAAAAATAAAATCTAGAGCGAAATATACGTGTAAGATGGAGTTTTATAAGCAAACTGTTATTGTGACTGTAAAATAGAACAGTTTTACCTGTTTAAACTTTCTGTATCTTTTACTGCTCGCACCTGTCAGGCAGGTTGAGTCGAGAGGGCTCGGTACGTGCCTCTGCCTCGAACAAACCGATTTGTTGGTTCTCTCTATCAGCTTGGCAATATAAAAAATACTACAGTAAATTACGAGTTAGTTGTGTAGCTGGCCAATTATTGGAGCATTTTCAGATATTTATATTATTATTATAAATTAAAATAAGAGCCAGGATCTAGACGCGTCAATCCACTGACGGATTTGCAATATACAAAATAAAATTAATTATCCCATCATTTATCAAATTAGCTTACGAAAAAGCGAAATATTTTACTACCAAAAATCTAAAACGTTCTAAGAATTAACAAGGGCTGGTTGCTTATGTAAAGAGATAATGACGAAAAAATATTGAAGAAAGTTATTAGAAACTCTCGCGAAGGCAAAACATTTCGTTCTGTTTTTGGTCATCAGGGTTTCCCGATTGAGCCGTTAATATTCACAAGAATTATACATAACAAACATAAAAAATTCGATTTCTTTTTTATGTTACAAATATCTCTCAAATAAACTAAATATAATGCAAGATTATTACTGTGCATGAACTTAATCAGTGTTAACAGGACATGGAGTCGTTCTGGTTTTAATTTAATGTCATACTGTTTTCATCTCAGAATAATCTTCATAGAATTCAGTGAGTAATTGAAAAACGTAAGTTCATTTATTTCAGGGACAGCTGGCGTCGCGTCGACTTTATTACTCTAGGTTCAGGATGTATAATGAGGATCATCTATAGAAATGAGGCGATTGTTCAACCAGGATTACGGCGATTAAAAAATTATTATGGTAATTAGGTTTGAATATCGAGATTACACTTTTGTACGTACCGATGTCGAGATATATCCGCAAGTTTTAAATTTACTTTGTCGGTATCTAGTAGATGTTCCATAAACTGATCAACAATTAACAAACAAGAACAAAGATATTGTTAACTTACATCATTCGCTTTTCGTTGATCTGCATAAGGAATGGTTGTTCATACCTGAAACAGAAAACATGTGGTTATTATAAACGTACAGGGTAGTTCATATATTTTGACACAAACCTACAGCCTTCATATTTAGAGATATTAAAAAACTGTAGGTACAGACAAAAGTTGTAGAATTTGGTGTTAAATATTTTTTGCCGAAAAATATAAAACAAAATAGCATCGGGTAGAGCTTTTTTAAATGGAACATCCTGTATATTTTTGCATATTTTGAAAGATCATTTTTAGCTGATTCCAAAAATATATAATATGTTGCTCGGATTGTTTTTAAAACCGTATATGTCTCTTTGTGTAAAACAGTTCGCGTAGAATATATTATATAGATTTTTATACAAAATCTTCAACTATTTTAAAATGGATTATTCAGAATTTTATTTGTGATTCATCCATTTATATCTATAGAATTTACTTATAGGAATAGGAAAAAAATGTGAAAACAAAAATTGTACATTTTGATGTGAAATATATTTTGGTGATGAGAAATAAAACAAAGAAACATCACAAAATAACTGACAGTAATTATTAGAAATATTTTGTCATTTTCTTCATGGCAACCAAAGTTCCACACGGTACTGTTTTGCATAATATTTCCAGAACGGACAGAGCAAATGACAACAAATTATATATTTTTGGAATCATAGAAAGAGCTTTCAAAATATGCAGAAAAAATTAAATGGAACATCCTGTTCACTTTAAAAAAACATAAGTTGTCTTTTTCTCTATTTTCTGACGCCACTTTGTTTTACTTTTTTTTTTTCACCAATAATTCACCCTAAAATCGACAATTTTTATTTTTACACTTTTTTCATATCTTTAAAAATATATTAAAATGTAGGTAGGTGTTAAATACAGGGTGTTTCATGACGAACTATACACACTTCTGAGGATGATAGAGAATGGGTATAGAAATTTGTTTGTTGCGCTTAACTCGAGTGATTTACGACACTCGCCTTCGGCTCGTGTCGACAAAAAAAAGTGAAGTAGGTCAAAAAACTTTGGGTCAAAAAATAAGTCTATCATTTCAATATCAAATTTGCAATATTAAAAAAATATATAGAACTCAAATGAGCCAGAAACCGCTGAAAAAGTTATTTTTATTCTAAGGCTTTCGCACGAAGTTGATTTGTGAAAGAGTTTCCGGAATTATTTTGAATTCTTGACGTTTCGACTATATTGCCGAGATATTTTCTTCTTCGTTTCAGGAAAACATCGCGACAAAATGGTAAAAACGTTAAGAATTTAAAATAATTGATACGGAAACACGGAAAGAAAACAAAATCTCTCTATAAGAAAAGATTAGGTTAGGTTAGGTAAAAAATAAGTGTATTATTTTCAATGTTCAATAATATAAAGTAGAATATATCCTACTTTACGATATTTAAAAAACACTGAACTCATTTCGACATTTCGACCATCTTGCCGTTCTTCTTCTTCAGAAAAAGACCACCACGGTAAAAACGTCAAGAATCTATAAAATAATCAGTGCAGAAACTCTCAAAAATAAAAAAATTGGATTAAATTAGGTTAGATTAGTTAGGTTAGGCCAAAAAATAACTATTATTCTTCAATATCAGTAGATAGGCTATGCCGATTCTGGGTCAAAATCTCATGTTATTTTTTATGGAGGTTCATTTGGGACTTTTTTGTCTGATTTTACAGCCTCCACTTTTAGCTCCTCCCAGTCAGCCGCAATAAGAGCGAGCCCCGCCCACACATTTTCCGACTCCAGCTAAGCTCCGCCCAGGTAAGCTCCACCCAGTCAACCAATCAGAAAGAGCTCCAACTACTCCGGCCAATCAGAAAGAGCTCCACCCCAGTCAGGTTTCAGCCAATCAGAAAACAGAGTCTTTTCAAACAGGTACTGAACAGAAATACAGGTTTTCAAACAGGTACTGAACAGATTCATGACCATTCATAGTCATTCATGACCAGGTCATGGATAGTACAGGTAACAGCTTTTTACACAGATCCGTAGAAGACCTTGAACGATGAATCTATTCAGTACCTGTCTGAAAAGCCTCTGTTTTCTGATTGGCTGAAACCTGACTGGGGTGGAGCTCTTTCTGATTGGCCGGAGTAGTTGGAGCTGTTTCTGATTGGTTGACTGGGTGGAGCTTACCTGGGCGGAGCTTGCTGGAGTGGGAACTCTGTGGGCGGGGCTCGCTCTCATTAGGTGACTGGGAGGAGCTAAAAAGTGGTGGGGGTAAAATCAGACAAAAGAGTCCCAAATGAACCTCTATAAGAAATAACATGGAATTTTGACCCAGAATCGGCATAGCCTATCTACTAATATCCAATTTAGGTATGCTATACGTTGCAATATTTAATAAGGAAAATTAAACTCAAATTGGATGAAAATAGTTATTTTGAATTTAAGGCTTTCACGAAGTTGACGATTTGTAGAAAAGTTTTCAGGTTCCTTATTATTTATTTTTAATAAGTGACATATCGACTATCTTATCGTGGTAATTTCTACTTCTTCAAATCAAAAGAAGACCACTAGTTGGTAAAGAACGTTAAGTATTTAAGATCAGTGCGGAAACTCTATACAAAAAAAGTTATTTCGTCTTTTTCTGTTAGAAATATAAGGCTGATTGTGAAAGAGTATTTTTATATACCTAACAAGTGGCTAAAAATGCGTTTTTTTACGACTGTGGAGATTATAGTACGAGCCGAAGGCGAGCGCTATAAACCACACTAGTAAAAAAAACACCTTTTAGTCAGTGTTGTATAAAAAACTTTTTGTATTGCCATTCTAAATTACAGAAATCCAATATTATAATTTTTTAAAATACTACAAATTGACAAATTATAATAATCCGTCGTGTCGTGATGCTAAATTCTATTGGTGTTTCCATAGAAACAAATAATAAAATAGTATCAAGATATTAACACCAAGTTTAAATTTCATACTGTGAAAAAATAGTAGTTTATTCCACAAGCATGTAATGGCCTATATTATTCAGGAGGGTGAAAGTTTACGGCACGAGCCGAAGGCGAGTGTTGTAAATCACATAAATAAATGTGAGAGAAATACCATACCTTATCCACGACTATTATATATTTTTGACTAAATCTATAAGTACTATTTATTTTTAACATTTCTTATGAGCAGACCGTTATGTGTTAAACATTTTTTAACAAATATCCGATACGTTGTCACGGAAACTTTGTTCATTATTCACTAAGTACTAGTGCACAATGAAATCATTATTCAGCATTAGCATTATGCTTGAAGAAATACATACATAATGCATACATTATTTTATTAGTAGTCGTGAATAAAAAAATTTTTCATTTTCTCATTTTTTCGCCCTTGTGAATAATGACATTGTTTTGATTCATTAAACCTGTAAAAATTACCTTTTAGGATATGGTGTAACAAAATAGTTATTTATGCAACAAGTGCGGAAGGTGAAATTTTTTGACAAATGGGACAATCCCATGAGTGAAAAAAACTCACTTTTCGCACGAATTGCATACAATATTTTTTCTATTACCGAAATGGACCTAAATTCTCTAATAATAATGTGAAACGTCAAAATTTACCTATTACGTCAAAACTTCATATGTCATTTAAAAATCACAATACTGTTATAGCCAACTTAATTTTAAATCAGTCAATGTCTATTATTTCTTTGTCTAATGTCAATGTCAAAAATATAAATGAAACTTCAGAATTGTAAAAAATTCAATAATTATTGTTAAAGAATACTGAAAATTAGGTGGTATGTTTTATAATAATATCGTGATAATAAATAAATGGACTACATAAAATTAAATAACCACATTTAACGTTTTTAAAATAAGATATGTTTATTATAGGTGCTCTAATATAGGTATGCAATTGTTTAGTATGTTACGTTACGTACTAGTGCGTAAGCTAAAAACACTTTACGCACTAGTGCGTAAAGTTTAACTTTACGCAGTCTACAGCGTGCGGAAAGTTAGTACTTTAAGATCGGTAGTAGAAAAAATTCATTTTTCGCCTCCTCTGCTAAATTACTGTAGAAGATGCGTCATCTCAGTTACCAAAACTATAGTTCTGTATTTTCGTCCTCGCCTGGTTGTACCCATTTTCGTTTACCGACAGTGAAACCAAATAAATATGGCACAAGCGTGAAGTTGAAGCCGCCCTACGGGAAACTGATGGCCGGTGATTGATGGACAAGTAGCAGCATTAACCAGTCCTCGGTTTCAGTTTCTGATACCCGAAGACCAAGCACCTCTCGCGCACACTCGACCCACTGTTAGTAAAATAATAGTAACTGCAATAACAAAATACAACCAACCGATAAAATATGATGCATCAGCTAAATTATTTCAAAATGCGTAAGGCTTAATGACCTGGGTTATTAATCATTATAGCCTACTGAAGACCGTTGCACCTGCAGACTCTGGTACAAGCATGCGGCGTAAAATCATTCCTTTGTAAAAAATTAATTAATTATATTTATCAAGTTTAATACATGCAAATTACGTAAGATATATTTCATAATAGATTCAGCTACCAAATCTTTGTGACACGCTTAGCTGTTGTGCATGTTGTTGCAGTGGCGTTGCTCAGCGAGGTTATTACATGGAATGGACTACAGAAGAAGTTATTTATAAGGCAAAAGTGACTTTTTGAAATTGTAGTATATTCCAGGTGCTCCTTTAGATGATTCCACAATTTTTTTATTTTCGTACCATTGGCGCCATCCCTAGAACTATTGCCCTACTATGAGAGAGCATACTACAGATTTCCAAAAGTGGGTGTAAATTCATCACAATATTTTAACAATCGATCTATAGAGCAATGATCGAATTTGGACCACTTGGCTGCTAATATTGCAGTTATACTTACTTTTGAAAATAAAGTCGCTTTATTATTACATAACGTTATCATTATTATCCAGTTTAAATCCTCACGAACTATTAATTAGGGAAGGTCCTTCAGGATAATTAAATGAAGTAACAATTATTTCATATAATATCTGTCTGAATTTCTGGTGTACTAAATCCACGATTCACATTAAAAAGTAATCATTATTTCGGGACTGACATTAAACTCCTCGTTCCTAATACCCTACAATTTGGTTACTTAATAGTACTCAGTTCCTTACAGTAAAAATATATCAATTATAAGCACGCAAAACAGTAAAGTACCCACAGTAGTACATTTTATGAGAGCATTCCGTTTAATGTACTACTCCATGCTTTTATTTCAGCGGCTTCTTTGAAATTAGCTCGGAGAAAATTAACAACCAGTTTTATTATGAAAGCTCTTTATATTTTTATTGGAAAATTAATCTTAAATTTCCCGGGCATAATACAAAGATAAATCTAATAATTATCCAGACTTTAGTAATTATAATGCGCACGACAAAAGTTTAGATGGCAGGATAAGTTTATGGGCCCTTTGAGGTTCGAGTCATAATATTTTACTTCGTAAAAACCGCACAAAAGGGTATGGTGGGCCGTTTTTTAGTCGACGTGCATGGAGATGTTCCGGTCTGCGGCCAGACTTGACGAGTATTTCGCGTTCAAAATCATGATTTAAACTACCAAAAAAAAACAATAAAATTCTTGCTATTTTAGATTTTAGCTGAAGACAGAGGCGGATTGACCAG
Organism: Rhagium mordax; assembly: GCA_963680705.1. NCBI lineage: Eukaryota > Metazoa > Arthropoda > Insecta > Coleoptera > Cerambycidae > Rhagium > Rhagium mordax. The sequence continues at coordinate 8,808,546 of OY796661.1, read as the reverse complement.
TAAGCAAAAGAAGCTAGCGCTTCGGGAGCCAAATAAGGGGCGAAAATTTCCTGAATTTTTTTTAATTATTTAGTTTTAAATTATTTTAGCATATTTTTTAGACTAAAGTCAAATTTTGATTGTTTTCATTTTGTTTGATTAAATTTGGTATTCCCTATTTTTAAGTCATGGAATGGAATGAAAATCTATTTGAAAACGTTTTATTTTTCGCTTAATTCTTTTGTTTTTTCGTTTCATGAAAGGAGGCAAATTTTGGATCAGCTTGGGGCGCAATATGTACCCTTGATCCGCCTCTGTCTGAAGATGTAGGTTTACATCTACTTTAAAATCTTATCAAAATATATATTTTTCTATGTGTAAGCATATTCTAAAAGTATATTATAGAAAAATCTAAATTAAAAAAAATGCTTTATAAGTCAATATGGAACCGAGTTATTGCCCTGTTTTATCGATTATAAACAATCAAATCCCTTTTTCGATTCGAAATTTGTTCTGGATTTTCTCCAATATCAACACTCTTAGCTTAGCTACTCAAAAGCAATATTAAAGTTTTCAAAGTACATTAAATAAAGCCATTGTTGGAACGTAATGTGCCGCCGACACGAAAAGCTTCCCTAGAAATTGAATTTTGCAACCCTGAGAAGTTAACAAATATTTTTGGAATCAGCAATGCATCAAAATGGCAGACAAAGAGCAAATCAACAAATGATTAAATTAATCAATTTACTTACAGCTCTCGACCTCCCTTGGGTTCAAACCTTATACACGCCTATTTGATTAATCAAAGTAACCCATACAAATGGAATCATATTACAGAATTCCCATTGTCCAATTTACTAGTAGAAAATAACTACCTACTATATTTCACCAACCGTAACCAAAGCCTATTAAAAGAAATAAAAATTAAAGTGTCATTATTCGGGACTGCATATAAATATTCAACATGCTCAAAAACTAGATAGGCGGCACCCGAGAACAATCTCATGTCTCTTCAGTGGCGTAGCCAGAGTTGTTAGGTTATGAATATTACAAAAATAACCACTCACAGCTAATAGAAAAACGGGTGGGATTTGTGGGAATAAAAACTCAGCGAAAGATTCAGTCACAAAAACAGCAAAATTTGCGACAATTGATGGAAAATTTATAAATCCAGTTTTCTTAGTAACACCATAGAAAGGGCTAAAATAACTGGGCAACTTGAACTGAACAAGAAAATTATCTGCTCACTTATTTCGTGCATAAGCATAATCAAAATTAGGAAAAAAATTTGCAAATTAAATACAATATTCGACATACATGTATGAAGGGCTCCAATAATTGGCACACCACTGATTTCTCAAACAAGGCATCTGTCAGATCGTTATTAAGGTGCAGCCCGATACTCTTGACTCCCTACGGCGGCCAAAACCTCATTTAAAGGCCGAAAAACCCTAACAAGCACTCTTGGAGACTAATTTTCACATGTCATAACAATAGAACTTGTTTTGGTATAAATCCCTGACAAAATTCACCATGCTCAAATTTCTGCTTCGGATGAAATATTTTTCTCAGTATATTTGACCAGATATGCATAGAAAAAGAGCAAGTAGCATAGTGAAATATTACTTTGTGATTGAAATTGAGGAATTGGATTTTTACTGTCGCAGTTTCTAATTTATACTTTTAGGCCTGCAGAAACAGAAAGAACGGTGTAACTAATTCGTTTCAGATAGCCACAGGTAAAAAAAACAGGTGTATTTAGTTATAAGGAATATACCTCTGCGATACCTCCCAAATCAAATAAACAGATCATTGTTTATAAGCCACTTTTATTTGAAAAAATCATGAAATTTGGAGTTATTTAAAAATTGCAGTAAGACCGCAGTAGATTAATTTTTTTGAATGTTTCTGTTTACTAGGTAATTCCAAACCGGTTAATTTAAGCCCCGGTTGATTTCATTTCATTGATTATTTATTTAAATAATTGCCGAAAACCATCGAAATTTTCGAAAATTTCAAGCATTTTTTACTCTGAAAGGAAAAATGCTAGACTCTTGAAACTTTGGTGGAATATGTGTCTCATTACCCTCAACTTACAAAAAAAATTTCGTTTTAAAATGTTTATTAGTTTTCGAGAAATTCTATTTGTTTATTAAAAACGTCCCAAATGTTTAATGAAAAATTGACCTATTAACGTTATCAAAAATAATTCAACCACAGCTCATTTTTTTCGTCATGACGTCAATTTTACGAATCTGTTATGGGCGTATCGATTTTCAATAATTTTGACCGTCAAAATGGCGTTAACAACATTGTTACTTTTCGGAGCAGCGTTTTTTGCAAATAACTTTACAACAAATGAACGTATCTGCACAAATCTTTCATATTTGAGTTGCTGGTATTTTTCTACAAATTTATAAAAAAAAATTGTTGCTCTGGGACATATAGGAGCCGAGATAATTTTTTAAATTGTTTAAAGCGCCAAACGTTTATTTATTAATATTTATGGCCAAAATTGAAACTGGTTGTTAATAAGATCTTGAATTTTGTGAATTCATCAAGTCCTATTGAAAACGGGCCCTTTTTGAGGTCAAAATTTAATTTTTAATAATTAGTGATTTTAGAGCGTCTTCAATTTGTTTGGCTCAAGGGATAGGTGAATTTTTTATCAAACGAGTTTCAAATTGGGGTAGCGAGAAAAATTCGTCATAGGTATCTCCGTTATTTTCCGGCCAATTTCGACGTTTTTTTTTTTTAATTTGGAGTAGCTCACGAAAATAATAACAATGGGCACATTTGCAATATCCAAATAATAAACAAATAATTGTTATAAACAATTTTTTTTTCATTTTTTCTTTTTTGGGCTTATGCAACTTATAATGTGCTAATGTATTAAATTTAAATTTATAAAAATTATATAATGGTAACAATGCTGTAACATCGTATATTGTTTGATGGAGAAATAGTTTGTGCATACATTGTTACCATTATATAATCTTTATAAATTTATATTTAATACATTAGCACATTATAAGTCGCATAAGCCCAAAAAATAAAAAAATAAAAAATTGTTTATAACAATTATTTGTTTATTATTTGGATATTGCAAATGTGCCCATTGTTATTATTTTCGTGAGCTACCCAAATTAAAAAAAAAAAAAACGTCGAAATTGGCCGGAAAATAACGGAGATATGACGAATTTTTCTCGCTACCCCAATTTGAAACTCGTTTGATCAAAAATTCACCTGTCCCTTGAGCCAAACAAATTGCAGACGCTCTAAAATCACTAATTATTAAAAATTAAATTTTGACCTCAAAAAGGGCCCGTTTTCAATAGAACTTGATGAATTCACAAAATTCAAGATCTTATTAACAACCAGTTTCAATTTTGGCCATAAATATTAATAAATAAACGTTTGGCGCTTTAAACAATTTAAAAAATTATCTCGGCTCCTACATGTCCCAGAGCAACAATTTTTTTTTATAAATTTGTAGAAAAATACCAGCAACTCAAATATGAAAGATTTGTGCAGATACGTTCATTTGTTGTAAAGTTATTTGCAAAAAACGCTGCTCCGAAAAGTAGCAAATTGTTAACGCCATTTTGACGGTCAAAGTTATTGAAAATCGCTACGCCCATAACAGATTCGTAAAATTGACGTCTTGACGAAAAAAATGAGCTGTGGTTGAATTATTTTTGATAACGTTACTAGGTCAATTTTTCATTAAACATTCGGGACCTTTTTAATAAACAAATAGAATTTCTCGAAAACTAATAAACATTTTGAAACGAAATTTTTTTTGTAAGTTGAGGGTAATGAGACACATATTCCACCAAAGTTTCAAGAGTCTAGCACTTTTCCTTTCAGAGTAAAAAATGCTTGAAATTTTAGAAAATTTCGATGGTTTTTGGCAATTATTTAAATAAATAATCAATGAAATGAAATCAACCGGGGCTTAAATTAACCGGTTTGGAATTACCTAGTAAACAGAAATATTAAAAAAAAATAATCTACTGCAGTCTTACTGCAATTTTTAAAAAACTCCAAATTTCATGATTTTTTCACATTAAAAGTGACTTTTAAACAATGTTCTGTTTATTTGATTTGGGAGGTATCGCAGAGGTATATTCCTTATAATTAAATACACCTGTTTTTACCTACGGCTATCTGAAACGAATTAGTTACAGATTCCCGTTCACATCGTCTAATTCTACAGGCCTATTTCTTGTAAATTTCATTAATAAAGTCAATAAACACACTTTTGTGACCCTACACCAGAATTACAACATGTGACATAAAATTTGCCTTTCGTACAAATTCCCAATCTCTAATTTCATGTCGATTATAAATTATAACAAACCGTTAGGGAGATCCCAGTGAACTTTTGCCGAAACACGCCTCATGCTTTATTTATCTTTGCATTACGGTGCCAAAAATATATTTGCACTTCGTATCAAATTCAAATCGGACAATTATTAATGTAGTGAGGTATTTACTTGAGGACATACCACGGCTCTGGATACATAAATAAACAGAATAATGCAAAATGAAAATGAGACGACAATGGAAATAAACATAACGAAGCAACTGGTGATAAATAATGCATATGACCCTAGTCAAAGCGCCAGATACAAAGGCGGATCTACCGTGGCTGCTGAGGTGGATTCCTGCTAATGTGGAATTTGTTTCAGTTCAGTTTCATCGTTTAATTTTCTTTCTTTTTTGGGATTTATTACCACATTCTTGAATAATCCTAGACAATTTACAAAATATCCGGATTTTTAAAAAACAACCTTTATCTGTTTCTTTGACATAAAGGTTATTTTTTTTAATTCCAGAAATATTTCAAACAAGTAACTTTGTGACCTGAAGTTCATTATCATTTTCTTCCATATGAATACCAAACATTGCCTAACTTTTCCGAGCTAATCGTTCATCCTAATTTTTTATTCCCAGTTGCAACTTCAAGAATAATGACAGTTTTTAAATACAGCTTTAAGCACCAATTTATTAGCGGCCCACACACCAGGCTGCGGCACGAGCCAGGTGTTTGTGCGACGAGCCGAGTTGTCGGTCCAATTTCCTAAACCGCACCGACAAAATCAGCAGATCGAATGCGGCAGTTAGTGAAATTCTTTAAAAGATTTCTAGTGAAATATAGACTTGAAAGCAGACTGTGTGCTAGGCTGAAACTTTTAGTCTGCCTAAAGGATCACGGGCCGAGCCAAAACTGATACGAGATGATAAGTTTTGTACCACTAACGAGAGAACTTCAATCGACAGATCTAATCTTGGGATCAGATCTTCCAACTGTTATAAGTAACGACAATTTTGGTATGCATCGCGCCTGATTCGCCGATAAAATACGGTCGGATTAAATTGGTCCGATTTATCCCCTGGTGTGGCAACAATAACTCTATATGCAATTTTAATGACATTGTGCATCTATGCATTTGGGCAAGTGGAAAAATAATGTAAAATAAACAATCGTAACAACCATTTTGGTTTCGTTCGCGAAAATAATTTTCGAAATCAAATTCCATCCATTGTCCACAATTATTGTAAATAAGCGATTGTTTCTTCAAAATGTTATTTATTTAATACAGGTTCAGCTGTTTTAACCAGAGGCTGGGTTTATGGTCATATTATCAGTACTAACAGGTCGAAAGTCACTTTATTTTCAGAAATTGATATTATTTATGAAAATGTTCTGATTTTAATTAAGTGTCTTTGTTTCCATACTCTATTTAATCAATATTGTGTTTTAGTCCAAATATTGAACATGTCGGTTGGCATCATGTTTTTCTAATTAACTAATACTGTTTACAGTATGGAGAAAATATTAACTAGGTAATCAATATAACATCTTTTGTCCTTAGGCCATTTATTCATCCTCATACTGTGATGGTTTGGGTTTCTTTAAAAAAAAATAGATGCAGCAAAAGACAGAAAGGGTTAGTGGAGCCGTCTAACTCCAGATTAAATTTTTTTATATCACAAATCATCAAGGATTGGCATAACAATATCTAGAAAATAAACTTTGGCTATTAACATTTATTACTCAATCAAAAGTTTAGCTCTGATAAATAAATCGAGATCAATAACATTTTAATGACCAAGAATGTGTATATCTTTCTTCGCAAATATATTAAAAACTTTACATTAAAAAAGATAAAACTAACAAATTAACTTTTACATATAAGTACCGACAGTCAGGAAATAGTGTCAGTATAATAATGAAATGTATGTTTAGGTGTAGTTAATTTTTACCTCCAGGTCATTTTAAGTTCGCTTATGGTATTCCTACACGCCACGGCAAAAATACATTAACAATAATTATACTTGCAATACATATTAAAAAGGTTAATTATCTATCGAATTAAAAGAATAAACCGATGGAGACTTATCAACCTAAATACACCTCTCCTACGAGTTGATTTTAATATTTAAAAAATAATTAAGGATTTAAATATTTCAATTAATTTTTGTGGGTGGCCACGAGAACCGGCCCAGGCTTATAGCTCTTTTGTTTTGTGAACCAACTGCTTTGAAATTTGGAACTTGTATGTAAGACTTATTGTTCAATTTAGTGACGTGTATATTCAAAATGATCGCCTTCCCGTTTCGACGGAAATAACATCAATTTCAATTTTTTAAATATAACACCCTGTATATTTTATTATTATTATTATTAAGTGTTGCTTTTAGATAAAAAAGTCAATTTTTTAAATGAAATATGGACCATCCGCAACATTAGATAAAACATTTTATTTCGATTACGACGATATACAGGGTGTTAATTAAGTATGTACAATAAATTTAACAGACGTTTATTTGAGTGATTTTAAGACAGAAAGTTCATATATGGGTCCGAAAATGCTTCGTTTTCAAGATACATGCAGGGTGTTAAGGGTCCGTCACGCATGCATACGAGCCATAAAGACGCGCAGTCACAATAATTGAGAAATAATGCACCAATTCAAGCAATAAATTGCATACGCAAATTATAAAGTTTGTGGAAGAATCGAAGCGTCCATTGGGTATTACCCAACAATAGGTTTTACTTATAATTGCGAGGTGGCACCAGTTATCAACAATAAAATTCTCGTTGGCATGGGTACAGAAGTATTGGGATAAAAAAAACCGCTTAAACAAATTTAAATTTTTTCTTTAACAGATTTATGTAGTAAGGTTCATATACTTGCGCTACAAAAAGATTTTTATATTTAAATGCCAAGCCGTTACATTATTGATTATTTTTCATTAACTAGAGTGATTTCTGAAGGATTTTCTGGATAATTTTCTACTTTTTAAATAACAAAATTAAGAAAACGGCTTTGCAGCGGAATGTGAAATTATGTTTTCTTCAATTTTAGGTATCTATGTAATATTTTTTATCATAAGATAAATACTTAACTTACAACATCGAAACTTCTAATACGATGTTAATAATGCTTATTTCGCAGCGAAACGGACTCTTAAAAGGGTAAGGATAAGTAAAACCTATTGTTGGGTAACATTTCGATTCTTCACAAATTTTATATTTTACGTGTGCAATTTATTACTTGAGTTTGTGCATTGTTTGTCAATTATCCCGATTGCTCGTCTCTATAGCTCGTATGCATGCGTGATGGACCCTTAAACTTATTTTAAAAAATTGCGTTTACGTAAATATCTTAAATATCCTTTAACCAATTTTGCTGTAATTTGGCAGTGTAATTCGTAGTGCTAAGGGGTTAATTTAGTCCTAACTTGATTGAATTTATTAAGTCCAGTGGTGTCCCGAGCGGCACCTTAACGAATATTTTTGACAGAAAAACTGTACGCCACAGATTTTTTTGTAATTTTTATATTTTTTTTGGATTAAGCAACTAAAAATACAACTTTTGTGTCTCTTGAATTTTTTTCGTATCTTGATTAGTTTTTGAGAAAAAAATTCACTTAATTGCATGTCCAGGGATATCCAATTTTCAAGACACAAAAGTCGTATTTTTATTTGCTTAATCAAAAAAAAACATAAATAAATAAAAATTACAAAAATATCTGTTCAAACATTTTTAAATTATTTTTGAAAAAAATGCAAATTTTGCAATGTGATCAGATATAATTTGGTCTGCAGATTCCAAAAATAATAAAACATACAGAGTGTTCTATTTAAAAAATCAAATTTGATGTAATTTCCATCGAAATTGGAAGTCGGCTATTTTGACTGCACAGGGTTATCACGCGAAAGTTCCCACCCCAATTTTGTGGATTATTTCTAAAGTTACAAAAAAATTTTTTAAATACCAGTGTGTCCCCGGATGGGTGAAACGACTGTACAAAAAAAAATAAGCCTAATCGGCTTTTAATTTGACATTTAAATGTTGTAAACTTTTTGTTTTCATGGCATTCTACGTTATAGGCAATTTTATTGAAATTTATATTGTGTGACGGCTTATTAAAAGATTTTTAAGAACTAATGAAATTAGTTTTTTCTAAATCTCCTATGCCTACTTGATTTTTCGAAACAAAAATTATGGCACAAATTAGTTTCCAACTAAGCAGTGCTGAACCCTAGAAGATGAAATATCAACTCGAATTTTTTTTGTCTTTTACAAGAGTCGCTTCACCTATCCGGGGACACACTGTATAATTCGCGTGAATTTTTATGACGATTCTCATTATGAAAAGAGAAAAACAATTAAATGCCAATTTGAAAATGTATGAACTTAACTTGCATTTTTTTAAATGAATACAATTGAAAAAAAAGAATAACTAATTATTACTAACAGAAAATTAAAATGTAAGGAAAATTATTTTCAACGCCCTGTATCTTGAAAACGGAAAAAGATACGCCCATGGTTCATAGGAACAAATTGTAATATTTTTTGAAATTCTATCAGCTCCTGAATTTATGCTAGTGTTTTTCAGAACACCCTGTATATAAAAAATTTTGTAACCTACATACAACCCACAAAATTGGACTGGGAACTTTCACGTGATAACTCTGTTGACATGTCACTAAATTGAAAAATAAGTCTTATATAAATGCTCCGAATTTCAAAACAGTTGGGTCATAAACAAAGGAGCTATAAGTCTGGGCTGGTTCTCGTGGCCACCCGGTATATTAGTGAACTTTTTGCTTGCATCGAAATATTGTCTAAGATTGATACTGGCATACTGTTACATCAGGATACGCCACTGGAGACCAAAAAAATGCCTCAACTAATAAATTTTGTACATAAAATAGTGCACGTAGACATTACCTTATATCCTACCTCGCAGCATTTTTGTATATGTGGGGTTTCGTGCTTGCCCTTATTAAAATTTAAAAATAGTTACGGACCCTTTTAAAAGTGTAAACCCGTGGAAAATACGGCGTACTATCAGTTAGTGAAATGTTAATCTTGGATTCCTTAGAGCCCCATCGCAGATTCCCTCTGTAAATTTCCCAACACGTTCCTTTGAGGATTCTACGGCTTGTTAGAAAACTATTTTTAAAATACTAGAAAATTACACTCAGTACACGCAAAAATGGAAGCATGGTGTGTCTAATAACATGGCGTTTTACCAAGAACCAATTCCACATGAACGTTGCAATATTTCTGTTCCTACACTTAACTTCAAAGGCGTTAGTTATTTCTAATTTGGAGCATTTACATTTATATCACTATATTATTTAAATGAGGTATACGACGGTTCTGCTTTAAGCCTATTATGAGGCACGATATAAAAATGTATGTAGTACCTGACACATAAGTCTACCGTTTTATTTTTATTATAAATTTTAATACATAATGTGGAACACGATAAACGAGGCGAAAAATATCCCTCAAAGAGTTGGGTTAGATTTATTACTTCGTCAACTAATCTTAGAAGATACGGTGGAGAATCTTTAGAAGCGCAAATAAATTATATAAAAGTTACTTGAGGATCAAGATAAATAAAAATCAAACAAACTTGCTGCTGTATCAATTCAATACTTCGGAACTACAGAAACATTTCTTTAGGCTAGGAAAGAAAGATCCATTTACTGAGGTAATAAAATTATGAGGTAATTATTTTGCTTGAAATTTTCTGTACACAACCCCAGGAACCAATTCAATATAAATAAAGTTGTAGAATTAGACGATGTGAACGGGAATCTGTAACTAATTCGTTTCAGATAGCCGTAGGTAAAAACAGGTGTATTTAGTTATAAGGAATATACCTCTGCGATTCCTCCCAAATCAAATAAACAGAACATTGTTTATAAGTCACTTTTATGTGAAAAAATCATGAAATTTGGAGTTTTCTAAAATTGCAGTAAGACTGCAGTATATTAATTTTTTTGAATGTTTCTGTTTACTAGGTAATTCCAAACCGGTTAATTTAATTTAAATTTAAATAATTGCCGAAAACCATCGAAATTTTCGAAAATTTCAAGCATTTTTTACTCTGAAAGAAAAAATGCTAGACTCTTGAAACTTTGGTGGAATATGTGTCTCATTACCCTCAACTTACAAAAAAAATTTCGTTTTAAAATGTTTATTAGTTTTCGAGAAATTCTATATGTTTATTAAAAACGTCCCAAATGTTTAATGAAAAATTGACCTATTAACGTTATCAAAAATAATTCAACCACAGCTCATTTTTTTCGTCAAGACGTCAATTTTACGAATCTGTTATGGGCGTATCGATTTTCAATAATTTTGACCGTCAAAATGGCGTTAACAACATTGCTACTTTTCGGAGCAGCGTTTTTTGCAAATAACTTTACAACAAATGAACGTATCTGCACAAATCTTTCATGTTTGAGTTGCTGGTATTTTTCTACAAATTTATAAAAAAGAATTGTTGCTTTGGGACATGTAGGAGCCGAGATAATTTTTTAAATTGTTTAATGCGCCAAACGTTTATTTATTAATATTTATGGCCAAAATTGAAACTGGTTGTTAATAAGATCTTGAATTTTGTGAATTCATCAAGTCCTATTGAAAACGGGCCCTTTTTGAGGTCAAAATATAATTTTTAATAATTAGTGATTTTAGAGCGTCTTCAATTTGTTTGCCTCAAAGGACAGGTGAATTTTTTATCAAACGATTTTCAAATTGGGGTAGCGAGAAAAATTCGTCATATCTCCGTTATTTTCCGGCCAATTTCGACGGTTCTTTTTTTAATTTGGGGTAGCTCACGAAAATAATAACAATGGGCACATTTGCAATATCCAAATAATAAACAAATAATTGTTATAAACAATTTTTTTTTTTTTAATTTTTCCTTTTTTTGGGCTTATGCAACTTATAATGTGCTAATGTATTAAATATAAATTTATAAAGATTATATAATGTTAACAATGTATGCACAAACTATTTCTCCATCCAACAATATACGATGTTACAGCATTGTTACCATTATATAATCTTTATAAATTTATATTTAATACATTAGCACATTATAAGTTGCATAAGCCCAAAAAAGACTACTATACTAAATACTAAATGTATGCACAAACTATTTCTCCATCCAACAATATACGATGTTACAGCATTTTTACCATTATATAATCTTTATAAATTTATTTTTAATACATTAGCACATTATAAGTTGCATAAGCCCAAAAAAGAAAAAATTAAAAAAAAAAATTGTTTATAACAATTATGTGTTTATTAGTTAGATATTGCAAATGTGCCCATTGTTATTATTTTCGTGAGCTACCCCAAATAAAAAAAAAAAAACGTCGAAAATGGCCGGAAAATAGCGGAGATATGACGAATTTTTCTCGCTACCCCAATTTGAAACTCGTTTGATCAAAAATTCACCTGTCCCTTGAGCCAAACAAATTGAAGACGCTCTAAAATCACTAATTATTAAAAATTATATGTTGACCTCAAAAAGGGCCCGTTTTCAATAGGACTTGATGAATTCACAAAATTCAAGATCTTATTAACAACCAGTTTCAATTTTGGCCATAAATATTAATAAATAAACGTTTGACGCATTAAACAATTTAAAAAATTATCTCGGCTCCTACATGTCCCAGAGCAACAATTTTTTTTTATAAATTTGTAGAAAAATACCAGCAACTCAAATATGGAAGATTTGTGCAGATACGTTCATTTGTTGTAAAGTTATTGCAAAAAACGCTGCTCCGAAAAGTAGCAATGTTGTTAACGCCATTTTGACGGTCCAAATTATTGAAAATCGATACGCCCATAACAGATTCGTAAAATTGACGTCTTGACGAAAAAAATGAGCTGTGGTTGAATTATTTTTGATAACGTTAATAAGTCAATTTTTCATTAAACATTTGGGACGTTTTTAATAAACAAATAGAATTTCTCGAAAACTAATAAACATTTTAAAACGAAATTTTTTTTGTAAGTTGAGGGTAATGAGACACATATTCCACCAAAGTTTCAAGAGTCTAGCATTTTTCCTTTCAGAATAAAAAATGCTTGAAATTTTCGAAAATTTCGATGGTTTTCGGCAATTATTTAAATTTAAATGAAATCAACCGGGGCTTAAATTAACCGGTTTGTAATTACCTAGTAAACAGAAACATTCAAAAAAATTAATATACTGCAGTCTTACTGCAATTTTTAAAAAACTCCAAATTTCATGATTTTTTCACATAAAAGTGACTTATAAACAATGTTCTGTTTATTTGATTTGGGAGGTATCGCAGAGGTATATTCCTTATAACTAAATACACCTGTTTTTACCTACGGCTATCTGAAACAAATTAGTTACACCGTTTTTTCTATTTCTGCATGCCCACAGCAACAAGATCTGCCACTATAAATTATGAAACAATTACCCGTATTCAATATTGTATGCACTACAACTATAAACATTTAAACGAATTTTCTACCAAGTATCTGAAATTTTTTTAATTAATCCTGGAACATGAAAAGAACACGCCTTAAAAAGACCATCATATCAATCATAAGCGCCTCAACAAACATATTTTCCTTATTATTTTTGTTGTGGTAGCTAGTAGGTGGACATATTTTTATTGTTCCTTTGTCCACTTTCAATACAATGTGCCTTTTTGTGTCTGCGTCTGACTATTTCAATGTAGGTGTTGAAGTCTCTTGGGTGCGTTATGTTTGCTTTCAATTATTTTCAGGTCTAGTCGACTAATTCATTACCTGTAGTGGTACTAGAAAAATCATCGAGCAAGAAAGTTATCTGAGAATACAATAAATAATTAATAAGTATCATTAATTTGTGACGGCGTGCGTGTATTATTTAAATTTATAATAAATTACCTGTCGAGTGACAAATGAGGAGAGTCGGTTGTGAGAAGATATTAAGTTACAAATTTTGAAAACGATTTATTGAGGTATGTAGGTACTTTTTAGGCAGCGCACTATCAGACGTTAAAGTGGCTACCATAAGTGAGAAGATGTGCTTTTAATTTTTCCAATTGTTATTAACAAATAAGTGTTAAACTTTTCTAATTAAAAACTTTATAACTCTTTTATTTATTTAAACTATTACCTGAAATTTGAAAACATAAGATTTAAGTGAAGAAACTTACGACAAGAAAACCTCACTGAAAAGTTATTCTAACTGCTGGATATCCAATACACTTCGTATACCTTTTAGATATGAATAACACTTTAATGGCGGTATTTTACGCGTTTATGTCACCACGTTTAAAACCTGACTCATAACAATCTTAACAAATTGTTGTGGCATAACGGACACAAAGCGACTATTAAAAGCAAACGGCCCCTGATTGTAACTTAAAAATCTTTATAGATGCGATCGCTTTTAGATAAAACAAATGCAAGTGTTAGGGGGCCACCCAAGGAGATAGTATCTTGAAGAAAACAGTATCGGAAATATTTAGCCCAATATCTCTTATAAGTAATTTGTCTCAACCTCAGCCCCGAGTTGAAAATTAATGACTCTAATGACCAATAAAATAATTCTACGTGGGCGTTACTTTGGTTTATGATGTCTTTTGAAATGTTGTGATTACCGCCGCGATAAATATCATAAATTTTATGGGATACCACAAACACGTACTAGTTATAAAACAACGGATTTCGTGCCAAGTCCTTTACTCGTTATTACAGAACTAAAATGAGTAACACATTCCTTGCGCAGTAAATAACAACTGTTATTATAGATGCTAATTGACCTTTGTTGCAGAAACTTTTGCTTGTTGATCTAATGGTTACGCAATGCACTTCCATCTACTTTGCTCGCGAGGAGGGGATATAGTTGAAAGTACTTATGAAATACGTTAAACTGGTCCAGTAAATTTTAACTCGTCTGAATCAGTCATGAATATTTTTTATAAAGAAATAATAAACGCACCTTATAAATTAGTTCTGAAGTAGTTTCCATTGTACTCCAAAACACTAAATACTCGAAATTAGTTTCGTCAACAAAGTTGGCATCATGGAGGTGGCGATTAAAATTGAACTTATGCTAACAATGCAGCCTTACTACCTATTAACCAATAGATGCGGGTTATTTCATATTATATTTAAATTTTAAAAGCATTTATTTTCGAATTTTTTATTCCATTTTTTCTAGTGTTACTGTTAATAGTAGAGTCAGAGCGAAACTGACAAAAAGTCTTTAAAAAGGACTTTTAATAAACTTCAAGATTATGTTATCAATTTCTTTTCGACGTTTCGCCTTCAAACAACCATCATCAACCTCATGCTTATAAATACGGGCCTAATTCTCTGAAATAAAATTTTTATTCTGAATTCAATAATGTACCACACATTATGGTTTAATTACGTTTCGCGCCTTCTTTGTTCATCATCAAGAAATACGGACCTGTATCCCGGAGTATATTTCGTCCATTGTTTCAGCTTTAGAACGTACTTTTCAGCTAGACTTTCAGAAAAGTTATAAAGACGTATTCTGAAACGCCCTGACCGTAGCACGTTCACCCGACATATTTTATATTTTTCCTATGAAATTATGTTATTTTCAGCATCCTCATTTCATGACGAATCTGTGTATACCCATTCGTTGATATTGCGTTAGATGAAATTTTGACCTGCCGTTGACTTGACGGAGCATCACTGAACTTTTTAAATTGCACTACACAATCACTTCTTAAGATCTAATTTACAGTGTCTCGTCATTAGACTAGACTGGTGGTTTTACAGGTAAGTCTTACGCTATTTATTTACATTTTTATAGAATTTTACAGAAATAAAGTACATCTTAGTTTAACTGTTGTGTTGAAATTCATTTAAACTTTGTTCCAAGCATGTAAATAACAGCTGTTCTGTTATTGATTGATTATTTAAAAGAAACATTCTACAATACATTTACTTTATTTACGCTTTTAATTTGTTTACGTTTGTTTTATTTTAGCGTAGCTGACCCTTTATTTATGCGTGGCCCGTTGACCTCTGTTGCAGCAACAGGTGTTCTACAGCTGATCTAGGAAGATTATTCTCCAATATGATATCCTTTTTTTAACTTGTATTTATCTATTCAGTATACCATACGTAAGTTTCTCGTTATTTGTTTTGTTGTGAGGATAATTTCATTCTTACCTAGTTTTATCTGAATTTATTTTTAATTTTATTTATTTAATAATCGGGTTTTAATTTCTTTTAGTACTTAGTTTAAAATACATGACAATATTTATGATAATATAAAAAAAACATAGGTACACCTTTTTTACATCATTCTATGATAAAAAAGACACAGGTACCTAGAACGACATGGATTTCAAAATATCTACAATGTTCTCTTTGTTGCAAAATTCTATTACACTTGACAGCGTAAATAGTACCTAATAAGATTATGTAAGTGAATATAGGTATAATAGTTTATACTATAAATTCCAATCACTTTCGCTTTTATTATGGTATATCATTTTTTGTGCTTGACCTAAAAAGTCCTTCAACTGCGTTCTTGCCTTGACATGCATCTGCACCATACCAAAAATTCATTAAACATGCTGATAAAAACTTTCGCAGTACCTAATAACCAGTTATTATCTATTGATTTTTAAGTGAACTGGTTATATTGCTACATATTATAGAAAAGACTTTGTTGAAAATTGTGGGAATATATAAAAACATGTATGTAATCTTTAAATTTTTTGTACCTACTGACGACGGTTTCACAAATTATGTCAAATATTAAATAATTTTTTTTACCCCAAGTGAAACCTAATCTATGAAGCAGAATTATTCTTATGGACACACCTCATAATTGTATGTATTACCAAAGTTTTGGTATTACTAAATTATTAACAAATCATGACACTTACTATATAATAATCATGAATGGGTGACAAAATTTGAGAATAACAATGTATAACCACAATGAAGATACATCACATGTTTTATCTGATGCGTTCCTGTGATACCACTCCTTTGTTAAGGCTCGTAGTTGACATATTTTAAGCAGCAGGACGCTGAATGACAAATGCCTTGGTATTATTGAATACAGCAAAACAAAAACCGTTAATCAGGAGTGTACCAAGATGGGCGATAACAGCTCAAAAGCGTACTACAAGGTCCTACACTGCGGCCACTGTAATTCTATGAAACTCACTAATAGTGTGCAGAAAAAACCGAAGGTTTCTATTTTATTTATAATCGTTCAATTACGCGCAGATGTCACTGGAGAGCTAAAACTATATGGTAATTCAATTCAATTCACTCAAAATGGCGGAGGCGCCTAAAATGTTTTTATTTAAATGGGTTTGGCTTTTTGATTGGTTTTTGTTCATTCCGCCTTTTTGAGGTTTAAAACTGACTAAATGCTGAATCACGTGATATTACTGTCACTGCTAATCAAAAGTTTCTGTTACGAGTTTTAAACAGTTTGGGCGTTAATTATATAATCGTCAGATTAACGAATCTGGAAATTCTACAAGACACGCTGAAAATACTATAGTTATGCCTACTATTGGATTGTGTGTTAATGTCAAAAATTATAATTATTACAAATAAAATTACAAATTCCATCAATTGCCTGGTACAAAAATGCTGCGCCGCCTCTGTAAGATATAGCATCAATGTAATTAAAATAACCATTTTCGTTATAAACATTCTTCCAACGAACAAAAAGAAAGAAATAGTAGTACATTAATAAAAACGTTTAGAAAGATAAAAGGCTATTGAAACTTACACAGGTTAAATGTCAGAGTCGAAGATTTCATATATTATTATAGATTTATCAGTTACGTATGATTTATTATAAGCGCTCGCTAGAGCCGGTAGTACCTATTATTCTGCTATTCAAAGAATTTATATGTTCCACTGGTGTAACAAATTATTGATTTATTGACAATCAAACGAGACAACCTTAGTTAATGTATATTGTTTATAAGTTCACGATATATTATTCATGAGTTATGGTAAAATGACGGTTAGTTGAAAACAGTATATTTATTCAATTATAATTTATTCAGTGTCTATGCTTCGAATTTAAAATAATTTGCCTTTACAATTTTGTTGTAATAATACCAATACACTAATAATATATGTAAATAAGGGCTAAAATGTAAAACTTGGTCGACGAGAATTAATTATAAGGTAATTTGGTGTTTCAGTGGCAATAGTTAGATTATTTAGTAATATTTACATCGATGGTATTCTCAAGTAGTTAAAAGTAAAAGAAACAGTAGAAAAATTATGGAATACCCTTAAAAAAATTGACAAAGTACAATATGAAGGGAAAGGGCATTAGCAACTAGACAACCAAACGTAACCAAAATCATTTTACGTAACTTTTAATATGTCTTAATTCATAGTTTTTGACAGAACGACAAAATTTAGCAAATATGTAAGCGTCAGGCTAATCACTTTGCAGGTAAAATTAAAATATATATCAACGACGGTGGTTGATCAAAGAATTTTGCCGACGCAACAATCACAAAAAACCACATCAAAATTAACCACCTCTTTCCAAAACCACAGAAGTTTAGATAATATGGCCCATATTTTTCCAATAACCACCTCGAATAAATTTTCTAGTTCACTGGATTTTCAAAACAAATGTTATGCTGAAAAGCGAATTACTGAGAACCAACCATGCAGAAGCCTTATCCCGTAATGGTCATTATTTTCCGTCACAATAAAAGTTACATGCCTAATAAAAATTAATAAAAACTCAACCCCTCACAATTTTACAATGACTGCCTTTTTTAAATAGGATGTAATTTAATACAACAGAAGGGATAAGAAGTTTATTATCAACGTGGCTCGTATGCATTTAGAATTTAAAGGAACTTCTTACATGTGTTAAAATACATTTGAATTTGGACATAGGCGTAACAAATTTCAGGCCATGAGAGACCATCTTAGAGAAACTCCCAAGAAACAACCCGAGAAAATTAAATAAATCATAATTTAATTATTAGTAATTTATTGTGTATATATTAGAGCAAAGGCAACACTTTTATTAAATCTGAAAAATCCTTAAAAGAGGTGTTACATTCAAGTTTCATCAGCTATACAATACTGTAGAAAAAGCAGAGTATTGTTGGTGCTTTAAAAAACAAATCAGTCAGTCACCAAAATGGCTAAGTACGGTGAGAAGTTTACTACATCACGTTCAAGAATCCAATTTTAAACAGCGCCAGCGGTTTAAGTTTGAAAGCGGTGCAATTCCAACGTAATATAACGCTTATTTCGATTTCTTGTTAACACTGTTTAGTTCAATTTCCTCTTGAATGTATTTTTATTATATACATCAACTCTAAATTCATCCTACGTGACAAGAATCCTGGAAACAAAATATACCATGGAGGTAAAGGAAGGCTGGTGGAAAGGAGGCTAACATAATTATTTAATTTTGTTCGAAAAAAACAAACGAAATGAGCCTCTGTTGATTATTATAAAACGAAATATAACTCATACTATTCTAAAATAATACGTTAATTTTATAACGGACCTCGCGCAAAACCAATGGATGAAGCTTTTTGGCCAAAATTGCTGAAACTTTTGAATTATTTTTCTACGGTTGTTTATTGATATTGAACACTTTTATTTATGACATGACCTTTAGGGGTGTTATAAAGTCCTTAAAAACAAAGACAATTTATTATGCAATTTATTTTATAAAACAGAATTTATGTATCAGCACCCAATCTAGTGGAAATACTGATATCAACGATTTATTAGACTAAATCATTATGAATTTACCAATATAAAAAAAAGGTCCATTCTACAAATTGCACGTATTTGCTCATATTATTTCTAATGGTTATTTGAGAAAATTGCCTTTTGATCTCCTTTCTCTCGAGCCGTCCATGGGCCGAAACCTCTTTCTTCAATAATTTAAAACCGGTCGTGTCAGTCGAGAGATCAAATGTTAATGAAAACGAGGTATATCAATTATATACCTTAATGGCTTTTATTATTCATAACTACTCGCATTAATACAGAACCGAGTAACACGTATAATTGTTTCTTTGTTCAAAAGTTATGAGGCGAACGCAAGAAATTGTTTCGTTGTAACCTGTAAAAGCTGTAATATTATACTAGGTGCTGGTTTTACAAATATTTGATTATTCATAAATAATGCGTTGTATAAAGCATAAAATTTTATGCCAGTACCGGCATTCCAAAAATATGGTTTTACGGAAGCAATAGTTCAATAAATAAATGTTCCAATCATTATGATCTTATACAGAGATACAAGGTAGGATAAATGACACCTGTATGCCAAAATATTTTAGTAAATCAACTCGTTCTTGTTTCATAGGCAAAAAACTGATTTTTGTCATTTTCATTTTTCCATAACTTCTTCGATAACTTCTTAATTTATGAAAATATTTTAATTAGGTATTTTCGTTCTTGAAGCACTTTTTGATGCAGATTTTGAAAAAATTATATAATATTTTTGCTAACTCTTTTAAATGTTGAGATATTAGGTAACACCAACTTTAATTTTTCAAGGCTGTATTGCGGTCGTAAAAAAATGTAAAAAAAACTAAAATCCTCGTTATCCGAAAGCTTATCAAACTGTTGTGGTATAGTTATATTAAAAGTGCATCCTAACCTCAAAAAATCCAAAGTAAAGCAAATGTCAATATGTTTATATGTCATTAGAAAGGGAATTTTATGTAGATTTCAAATATTGAAAAAGAATTTGGTGTTCTCATTTAAAATAAGAAAGTTGATACCACTTCCGGTTAAACCGGAATATTGAAATTTTATGAGAAATATTAAAATGTAAAATTACAAAATTAACTCAACGTTACTAGAAAATGTTTCTATAATATCATACGATACACCTTGTAAATGTATTGAAATACATTCTCTTAAATGTATCTTTAACACTTTTTCATCAATGTTTACAAAACGTTATACAAATATAATTTGTAATGTTAAACCGAAATATTTCATATATGTAACATTAAATATGTTATAAATAGCACTTTAATATCTATTTGATTGTAGATTAACATTATTAGTTATATTTATTTAATATTACCATTTTATTACTAGATACTATTTCTGATTCACTGAGATGTGCTCAATGAATACCTAACCCATAAGCATTTGGGCTGTCATGTATAAGTTTGGTTCGTCGTAAAAAGTAGATAAATATAATAATACACCTTACGAAAGCTCTTTTAATTAATTGAATTTCGTTTTATATAAAACTTATTTGAAAATCTGGCATAAAAGATATGAAAAAATGTAAAAAAAGTGAAATTGAATTATTTTTTTTTTAATAAAAAAAAACATTTTAACTTGATAAACAGATTCTGGTATATGTTCACAAAAGAGTACATTTACCCTACGACCATTTTGTATTAAATGGCAAGCGTTTTAATTTTTTTCGAAAATGTTCAATTACGTAAAAATTATTTTTTTATTATTTTTTTAAATATAATCACGTATATATATAGCATGAAAATACATGTTTTCTCCAATTTTCGTAAAGATCAGAAGATTTTTACACCACTTATTCATGCATTATTGGTAAAAAAAATAAACTGAGCAACTTGGATTTTTTGAGGTTAGGATGTACTTTTAATGTAAGCATACCCCAACAGTTTGATAGGCTATGCATTTACGAGTATTTTGTTTTTTTTTTAATTTTTCTAGCCGGAGATATTTAAAAAATAGTGTAGCGATGCACTCGAAATTTATCAATAATGCACTTTTTTATTTGAATAATAAGTAGTCACCTAATAACTTTAATCAATAAAGCAAAATATGTTTTGAGAGTTTTTTGTTTTATTTCACAAAAATTAGGAAGGAAAATAAAAAATCAAATAATGGCTTATACCTACATTATTTTTGAAAATTAACCATTGTTGTATTATACCATTTTAAAGAGAATACATATTGGGTTTTAGCCACGCCATAGCCAGCTATGATTTGTATTTGAGAAATAAAAGTGTTAATATCTCAAAATCTAAAAGAGTTTGCAAAAATATATATTTTTTTAAAGCATTCAAATATTTTCATAAATAATCATCAAATACGTACTGGTCTGCTGATTAAAAAAAAATAAATTATTATTATTAATAACATCTTCCGTCACTTTCAGACCAGAATAATATTTAAAACCTAGTAAAATTAATTATTTTAGTAAGTAGGTACAACAAATTTTAATATAACAAAACTACATTATAATTAAATACCATTTAAGAAAAATAATAACACACTCCTCTTTATATCTTTTGTGCGTCATACACGGCTTGGTGAACAATATGCAACAATTACATCGTATTATTTCAGTAGTCAAGCTTAGTTAATTTCACGTGGTATAATTAATACCTAAAGATTATATGCTAATTTTACTGGTCGTAATTATATTCATAAAATGATGATAATGTACGCTACTAGCACAGGGATTATTAAGGTACAGTTGTAGCCAAAACTATTAAAATTTCCACACGAGTAAATGAAAATGTATTTTTCGTCTTATGTTATAATAAATAATTCATTCATTAAACTTACTGATGTTTCTATCGAACTATTGATCGAGTTAGTTTATCGACAAAAAAAAATTTCAGGCGGCCTAGAATTTGGTAAATTTTCTAATTTTTTTTAGAAATACTATAATGCATTGGGTAGGAACAGCAGCAGCCAAAAAATGTATCCAACTAGAGTAACGAAAACAATAATTTGTTTACAGAATACAAGTATGAAAATCTGTGAATTAAATCGCCGACTCGAAAACCAATTGCAGAATTCTTTGATTTTGGTTCATCAACATAATAATATTAGCAGTAGCGATCAAAAAAAAATCTTAAATAAATAAAATATTACTAAAAGATTTGTTCAAAAATGTATAACTTTCAAGGTTCCTTTTCCAGCCAAGAATATTTATAAATTAACATATTTTAAAAGTAATTTTAATAATGATACAAGTAAAAAATTAAAGCTTTCGTTAGCAGGCAGACTTGTCGTAGAAACAGAAAATCTTAACTTATCAAACTTGCTGGCTTTTAATCTTATTTTACCATTTAAATTAATAACATTCTCGTCTAAAAATTGAGAAGCCGGTATCAAAGAAATTAAAGGTAACTCGCTAACGAAGCTGGGTTTTGAAACACTTGAGTGGTCGTTGAAATGTATTTTCTTGCTTCTCCTCGTTCGCATTTCTTTCTGCTTACTAAGCCCACTATGAATGGAACTTTCATCAGCGGTGTAGCGTGGGCATAGGGGTTTTTACCACATTTTATAAATACACTGAATTAGGGCATGTTTTGCTCCCACATTTGCATCAGGCGTATATCCAGGCCATAAATAATATAAATAACATCCTCATCATCTAGACGATATATCTATATTTTATTCTAATGGCATGTAAGAATCTATCATTTTGGAGGCGCTTGAAAATAAAAATACCTAAGTAGTAATAAAATTGTAATTAAGTCCCTCATACTCTAAAAATAACTATTCATTATCAGCAAACTAAATTTGGTAGCATACCAATTTTTTGAAACCAAATTATTTTCGATACGAATTACTTATAAAATTTTCAATCGGAAACGTGTAAAATGAGCTGATTACAAAAGTCCCCATACTGGGCGATGTGTGTACTAAAACAACGCATTGTAGGTACATGTTTCTGGCCGAAAATTTTAATAAAAATTTTTTCGAGAATGGCAGTAAAAGTAATTTTTTTACCATTTCGTATTTCCAAAAAAATTCACTTTCATGTTTGGATTTTTACACTCCTTTGTTTCTTTCTATGCATGTTTGTGATTTTGTTACTTTATCAAATGACGAGCCTGGTAAATTCAAATCTGCTCCACTTGTACACCACTGCCGTCCTTATCGGATGACTCTCAGCGTCCAAACAGAGAATCCATTTTACGTTATTTATGTATGGATGGATGCATCGTTGTATCGTTAAGAGAAGTGCTGATACGAAATATATTAAGGATTAATTCATATCATTTAAGACTCTTATAGGCAGCATTATCTCAAAGTGACATACCTCATGATTCAAGGGACGTATAACTGCAGATGAGCGCATTAAAATGCTGATCCCATCACCTAATGCACTCTCGAAGTACGATAACTGCGAACAATACGTTATCGTGGGTGTATTAACAAAACGTGGAAATAAAATGCTGTATATCAAACAAATCGCGATAACTCCATTATTTTTTTAAATAAACCATTGTTGTAATATATCATTTTAATGAGAGTAAAAATTGGCCAACTATGACTTGTATTTGAGAAATGAAAGTTGGTGTTAATAACTCAAAATCTAAAAGAATTAGCAAAGATATTATAATTCTTTCAAAATCTGCATCAAATAGGACCCTAAGAAAGAAAAAAAACTGCATTAAAATATTTTCATAAATAAAGGAGTTAGGTATAAAGGAAAAATGAAAATGACAAAAATCAGTTTTTTGCTTAGGAAACAAAAACGAGTTGATTTTACTAAAATATTTTTGCAGTAGTAAGCCGTGATGATGAGCTCAACGTTTGGTGTCATTTAACCTACCTTGTATAGAAAAATACCACCACAACTTCTCTTGTGACAAAATAGACAAAAAAATGAATCCGACCATTTGAGACTACTTTGACTGCTTCACCCGAATTTAACCTTAAGGTTAAACTGAAAACCGGAAGTGTGCGCTAAACACGACTCTGTGGCCTGTACGAGTTGCCAGTATCGCGAATAGTTCGCTACATACGACTCACGTTCATGTTTTTATGCCATTTAATTTTATTTAAGACGGGGTTAATGCATTTATACACACAGCATCCCAAGTACTCTTAGCTCGGCAGTATTTATTGCTATTCAGGCTCACTTCTAGGTTTCTATAAAATAGCACGCTGAGGCAATTATGACTCGCTGGGACGTTTATGAATAGTGACGCTCCAGGGACGTATTTAAGTGAGGATGTAATGGAAATTTTGTTACAATATATTCAAAAGTTAAAGTAAAAAAAAAACGCAAAGTGAAGGTTGAAGTACCTACATACTTTTTGATGGCATTTTATGAACTGCCGAGGAAATTCAAGAAGAAACAGGAATTGCCAATGACGATGAATGATGTAAATGATTATAATAAAACGATATCGAACAATGTAGATACTGTTTTATTTATTTTTTTTATTAATTCAAAATTTAAAAAATTTACAATTTTTATTATTATCTTTAATAATCAGTTAACTTCGAGGTTAAATTCATAAGTTTCGCGTTTTCAAATTGGCTATAACAAAAAAAAATACTAGATTTACCTTGACCCGGCCCTGCACTTCATGCCATTTGTGCGTCTAAAACCATTTAAACATCGAGAAAAGATACCTCCTCTAAAGTAAATGGCCAAATTGATTTCTGCTTTGGTTTTTGTAAACAGCTTTTTGTCGTGATATGTGCGAGGATTAAAAATGAAGTGGGTCAAAAGTTAAGTGGAATTTATGAGGAAGCTTTGAATCAGTTTTGGGATTAACGGCACTGAGAAAGAATTATATAATAGGAGCAAAATTATAAGAAAGCGATACATCCTCGGATTAGTTTCCCTCTGTGCGATTTTTTCAGTCAAGGATCTGCTCGTTTGAATGCAGTTTTGTAACGGGAAAAAGGATTAAGATCCATATTTCGTACTTTGAAGGCGTTGCTTTATTCTTTTATGTGCAGAGATTGTGGCGTATGCCAGTTAAAGATTTAAAAAAATAGAATGAATAAAATAAATAAGCTTGAAAGGAACGGGTAGTTTCAATATAGACATTATATAATGTTAAAATCAGGATATTGTAAGGATTTCGAAAATATAATAATATATAAAAAAACCCTAAAGAATTTCGCCTCGAATTTCGCCATTTTGCGATTGTCATTTGTTTGTTTTATTGGCAGATTATTAAAATTCAGGATTACAGCAACTTTCGTATATAAATTTTTCTGTATTTCTTTAATTAATTATGAGGAAAAACCTTGTACATTTTAAAATTAACCAATTAAAGTTTTTTAATTTTTAGGTTATTAAGAAATATAAATATTTTCATTTTACATAATTTACGATATTTTATTTAAACAACGTTACGTTCCAACATTATTTTATGCAATTGTTGAGTGAAAAATACAAAGAGCCGCAACCCTATTAACTTAAGCGTGGCCTATACTAGTCGAGAGAAACGCGAGAAATGTGAAAAGGTCAGTTTTAATTCAAAATGCTTCATTCGCCATGCCAAAAGTAGATTAACAATAGATTCGCTGAAATCAAAAAACGTCTTTATCGCCTATTTAATGTGGAATAACTCCACTAATGCCAATACAATTACACCCTCCTCACCTGGCAATTATATAAATAAAAGTGCATTAACATTAACGAGCTAACAGGTCCAAAAATCCTTTGTTTCGATTTTCCAGCCGACGAGGATTTTCCATATCAAACAATGCGTCCTACCTAATGAAAATTGAATAAAGTAAAACTAGTGGTAAAGCACTGTTTGACAGTTTTTTCATAAAGTCTTGCAGTGCACGACATTCAAAGGATTCTTATTATATCCAGGTATATCCCAGCCATAATTACTTTTTCTATAGTTCGGATTATACATTTCGCCATTCTCGTTGGCTTTAGAGGATTTTTAATTGAATTACATCATAATTACGTTATATCATTGTCTACTGTTTTATGAAATTCTTGGCTTTTTTGCTCGTAATTTTATTAGTAATGGAAATACGTCTAATGCACGTAAAGCAGAACTGTAAAGTGCAGAGTGCAATTTAATAACGAATACTTTCGTTTAATTAATACAGCTTTATGCAGTTATTAAAAAATTAATTTAATATTATATTAAAATACCTGACTGGCTACTAGTCGTGCAATAACAAACGGAATGTTGTAGCATCATTTTATACACGGCACATAACGTAGTTTATAGTTACTTCAATGAGCAATGAGCATAAGGTAATTAAAAAGCTACAAAACATTACCTGTCACCGGTATTATCTTCCTTTGTTAATTAAATTTAGGTACTCAATACTGTGCAGTAATAAAAGTATACAGTAAGCGGCAGTCAAGTACGTACATAGGCCCGGGTTTACATGCGAAATAATTGACACTAAGTAGCTTCCTTTTTAAAAATTTAGTATTTTATTTTTTATTTGATTTAATAAATATTACAAATTAAGTCATTATATTTTCCTTCTAAGAGCGCACGCAATTTCGAGAGCCGACGGCTGAGTATGCTGCTTCGTCCGACCCTCATTTTACTGCTGCGATATTCTCACAATCCTCTAATTATTTTATAGAAAAGCGTTGGAGCTACGAAATGATTGCTTTCAATCTTTTTTTCGTCAAATTTTCTTATCTTTCATTTGGTCACATACATGTTGAGATACTAACTAATAACGTAATGAATAATCTCGTCATTATAATGTCAGTTTTTTATTAAATAGTAAGGTCCTGTGGAAATATTTAACGCGTATTAAAAAATGTTTTTGAGCACCACAATTTGACAAGCGGCCAGTATCGACGAGTTACAAATTCACATTCCCACATAAATTTTAATGAAAATTTATAATTAATTAAACCTCGGCAACATGTGCATGTGGCATAAATATTCATTAACTAATAACACTTTGTAGTCGATAATTCCGATACGATAGATCAGGCATTAAACGTAAAAGTTGGGTTCGTGTGTTAATTAACCAGATATTTAATATGTAGTTATTTTAAAAGATGCATTACAGCGACGCCGACGACTACTCAGGATAATAAATATAACGAAACATTTCGTTTAAACTAAAACTATTTATAAATATGTATCTGACGTTAATTCCGCAAAAATTGTAGATTGTTCATCTCCGCCTCCCTCGTTAATATAGCATGTATCGATTTTATTCAGATACCAATCTTGAGATTCAGTAATATAGATAAGTGCCTGAACAAAGCGATAAAAACAAGGCAAACCAATTTTGTCGATATAATTTGCTAGTTCGGGCAATAAACGTATCAAAATGACAAGTGGAAGAAATAAATGGCAAAAAGGTGAATTTTTGTACTTACAGAGGTTTAAAATACAGTATGAAATAAAGATCCTCAAAATTTGATCTGCTTTTTTCAAAATATTGCTGGAAAATCGATTAATTTTGTCCAAAGCGGAATAAGAACTCGCTCAAGACACAAAATACGAGAAGCACAAAAGAATAACTGGGAGGTACAGCTCAAGGATAAATAAGGATCTTATCTTATAAAAAGAGTTTTAAAATAGTCGTTTTCTGCCAACTGCTTATTCTTCGGAGTGATTAGTGAATAGTGTAAATAAGGGTGTAAATAAAACTTTGTTGATTTATTTATTTTTTGCTGCCCACAATGTCCTTGGATGATGGCTAAGAAAGAGAAATGTTAAATTACAAACAAACTGACCAAATTAGTATTTTTTTATTTATGAATATTTTTTTAATATTTTTTATAATTTTATTACGGGCTTATGCAATATATTTAGGTGAAGAATTTTATAAAGGCAAAAATTTACAAAAATTCTGCATATTCCATCTGCCTCAAAAGTAAATTTAATTACAATTTCAGAACACTTGCAGAACAGAGAAAACAAGTAAACAAGTCCTAAATAAATGATTACCTACAAACCATAGCGTTTTGAAATGTCTAAAAATTTGGGAAAGTTAATGTAAATGAATAATGCAAGTTGGTTATAATGTAATGCGGAAAATAAACAATCAGCGGTTTCCGTATTGGCTATTATTTCCACTCGATGTGGATAAACTATCGTGAAACGCAATTCATGTAATTCAAGAACTTCCTTGTTGTTTTGTATCGGGTGATCCAAACAAGCCTCATACTCCTACATAGAATAGCCTTTTATAGGGTTCAAAAAATAAATCAAAATACTTTACACAAAAAAACTGAACATCAAAAAATAGAATAAAGCCTAATATTCTCTTTTGAAATATAAAGCTAATTTCAAAACATTATTTTAGATTGTAAAAGAGAGCAAAAGGTTTTGTAACCTATTAGTTTGAAAGCGAGTTTGAAAGTTTATCTACACTTTCAGTTGAACGGTCGTTGAGTAAAATTTTTAATTGTTTTTTTGATAGAAACTACTGGTGAGAGTTTTATTTGTTACACTCGGTACATAGGCTACTTTTTCACTGTTACGTTTGAGATACCAAAGCTGTTGTCATTTCCCGTAAAACCGTAGTTACGTTTGAGTTGTTATGCGGCATTTATAAAGGGTTAAAACCCTTATATCACATGGTGGTAAAATAATTTAACTGAAACATGTGGAATACATGATATGCAAGTTAAGCGACGTTCACTCTTTTGGGAATTTTCAGAGCAGTCAGACGTGTGCTTGATAACTTTCAAGAGAGCTGTTTTTTTTAACGGAATGTTTTAAATTTTTTTCGAAACTTTTCCACCATAAATGCTTAAATTTCGTGTAAACCACTCTCGGAGGCTCGTCAAAATATATTTCCTAGTCATTATTTATTTTGTTGAAAAAAAGTGCAAGTCACCAATCAATATACCTACTTAAAACAAGAAAATAATCGATTCCGTTGTCTAAAGTGACAATTAAGTGACGAAAAATTACAAAAAATATGCTCCAGCCATTTATAATTCACGTTGATACGATCAAATTTTGGCATGCGATTTACAAATTTTAACGTAATGTAATTCAGATATAATGTTGTACTTAAATTAAGTGAATGCCTCATCGGATTCGATTGGCATTCGCAATATCGATTGCGTAAAATTCGTAGTATGACAGCTAACCGGTGTCGGCGTCCTATCAAATACTTTCAAATCAGCATTTGACCTCGAGGTGCACTTCCAGGGAAATATACTATGATGAGGCTGCTTAATAATGTGATTAGCTTTTTAAATGCATAATTAACAAATAAAAAATATGAACAAACTCAATTTGGAAGATAAAAATCATGGTAATCGATCTTTCCCACGTTTATTGATATTGATTATCAGCAGCTCACAATAAATGATTCCATTGTTTTTTTAAGTTTGATTTAAAGTTGAAACATAAATAGACCCCCTTCTAAGAGCAAT
This sequence comes from Rhagium mordax, assembly GCA_963680705.1. Classification (NCBI taxonomy): domain Eukaryota; kingdom Metazoa; phylum Arthropoda; class Insecta; order Coleoptera; family Cerambycidae; genus Rhagium; species Rhagium mordax. Next base: position 8,779,143 of record OY796661.1, on the reverse strand, counting down.
TTGTCCAGATATGAGGGAAAATTGGGGTGTTGTATTTAAAAAGATTAAAAAATGATTTCGGTAATTTTGATACCAGAAGTTTAGGACCATAAGAGTATTTTTACGTAAAAATTAACAACGTCTTAAATATAAGATAAATGTAGCGTTTAAAAACCTTGAAAATGATTTTTTTTCTAATTTAAGTTACCCCAAAAAAGCATTAACGTTTACAACAAAAAAAACATTAAAATTCAGTATCCACACCCATCTGTTAGGAGCTTCAACTCTTCAAGTAGCGTTAATAAAAAAATATAAAAGATCCACCTTAAAACCTCGTAAGTAGCCCAAGTTGAATTTTTTCAACTCGGTTCTGAAACACCGTGTCTATTAATACAAATCTTTAAATATACACCTTCTGCTGAACTAATTTTTCTAAACATTTAATTCGACTTGTGGGCATCAAGCGTGGCCATGGATCAAACGATTCCCAAATTGTAAATATGTGAAGATTTGTTAAAATCCTGAAAAGAAAAAATGTTCAATACTTTCGCACCATAGAGGTGGGAAATAAAAAGTACAGCGGTTTTTTAGACACCTTTAGACCATCGAATATTTTAAAACTGAAAATGTACGGAGCATCGATAAAGGTACTGATAAATTGGCTAGTCAATCAATTAGAATAAATTGTGGCTAATTTGGAAAGCTTCAGTCTTTCTTTCCATTAAGTTATGTTTTGGTATTTATTTTATTCCTGTTTTCATTGCGCCTGTACTAAGAAATCGAAATTAATAACAATATTGTTATGTTAAGAGGATTTCAGGGATAATAATTATTTTTTGTAATTTAAGGTAAGTTTAAATTTAGATTTTTGTATTTTATTTGCACGTTTAGATATTAGTTTTTCTTTTCTATTTTAATGCATGCTATAGTAATTAAGTTTTTTTAGTTTAGAAATTTAATTTTATTTTCTATAGAAATTGCAAATAGTTTGTTCAAAAGAAATATTTTTAGGTTCTTGTATATAGTTTTGAATAATCGACCTTTTGACATACGATCAGTGCCTCTGGGCAGAATTATTTCAATGTTTCATTAATAAGCGACAGTGCGCATGATTTTATGATTATTTAACGTGAAACTTACTATAAGTTTGCTATAATTACTCTTTTACCTTTCAGGGCCTTTGGGGGTTCCCTTCTACCATCGAAGAAATATCTTACCTATAAATCTGCTGTCATGCTATTTTTAAATAAAGGTTATTTGAAATTTGTGTTAGTTTACTTTATCATATTTTTATCGACTTGGAATTATAGAAATCTTCATCAGAATGAATGTCCCTCAACTATTTGACAGCTAGATGTCTCTGAGTCTGCTGTATTTTAGATATCCAGCTGAGATGAATTTAAATGCTTAGGTTTTTACAATTAAACATAGATGGCACTCAAAATGCAAAGTTTTATTGCAAATATCAGATAATCAAAAGCAAAAAAACGTTTCTTAATCTATGTCCCTGCGCTAATTAAAACTAATTAAATCTACAACAGATATAGGACAAATGTCCTTTTGTATATTAACAAAATTAGATAAACTTAATGTTTAAAATTTTGGTTCAGAGTAAGCTCTGTACTTTCGGGTACCGAGGTCGTTTTAATTGCACTTGAATTGGCAGACCTGTTTTAAGTTTTGACACTTGTGGTCCAGATGTGATGGCTGACTGTTCTAGAATTTATTTAACCGTTTACTGGATTTGTGTAAACCAAATAAGCCTTGGATGCAATTTTGGATTTCGACCAATCAGGTGGCTGCTCATTAATTAGGATAATTTTTGCCTTTATTCCTGGTAAGTTGAAGCTGCTCCTCCGTTACTTTTTCGTATTTGGCCTTGACCCATCATTTGAAAGTCCTGGGAATATAAATTTAAATTATAATTTTCTGAATTTATTTCATGAGCGATCTGGACGTGGGTTTGCTTCGTTCACTACCCAATAACAACTTTCCTTTTGTTTCGTTTCTAAAAAACATGCAGAAAATTTGCCAAACCAAGGATTTCTTGATTCCCATGTCATTATGGTTTGTATTTTTGCCTTTTTTAACTTTATTATATAATTCTCCTATGAAATTATGTCATTTTCAGCATCCTTATCCCCTGACGAATTTGTGGTTACCCATTTGTTGATATTACGAGAGATGAATTTTTGCCCTGCCGTTCACTTCGACGAAACATCACTGAACCTTTCGAAGATCACTACACAACACTTTTAAAAGAAATTTACAGAAATAAAGTCCATCTTTGTTTAACTGTTGTGCTGTATATCGTTCAAACTTTGTTTAAAGCATGTAACTAACAGCTCTTCTGTTATTGATTATTTTAAAGAAACATAGTAGAATGCATTTACTTTATTTACGCCTTTAATTTGTTTACGTTTGGTTTGTTTTAGCGTAGCTGACCCTTTGTGTACGTGTGGCTCGTAGACCTTTTTCGCATCAACAGGTGCTCTACAGCAGATTTATGAAGATGGTTCTCCGACATTATATCCTTTTTTTAAACTTGCATTTATCTATTGAGTATACCATACGTAAGTTTCTCGTTATTTGTTTTATTAAGAGGATTATTTCATTTTACCCTGGTTTGATCTGAGTTTATTTTTAATTTTATTTATTTAATAATCGGGTGTTAATTTCTTTTATAGTTTAAAATACATGACAATATGTTAGCAATCAAGTCCCAATCTCGGGATTGCAAATCCAAGAGGGTATTATATTTTTAATCACTTAGGTACAGGGTAGTTCCAAATATTTTTACACCTTCGTACATACGTACATACATCGTTATTCTTATATGAAAAACGTGTAAAAATAAAAATTGTAGATTTTAGTGTGAACTGTGTGTGGAGAAAAGTGAAACAAAATGGCGTCGGAAAATAGAGAAAAACACAATTTATGTTTTTTTAAATGGAACACCCAGTACATTTTCAAAAATATACAATAAATTGCTCTATCCGTTCTAAAAATATTATGCAAAACAGTACCACATAGAACATAGGTTGCCATGAAAAAATATTTCTGATTATTAGTGACAGTTTAACTTCTGATGTTCTTTTGTTTTATTTCTTGGCACCAAAATATATTTCACATCAAAATCTACAACTTTTGTTTTTACACTTTTTTCATATTTCTATAAACAAATTATGTAGGTAGGTGGTGTCAAAATTGATAAATGACAAATAAAATTATGTTTTTCCGAGTGTTTTTCCATATCTGTCACCCATATTGTATTTGGGGCTTCACATAAAAATCTGGTGGTAAACTGTCAGAAATTATCAGAAATATTTTGTCAGTTGTTTTCATGGCAACCTAGATTCTACACGAACTGTTTACACAAAGGCATTCTGTTTTTAAAACAACCCGAACAAATGCCAACATATATATTTCTGGAATCACCTAAAAATGATCTCTCAATATATGTAAAAATATACAGGGTGATCCGTTTAAAAAAGCATAAGCTGTGTCTCTCACTACTTTCCGATGCTATTTTGTTTTATATTTTTTCGTTAAAAGATATATTTGACGCCAAAATCTTCAACTTTTCTACACTTTTTCCTTATCTCCAAACATAAAGGCTGTATACAAGAAGAATGCCATAAGGTAGAAACAATTTCCAACTGTAGAGAATATTTACATTTTGTACGCATTTCTCCACTAATATTTCTCTCACGCTGACCTTAAAAAACGTAAAGTTTGTATGCAAATTTTTCACATCGCCGTACTGTTTAAAATTGACTGACGGCCTTAAATAAAGTTTGTGTTATTTTTCACTTTCAGGTATTTCATCGTGGAAACATCGCCTCAAAGTATTAAAAGTAGATTTATCATGCATTATAAGATAACGAAAACAATATTCGTCGAGAGGAAGTTTATGAGGCGGGAACTCTATAATTATATGGTACTTTTTTATACACTAGTTCTAAAGACTAGTTTTTAAACTACTCTACCGGCGCAACACACTCAAAATTATTTTTAAATTTTATTTCACACGCAACGTCTTTTAGTCGTTTATCTTGTTCAAGGTGACATTAATTCACTGGCAATGACATTTTGTGGAGAAATTGAAGGTATTACGTTTTTAATATAATAAATATTGTCGTCAGTGCGCATACAACTTTAAAGCAACAAATACATCCTGGATAGGTCCTGTAGCTGCACAGTTGGCGTAACTAAGAGAATTATTATTTTTAACCTCGTTTTTAACATAAAACCAATAAAAAGTATTGGCCGCAATGTCTAATAAATTAAAAATATTATAATACATACGAAATATTTCCATTGCAATATTTTATTTTTTTTTTTGTTGAAATATTTAATTTCTTAATTATCAAAACGTATATCATATTCAAGAAGAAATTTTTCTTCTATTTAATTTTCACCGGAAACGTTTCGAAGTCTCGTACCTTTCTTAGACCATTCAACAACGCCCGAGTGTAACCATTTTATTTTTTTTTAACTGACGACAAATATCCAAATAATAATTCGTCGACGCTTCTAAGGCAAACCAGCTATATATATTTAAATCCAACGAAACTTTTACATTAGACAAGCAACAAGGAAAAGCCCTTTGAAAAGAAAAAATGTCCTGAAGGAATTTGCTTGTGATTACAGCTCTAATTCCCACGACCGTTTGCTTCGAAGCTCGACTTAAAGATTAAGATAATAAGCTATAAACTCTCATAAACAAAACAACAGATTGTAGCAGGTCTGCCTCTAGAAAATCCTCTAAAGCCACAATTTATTATGGAAAGGGTGTCGGGCGACGGTATCATTTTTCAAATGGGGCAATTTACGTGGTTTCACAAAACGCTATTGATACTTTTTTAATTTGCATATACTGTGCGGAAAGTGCCGAAGCCTTTAAACGGGCAATAATGCGCAGTATTGTGGATTCACTAACGGTTCTTATTTATTATTTTATTTACTTACTAACTGCAGAATATGTTTCTCAATGATATAGTAAGTAAGATAAATAATAGACTATTCCATATTGAAATAAATTAAAGGTACTCCGCAACGTATAATCCAAGCGTGAATATGCTGAAGACATTTATCTGATAAATGCATTATTGAATTGCCAACTTAATGTATACTATTATACAGTGTGGAAATTAAGTAACGTATAAATTCAGTAATTCCGTTGATATTAATTTTTTGGGCAAAATCTCGAAGGGGTATAGCGATTTTAACTTCAGCAAATATTTTCAGCCTATTTTCAGTTTCTTATGTCATTTGTTTTTTAAATTATGACGTCATCGACTTTTTTTTTAAATGACAACCTATATTTTTTATTATTGATTTTGGTAATAGTTTTTATTCCGGTTCCAACCATATAAAATTTTCAATATGTTATATTTGAAAAAAATCTAGAAAAACGGTCTTAAAGTTTAAATAATAAAAATTTATTAAATTGGGAAAATTTATCTAGTTGCCTAAGTTTGGCGAAAAGTTATCGATGGCATATTTTATTGTGACATTTACAAATTGTGTAATTCTGACAACCGTAACTAATGTGTTTTGTTTTTACACCGGCAATTAGATAAATTTTCCCAATTTAATGAATTTTTATTATTTGGACTTAAGACCGTTTTTCTCGATATTTTTCATAAATAACATATTAAAAATTTTATATGGTTGGAACCGGAATAAAAACTACTACCAAAATCAATAAAAAAAAATATAGGTTGTCATTAAAAAAAAAAAGTCGATGACGTCATAATTTAAAAAACAAATGACATAAGAAACTGAAAATATTTGCTAGTTAAAATCGCTATACCCCTTCGAGATTTTTCCCAAAAAATTAAAATCAACGGAATTACTGAATTTATGCGTTAGGTACTTAATATCCACACGGTATACAATTTTTCGTATTTTTTTGCAGAAAAGTCCAGGTGACTGAAGCTCAAAAATAAGTCAACCCTTGGGGATCTTGGGGGTACATCCAGTATGAAGAAAAACGTAAATTGGTGGATATTTAACTATTGGCAAAAAGACAAAAAGTCAAGCCATAATTATATTTGTCTTTTATTTTTCCTAACCTTTTGACTTTCTGTTAAAATACTGTTAGGCCTGCAGAAATAGAAAAAACGGTGTAACTAATTCGTTTCAGATAGCCGTAGGTAAAAACAGGTGTATTTAGTTATAAGAAATATACCTCTGCGATACCTCCCAAATCAAATAAACAGAACATTGTTTATAAGTCACTTTTATGTGAAAAAATCATGAAATTTGGAGTTTTTAAAAATTGCAGTAAGACTGCAGTAGATTAATTTTTTTGAATGTTTCTGTTTACAAGGTAATTCCAAACCGGTTAATTTAAGCCCCGGTTGATTTCATTTCATTGATTATTTATTTAAATAATTGCCGAAAACCATCGAAATTTTTGAAAATTTCAAGCATTTTTTGCTCTGAAAGGAAAAATGCTAGACTCTTGAAACTTTGGTGGAATATGTGTCTCATTACCCTCAACTTACAAAAAAAATTTCGTTTTAAAATGTTTATTAGTTTTCGAGAAATTCTATTTGTTTATTAAAAACGTCCCAAATGTTTAATGAAAAATTGACCTATTAACGTTATCAAAAATAATTCAACCACAGCTCATTTTTTTCGTCAAGACGTCAATTTTACGAATCTGTTATGGGCGTATCGATTTTCAATAATTTTGACCGTCAAAATGGCGTTAACAACATTGCTACTTTTCGGAGCAGCGTTTTTTGCAAATAACTTTACAACAAATGAACGTATCTGCACAAATCTTTCATATTTGAGTTGCTGGTATTTTTCTACAAATTTATAAAAAAAAATTGTTGCTCTGGGACATGTAGGAGCCGAGATAATTTTTTAAATTGTTTAACGCGCCAAACGTTTATTTCTTAATATTTATGGCCAAAATTGAAACTGGTTGTTAATAAGATCTTGAATTTTGTGAATTCATCAAGTCCTATTGAAAACGGGCCCTTTTTGAGGTTAAAATATCATTTTTAATAATTAGTGATTTTAGAGCGTCTTCAATTTGTTTGGCTCAAGGGACCGGTGAATTTTTTATCAAACGAGTTTCAAATTGGGGTAGCGAGAAAAATTCATAAACAAACAATTTTTTTTTAAATTTTTTCTTTCTTGGGCTTATGCAACTTATAATGTGCTAATGTATTAAATATAAATTTATAAAGATTATATAATGGTAATAATGTATGCACAAACTATTTCTCCATCAAACAATATACGATGTTACAGCATTTGTTACCATTATATAATCTTTATAAATTTATATTTAATACATTAGCACATTATAAGTTGCATAAGCCCAAAAAAGAAAAAATTAAAAAAAAAAATTGTTAATAACAATTATATGTTTATTATTTGGATATTGCAAATGTGCCCATTGTTATTATTTTCGTGAGCTACCCCAAATAAAAAAAAAAAAAACGTCGAAATTGGCCGGAAAATAACGGAGATATGACGAATTTTTCTCGCTACCCCAATTTGAAACTCGTTTGATAAAAAATTCACCTGTCCCTTGAGCCAAACAAATTGAAGACGCTCTAAAATCACTAATTATTAAAAATTATATTTTGACCCCAAAAAGGGCCCGTTTTCAATAGGACTTGATGAATTCACAAAATTCAAGATTTTATTAACAACCAGTTTCAATTTTTGCCATAAATATTAAAAAATAAACGTTTGGCGCATTAAACAATTTAAATAATTATCTCGGCTCCTACATGTCCCAGAGCAACAATTTTTTTTTATAAATTTGTAGAAAAATACCAGCAACTCAAATATGAAAGATTTGTGCAGATACGTTCATTTGTTGTAAAGTTATTTGCAAAAAACACTGCTCCGAAAAGTAGCAATGTTGTTAACGCCATTTTGACGGTCAAAATTATTGAAAATCGATACGCCCATAACAGATTCGTAAAATTGACGTCTTGATGAAAAAAATGAGCTGTGGTTGAATTATTTTTGATAACGTTAATAGGTCAATTTTTCATTAAACATTTGGGACGTTTTTAATAAACAAATAGAATTTCTCGAAAAGTAATAAACATTTTGAAACGAAATTATTTTGGAAGTTGAGGGTAATGAGACACATATTCCACCAATGTGTCAAGAGTCTAGCATTTTTCCTTTCAGAGTAAAAAATGCTTGAAATTTTCGAAAATTTCGATGGTTTTCGGCAATTATTTAAATAAATAATCAATGAAATGAAATCAACCGGGGCTTAAATTATCCGGTTTGGAATTATCTAGTAAACAGAAACATTCAAAAAAATTAATCTACTGCAGTCTTATTGCAATTTTTAAGAAACTCCAAATTTCATGATTTTTTCACATAAAAGTGACTTATAAACAATGTTCTGTTTATTTGATTTGGGAGGAATCGCAGAGGTATATTCCTTATAACTAAATACACCTGTTTTTACCTACGGCTATCTGAAACGAATTAGTTACAGATTCCCGTTCACATCGTCTAATTCTACAGGCCTAGGTAATTAGTCTTTGTTTTCGCATTTTCTATATTTTCCTGACTTACAAGAAAAGCACAATTTGAATGTTTGTAAAATACTTCTCACAAAAAAAAGAAAATATTTTTGTCTCTTTACAGTTGTGCCAAAATTCTCACTGTATACTTACGAAACAATATAACCACTGTCCAAGTCCAATCTACCCAGATATTTCGGCGTACACATATCAGCACGCCTGCATCAATGTTAAACTTTTATCAGGAACAGATCGCCTATATGTACGATTATCCTCTGTATCAGAAGCCCTGGACAGTTTCCAAATTAGCTTATAAAGGCGTACAATGTTTGTTTTGTTCAAAACAGCATTCCACCTGAACAATAAACACGTTTTTAGTCCATTAACGATATCGAAAGACGTATCACGTCCGTTCTGTACCGGAGAAGATATGCTAATCTTTTAACATGTATCAATTTCCTAATTTGATCATTGGTGTAGGCAAATGCAGTGAATAAGGGCCAGGAGGAGTTTTCGAAATCAAGTACCTCTGGAAGAAGATACTGACGTAGTAACAGAAGATGATGAAATAGTCAAATATTAGGCAGAAGAGAAAGAGATTTTTTTAGGCTTAGGTGAGTTACGAAACTGAGTCTCATCCTATGTGTCGGAGGTGTAAAATGGAAAAGGAAATGTCCATTTATATTTGAGGCTATTTGAGGACTTACGGCAAAAACATTTTAGAAGGAAATGCTCACAGTCGGAAAAAGCTGAAAGAAAAATTATATATTTTCATGAACGATTTAAATATTGCCAATAAGTATTTTGACTATAAATTCTGTCTTGGTTTTGAACCTCTATTACACTTCGTTTCTTAACTGGGTAATCCCAACATTACTTCATTTTAGTTACGTAACCGACTTCCCTGATTCTCAAGCAGTACTATATCATTTCACCTGCTCCACAAAATACAAATTTATTTTTAATTTCATTCTAACGTCGCTTTGTAGGAAGCCCAACGTGATACAAATTTTGAAACTTCTGTTCCAGAAAAAGAGTCATTTATAACGAATGCTCCAACGTAAGATGCATATTAATGCAGTCATTAAGGTACCACAAAAACATAGCCACGTACCTCAAAGAACAACAATAAAAGATTCGGTTTACACATGTAATACATAAAAAACGCACATCTAGATTATGACGTGTCGCCGGTGTCGCCAAGGCACGGTAAATTAGATCCGAGCTTTAAGACATAAGGCGTTCCTCGGCCCACGCAGATACTGTAACAAAATATTTCATTGTTTTTCTTTAAGTGGAACCATTGACGTGCACGGCTTAAAAAATTAAATAATTTTAAACAGCCGTTGAGAGTCCAAACCTCTTGTAGTGTAAATGATTTGTGCAGATGCTAATTTAACTTCGAGTTAGTGGAATATTTATCACTGTTGAACAAAATCTTAATAAGATAAACATTATTTTTTACTTTTTAGTTCGGTTTCCCTTTAAAGCGTGTTTTTTTAGTTTTCTTAAACTATTACTTTTTTATATTTTTGAAATCAAATTTTTTTTAAATTTTTCTTTTCAAAATTTCTTCAAAATTTTTGAAATCGAATTTTTTTCAAAATTCTTGAAATGAAATTTTTACATTTTTCAATTCAATTTTTTTTCGAAATTTTTCAATTCAAATTTTTTTTGTAATTTTTAAAATCAAATTTTTTTCCAAATTTTTTAAATCAAATTTTTTTCAAAATTTTTGATTTGATAGGAAAAGCGCCAGGGAAAGACGACAAACAGAGATGATAAAATATGTAGGACAAGATGGAGTAGAGTAGGAGAATTATGAATGAAGCATAAAAGCTAAGATAAAAGAGATTGCAAAAACTATCAGGAAAGCACATTATCATGCATACTGGGCAAGACACTAGCAAGCGTAACGGAAGAAAGAATAAGATAGATAAAACAATTGAAGAAACGCAATGCAAAAATTAATACAATGAAAATTCGAGTTTTAAGAAAAATAGAAGGGAACATGAGGGAGGATAGGATAAAAAATGAAACTTTTACACAAAAATTATTAATTAGAAACAAAACCAATACAAAACAAGATAATGGAGGAGCAATTAAGATGGTTTGGGCATGTTTACTGCATGGCGGAAGACAGAACAGCGAAAAGAATATATGAATCTAACACAATAGGAGAGAAGGTTAAGGCAAGACCAAGAAAAACGTGAAATGACGCGATGTGATAAAGGAAGAGGTTGAAAAAAGAAACGAAAAATGGGAAGAAAGTAGGACAGAGACCAAAGATAGAAAGAAATGGAGAAAAAATGCAAAGGAATAGACTAAAAGGTAATCAAGTTTCGTTTGTCTGTGATCGATAAGGTAAATTTTCCCGATGGTTTCCAAAAATCTGAATTGATTTTCCCCAAAATAATCAAGCAAAAAATCGAGTTGTCATTTGACAAAAATTTGGTTGTAAACATCAATACCATGGCGGATGATTTAAAATCATGCATGAACCCATTATATTAAATCAAAAAATATTTGTTAAAGACATAATAGGCACAACACATTTTATCAATAAACTTTCAATGCTTAATTTCCATTTTGAACCTTAATTATTGACTTGTCATCATGGTCGCGGATAATTTACTGTTTTAAGATTCATTAGCATTTCCTTGAGGATCAAAAAATTTCCAAAACATCTCTAACATTACACTCTACTTAGCTGTAGTTTAAAACCCCTATCAATAAATTAGAAACTGATTAATTAAATGATTTAAAAAAAATCGTAACAAAACTTGATTTATAATGAAACACGTCTAGACATTGCAAGATTCCCGAGAAGATTCCTCACAATCAGCATACAGGATATCTAATGGAACAGGTGAAAATTAGATAATGAGTCGCTTATTTGTTAAACCAGCTGTAAATCTTCATAAAAGCAGGGGTCTGAACTCGTAAAAAATAATTAATAATTATTAATTACTGCCATTAAAGGAATAACATGATATCCAGTATTCCGAGCCTTAATGGCTTGAAATGAGTTATTATGCCAGCAGGTCGGCAATAAAATAAGCAGAGGTGTTTCGCGGGGATATCCAAAGGGACTTCCATGTCCCCTACTACTTGCCGAATTAATAACAAGTTTAATAATTAAAGCATCCTTATTTCAACGTTGCGTTGGTCGAGATTATTTTTTTATCTGCATGGGTCGTGGGTCAGGAGTAATTAGAGAAGGTAGCTGTACCCTTTGAGCTAAAGGACAAATGGTTAATCCAACCAAGCATAGCTATAGGAGAAATCCTTGACACGACTTGTCTGATAAATGTTGGCTCTATTTTTAATAGATTTCTAAGAGAACAATCAGGATTGCGTTTGAAAATGATTCTAGTCAACAAATTAGCCCAATGGTCAGGTCCAAGTTGAAGATTAATTATTGGTCTGAAAGGACAAGCTTGCATGAAAGCCTACTATAATCATTGAAACTCTACACAATTGATTGTTGTAGAGTAGGTCGTTAATGTGAAGAGGAAACAGGATGGGTACTAAGACAGGTTCTTGTGGAACACCAGAGTTGGGTAAAGATTGTCTCGGATGATACTCCATCGATTACAACTGAGATTAACGATAATTGTTAAGCTCTGACAAGATTAGACTGACGATTGACGATTCCTTCAGCTTAAAGTCCTATATTGACATTTACAGTAGAAGTTATCAAACAGAGGAATTGCTAGTGTCCTTAGTTCCACAAATTTTCCTTGGACCGTATTTCGAGAACGTCTAGTGGAAGCATTATTAACGAAATATGGTAATTTCCATAAAAAAAAATTTGCATCTTCCAGCATGATAAAAAACCTGTCGAAGGATTTGACCTATATTTAGACACCCTTCCACTCTTTTCCACCCCTTCTAGAGGGTCAAAAATTATGGAACCACTCAGATGAATAGTACATTTCAAACAAAGTGACTCTGAGCCAATTCCTGTCCATTTCCCACCCTTTCCCGACAACTGATTATAAAAATTATAAATTTTTTATTTCTTCGTGTATATTTGTATGCATCAATTTGCGTCTGAGATGGGACAAATTAATCGCAACTATATCCAGTGGCATTTGGAGTTTATTCAAGAAAAAAGTGGTTCAAAGGCTTCGAAAACATCTGTATCTCATGGGGACCACCTATAAAGTTAAATAAAAATATTTTCGCCAGCTAATTTTAAGATGCAGCGAAGAATGTCGAAGGATATAAGTTGGAGCGTAGCAGTTGTTGCTGATTTTACGGTTACTTAAGTATTACCATATGAAATATGAGGAATTAAAATAAGTTCCTTATTTACTTAACTTTAGATTTATGAGAATATTTCGACTTTACATATTTTTCTCTATTGATTTCTAATTATTTTGCCAAAAATTATTATAAATATATAACTCAATAGTTAATTAAATTACAGAAAAAATAAAATAAAATAAAAACAAATGTAAATCTATTAAAGAAACTAACATTACGGGATTATCGAGGGGTATATGTTTTTCGATGTGAGATATCTCGTGACAAAAATGAAGAAAAAAATCTTTGACCCAGCCCAGGAGTTATTTAAACAATAATTTTAAAACTTTGCAGATTGATGGCTTAACGCCCATGAAAGCAATAAATACTAGTAGGCAGAGCCGTATTAAACAATTGTGAAAACACCCCCTTGTCTCGCGTCTTAGTTAATGTTTTTAATTTGCATTTTGTTTGTATACTCGTACCTACCATGCAGGCGAGAATTTTTACCGGATATTAATTAAATCACTTAGGTTGACTAACGTTTTTATTGTTTATATTATCAAACAAAGAATGTACAGAATATGAGTTTAGTACTCTAATTATCATTTCAAGTTTATTAAACATACCTACTGCTATCTATGTACAAAAAAATATATATAACTTGACTAGAATTTATTAATTCCGGGTAAAACGCCAGCTTTTAAAAAGCGCAAACAAATTTGGCCCTGTGCACCCTGGCATAAGCAAATATGTCACCAAACCCCGCTGGATTCTTCTCAGGATTATACTTTTTAATCTACCGAGAGAATAAATGACGAATTTCACGCTGCATTAACGTAATCCCACGTTATGAAAGAATAGATGGGAAAAATTCAACGTTTCGAAGCTGCCACTGACCACACAGGCAGGCTCTAGTTAAATAATAATTTATTGTTACCGCCGACCATTAACAGGCCTTAGTTGCATGTAAATTCGCCGTAAATTAAATTTATTCTTATAATTATTTTTATTATGGAAATAAATTAGCGCAGCGACAAGTACCTCAAGGAATGTCAGGCCGTTTATTAGCGTTCTATATGGCACTAATTAAAATGTGATTTGCGTATCAATTTGTAATTAAATTATATGCTGGGGCCTGCGGTTTTGTGAATCATCGTTATTTTGCACTGCAGATATTAACGCCGTGGTAATATGAATAGCATATATAAAAAATTCTATTGTTCTATATACAGGTGTCAATTATGAGGAAAGTTCACCAGCTGGTGTTTATTTAGTGTTAAAATTGATTGCTAAAATGAAAGAGGTACAGTCCGGTAACGTTATGGAAATTTATTGGGCAACTAAACAAATTAATTGCTTAAATAAAAGATTTTGTTTTATCATTTATTATATTATTGTCACCTCACAATTTTTTATCCAATTTGGTGTTATTTCTTAGTGGAGGGAGATTAGTCAAAATAATTGGTGAAAAGTGATGTAATCGGGAAGTTGATTTTTTTTTATACATGCAAAAGAGTCGAAAACCGAAAATATTTATAAAAATTGATTTTTTCTGCCAAATTTGAATTTTTTAATAACTTCAACAAATCGATAGAACTATTGTTAAAAATGGTCAGGAACTCCAGAACTCTTTTTTCTCTACCGAAAAATGCCATCAGAACTCATTTTTGACAAAAAAAGGTGGTGCTACGTGAAGTTAGCATCTTCATTTGTTTCGATTCCTGGCCTTATTTTTGCAGAACTATTGTTCTTTTCGGCCAGGAACTCTAGAACTATATGCTTTTTCTACTCAGAACTCTAAAGATTTACTCAATTTTCCAAAAATGTGGTGCTAACTTCGCAGGGGTTCATCAAGTTTGCAAAAACTTTGCACTCAAAATTAGAAAATATGTCAGAGCCAGTATGACAACTAACTTAGTAACAATCTCAGATCCAAGCATCTATATAGATTTTGGTTAAGCACTAATATTTGGTCCGATATGGTGACATTTGGTCATTTCTGTTACATTTTCTGGAAGGTACTAACTGAAGGGAGTAAAGGTTAAGAAGATTAGTTAAGACGGAACACCAGTAATGATGAGAACTGTCTTTGACCTTAATCAGATAATAATCAGAGGAACCAGCCAAGATGGTAACTTGGCCTCTAAGAGTTCATGGCTTCTAAAAAAATGAAATGTTAATTTTATATGAGACATGTGATCTTCTGCTGAAATATTTGATGGAAATTGCTTCCAATTTTCACCAATTTGAAATGTTACTTCAGCTCTTTATTCTTTAATATTTTGGTCCTATCTACACCATCTCTAAATTGGTTCTGATCCTTTTCTTTTGTGTTTTGGGTATGGATTGCACTTTAGTAACATTGACAGGATAATGATTGCTAATAGAAAAAATAGAAGAGTTCTTACTAACTCTTCTATTTTAGTGCAAACACAAGTAAACGAGGAGCAACGTAGTTGGGCATTGCAAATTAGAAAAATTGTCAAAGTTGAATGTTCCTATAACTTTTGAAGCAATTTTAACTTAGATTAAATTGTCTCATAATTGAAACATTACACTTATTGTGCTGTCCAAAACGATTTGTAACGGACCTTTCTTCTTTTTCCTTCACGGTTTTCGGTCATCAAAATTCGGGCAATAAAAGTCAAATTTACACATTTAAATACTACTTCTTTACCGTGTTTAAATATTTAATTTTTCTCCTAGTAAATTTAGGTTTTGTTAAGCATTTACATGAAACGTCGAGTTTATTATATCAAATTATATCCCTCACATATTACGTTTATATCCCAATTTTATTTTAGCCGAACTAATGGAATATGTAGCATACCACGCCTCAGTTAAAGTTAGTGTCAATATAAGTTTATTATAGTAAAGAAATATCACCATTAAACAACATTACGACAATATTTATATTTGTTTGGGTAACTTAAGTAGTAATAATTTCCGAAACTAGTAATTTGGGACAAGGATAATATAATGATAATATTATCTAAATAGAAATGACGAATCGAGAAATTATTTTTGTCATAGAGAGCAAAGTCAATTCGTATTTTTTTTTACTGGAATGAGAGCATACAAATAACAAATGAACAAGTTTGTTATAATTTGTTTTTCTTACAGCACTGTAACGATAACGATAATGATGATTATTTTCTGATAGAAATGTAATTCTTGTGGCATTTTTACATAATATGTCCGAAAATAAATCAAATGTACAAAGTAAAACATTTTCTGCCTTAGTTTTCTAAATACTTGGATTTCATTTTCGATTCTGACAGCAATTATTAATGTTAAAATCATTTACTAATTTTTTATTGATAATTGAAATCACTTCTTCCAACAAGAACTCTGATCCCAGTATACTCGCATATTAAATGTTGTCTTGTCCTATGTGGTGCACCTCGTGGTGCACAATAACTAAATTTTACTAAAAAAATATATAACAAGTATGAATTGAACATTACGTGAATGCATAACTAGATCATGCCTATTTTATTACTTTTATGACACACTTAACGACAGTCTTATTCAAATCTACCATCTAACACCCATAAAAAACTTTCCAATTCATGAATAAAAACATTTTCGTACTTGACAGTGTTCATTACTACTGTATTTTCAGCGAGACCGTCCACAAATATATAGGTACACGACATAGATAAATATTCGTTTGCCTTGTTCTCTACAAGTACTCTGAAATGTAAAATTCTGTCTGTGAACTTTAACCTACATACGTTCTGAATAAATGTAAAAATATTACCGTATGTGATGTCGCTTTAATGGTTTGTCTAGAAGAATGGGAACTGTACAGTTTGGGTGTTCCGGCTGGGAATTTTACAAGAAAATCGTTATTGTAGGGAAGAAAAACAACGAAAGATTTATGTATTTGTATAACTCGAGCATTTTGTTCAACAATATATTTATATGTCACAGTTTTCAGCAGGCACAACACTCTTTTGTTTATATTTCGAGCTACTTTATTACGGTACAGGCGAGGCTACCAACGAGTGTGGGAGCAAAGACAAGAGCCATCGTAGTGATGCAGCGTTTATAATTAGGTAATCTTCGTGAAAATATACAAGAAAAACTGACTGGTGCTGCAATATCCAAAGATGTAAGAGAAGTTTTGGCAGCATTAACATTTGGTGTTGAAGATAAGAAACGACAACCCAAGAATCGCTAATCAATCATTATCATCGGTTTCGAGTGGACAAGTCCAAAGTTTGGGAATTCCCTCTAAGCCAATTTATGATGCGACAGATGTAAATAAGTAACAGGCAAAATTAAAAAAATGAGCATTAATATTCTTATAAAAATTCAACCTAACCCCTCCCACGTCATTAGAATTTAAGGTGACCATATCCTTCCCAAAATAAATGATTTGCAAAAAGGTCAATTTTTAGACAAAAAATGTTACCATAGTAGTTCTTGAATCTATATTCTTTCCAATTCATATTCATGGTCTTCTAATCCTTCTCCCATATTTTTTTTAAGTAAAATGTGCTGGTGTGACATTATATCTTGATTTGATTTTTTTATTAGATGGTTCCAAAAACTCTTCCCTGACAATCTAGGATTCGAATTCAGCACGTCAAAATACATAAAGATAAGTTGGTCTAGCCAAGAGATTAGTCAATTTTTTTTGTGTGCCTGTGTTTTAATTGCAAATGCAACAATATTGCTCCTGCAAACAATTCAATACCTATTAGAGATGATTTTTTTTTATATATTTTCTTCGATTTTATCGTTAGATTCAACCACTATCAAGTAGAGTATTCCCCAATGTTAAACTCGATGTTAAAGTGTGTCACTAAGTAGTTGTGGTTTGGGAGATCCATTCAAAGCTGTTAGGCCATTAGCTAGAATATATTGTTATGAATAAGGGCAAATTTTTTTTTTTTATGTTATTATTTATTTTGGTTTTTCTTTTGATCAAGGGCCCCACGTTGGTGGTGCCAAGTTATATGTAATGTTATGAGGACTTTTGGGGAAACAATAATTTTTTATTTTTGAATTCTATTTTTAATTTATTATTACAAGGTAAGTTTTTTAAAATTTAAGATTAATTTATTTTATATATTTGCACGTTTAGATATTTAAGTTTTATACCCATATATATTTTTATGCATGCACTAGTAATTAAGTTTTTTAGTTTTTAAATTTAAATTTATTTTTCTAAAGTAGTTGTATATAGTTTTTTGAATTATCGACTTTATAACATACGATCAGTCCGCCACTGGGCTGGATTTTCCAACGTTTTGAACAATAAGCGACAGTGCGTATGATTTTAAGATAATTAAACGTGAAACTTACTATAGGTTTGCTATAATTACTCTTTTACCTTTCAGGGCCTTAGGGGGTTCCCTTCTGCAATCTAAGAAATATCTTACCTATAAATCTGCTGTTGTACAAGGGTTGAATAAAGATTATTTATTTCATTTCTTATTTGATTAGTAAGGACTTAAAAAAAATAGAGATCTATATCAGGATAAATATTATTGTCTTTTGACAGTTAGATGTCTCTGCTTTTACTGCATTATAGATTTCCAGTTGAGATGAATGTAAATGCTTTAATTACTTGAATTAAACATAGATGGAACTCACAAATATGTTTATTATCTGTATGAAACAAGAGCAAAAATGTTTTTTAAACTATGTCCCTGCTCTAACTTAAACTAACTTAATCTACAACAAATATAGGACAGTGTCCTTGTGGATAATAACAAATTTAATAAAGTTAAGACTTCTAAATTTCAGTTCAGTACACTAACATTGCCGTGTTGCGTTATTTAAATTGGCAGACCTGTTCTTAAGTTTTTGACACTTGAGGTTTGTGGTCTAGATATGGTAGCTGGCAGATCTACAATTTAGTGCCCCATTTACTGGATTTGCATAAACTAAATAGGCCTTGGATGCCCATTCGGATTTCGACCAATCAGGTGGCTGCTTATTATTTAGGATAAATTTTAGCTTTATTGCTGGTAAGTTGATGCTGTTTTTCTGGTTCCTTATCGCATTTGGCCTTGAACCATTATTCAAATGTAGTGGAAATATAAATTTCCGTTGTTAATTTTATATTTCTCTATTTATTTCAGGAGCGATCTGGACGTGGGTTTGCTTCTTTCGCGACCCAATAACAACTCAACTTTTTTGTTTCGTCTCTAAGGACATGCAGAAAATTTGCCAAACCATGGATTTCTAGATTTTCAACTGTCATGATGGTAAGTATTTCCGCCTTTTTTCATTTTATTATGTAATTTTACTATGAAATTATGGTATTTTTAGCTTCCTTATTTGAAGATGAATCCGTGGTTACACATGTTTCAATATTACGCGAGATAAATTACAGGTTTGTTTTAAATTAATTAATTACAAATTTAATAAATAATAAAGTCCATCTTTGTTTAACCGTAGTTGACAATCGTTCAACCCCTGTTTAAAACATGTATCTGACAACTTTTATGTTATTGATTATTTTAAAGAAACAGCACAATGTATTTATTTCATTTACGCCTTTAAATCGTTTACTTTTGGTTTGTTTTGTTTTAGCGTAGCGTACCCTTTGTTTACATAAGGCTCATAGACCTCTCTCGCCTCAACAGGTGTCCTACAGCTAGCTGATTTATCAAATGGTTCTACGATATAATATCCTTTTTTGAACTTGTATTTATCTAATGAGTATACTATACGTAAGTTTCTCGTTCTAGTTTTATTAGGAGGAATTCTCTCATATTACCCTGGTTTGAATTGAATTAATTTTTTTTTTCTTAATTTTATTAATTTATTAGTGGGGTTTTAGTTTAAAATACATGACAATATGATGATTTCTAAAATATTTAGAAATGTCAGTCCAAGTATAATATTAATATTTTTTTCTGCAGAAATTCCCCAACAAACTTATATAATGAACAAATTTAATTTTAAATCGTGTGCTAGGGCGAAGGCACATGATTGAAAAAAAAAACACTAATAATTAAATCTATGCCTGTGCAATAACCGATAATAAACTTCCTTTTGAACCCACCCCATCTTTCAAGGATCAACAGACTTATAATTAATGGACTTCCGGTCAAGCCTGTCATCTGTGATAGCAACAGCCAGCGTGACTGGGGTTGATAGTTTTTGAGAAGTGGCGCATCCTTGTTGACTTTCGATCCAGTCTTATCGGTATCAGTGACATTGGACGGCTAAAGCTTACGCAGTATCTTTAAATATTGATGACGCCACTTTGCAAAATCAGTATTATTCCTTCCTAATCACACGTTGTAAATTATACAAAACGCAGTATAATTTAAATCTAATTAAAATCTAGGCTATATCAATCACGACGTAATTGTGATACTTAATAATATGCTTATACACGCCTTTAGGTACTTACATTTTTATTGATCAATATCAATTGAGATATATCTTGCATTCCTTGTTTTTTATAAATTCTCGTAGTACATTGTATTATTTATTTATGGGTGTATCTCACAATAACAGCGCTGTAACTATTTATTGGCATTTATTTCATATTATCCAATCTACTTTTCCATGGAAGATAAGCTCGGCGCATACATGAAAAACATAAAACATGCACTTTTACCTGGGCTCTTGCAATATAATGCAGCAATTTATCGAATTTGCCTCGCTATAAGAAAAGACATAAACTATTCAATAAATTATTTAGTTCGCGTGCTCGCTCCATTTTCTAAACGCTCGGAATTGGCTGTTGCGGAGTTTTTACTCGGTTTATATTCCGTACATCTACAAAGTCGGAAGCTAATAATTCGAGCTTGCCAAGTAGGAAAGAAATCAGGAAGTACCTGCCGGACGCTGAGCGTACTAAGCAAGACAATGAACCGCATCTATTGATGCAGTGCAGTAAACACGAATTTTGTAATCCGGTCTTTTCTGCAATTGACCCGATCGTCGTTTTCTCTTTGCCTCTTAAGTAATATTTGGCAAGAAAGTAAATTCTAAAGACAAAATGCTTTTTTAGATAATGAGCTATATTCTGCCTCGTACTGTTCTTTCTAATTTTCCACAACTGGATTGCGTAAACATCGATCTACGAGTAGAACACTCGCTAATTCTGAATAAGTTGCGTCTGCCTAAGTCATGTATGCGTTGTAATCAGGACAATGGCCCGAGAACATTTCCTTGAGGTACGCTAACATAAACCTACAATTTCTAGCATTTTTTGTAAAAATAATGTATATATGGCCAGATTTAACTCTTATAAAAGCCAAACCAAGCAATATTTCATTTAAAATTGCGTCGATTTATATCAAAAGAATCACCAGTCGATATTACATTTTATAAAAGGAGTACAACTGCGGAATTTTTCTATAGTACGCGGTGTTCGAGCGCGGTAGATAAAGGGCGGCAGCACTCGAGCTAATCACATACTTAAAACTACTCGTACGTTTTCCAAACGCACTTTGTGAGTACTTAGCTCTATCAACTGGAATGCTTCAAGAGCTCGGCAGTATTGTACATGCCAATAATTATGTTCAAATAAAAGAAATTTCTATTTTTACACATAGAGGGTGATATTACATAAAATTTCTTATAAAATTAGAAGCTCGCACGCAATTTTGACTTGAAAGTTGGGTTAAAATTTAGAAATTTTCTCAAGCAGCCATTTTTCTTGTTTCTCTTTCTAAGCGCAAAAATTTTACACAACCCTCCGGCACGTTAATAACTCTTTTAATAGTCATCGGATCGCTACCAAATAAAGATTTTCCCGAAATGAAAGCACCTGTCGCCCAGACGTGTCCGGAAAAAAGCCTTTAGTGCCACAAAAAAAAAAACGCAAAAATTAGAGGGACATGGCCTGAGATCGGCAGTGGGCC
Organism: Rhagium mordax; assembly: GCA_963680705.1. NCBI lineage: Eukaryota > Metazoa > Arthropoda > Insecta > Coleoptera > Cerambycidae > Rhagium > Rhagium mordax. The sequence goes on along the minus strand of OY796661.1, from coordinate 8,757,545 downwards.
GAAAAATTTTTTTTTAGAAATGTTATTCGCCTTAGTATGGAAAGTGTGCCTATTATTACTCTTAATGCGCAGAAAAAATTGCAGGTCGGTAATTTAAGATTTTACTGGACCCCAGGGGCCCCAACTCAAATAATAAAAAAAAAATTTAGAAATGTTATTCTCCTTAGTATGAAAAGTGTGCCTATTATTACTCTTAATGCTCAGAAAAAATTGCAGGTCGGTAACGTAAGATTTCACCGAGCCCCAAAGGCCCCAAAAAAAATCAATAAAAAAAAAATTAGAAATCTTATTCTCCTTAGTATGAAAAGTGTGCCTATTATTACTCTTAATGCATAGAAAAAATTACAGGTCGGTAACTTAAAATTTCACCGGGCCCCAGGGGCCCCAAAGTACCCAATTTTTTATTTTTTATAGCCCCACATGAAAAAAATGTTTAATTTGTCATCTTAGATAGACTCACAAAAAACCACCGTATTAAAACTATTTTTCACCGGGACCATACACTTATTCGGAACCTATTTTATTATTTATTATTTTTTAAAAAGATACATTTTGAAAGTAAATGCTCCAACTTGGTTCCAAGTTAAAACTAATCCACTATTAATACACGGGGCAGTACATTTTTGAAAGGCCATAAAAGCTTCAAGAAAGTTTCCATATGAAGTAAAACAAATATTGGACAAAGTTTTTGAAAACAACGGGTATTTCGCACACACCGAAAATATTCTGGTATCGATGTTAGTGGATTCACGTGAAAATATTAGAGAACTAGCTGTTCGTAGGATTCAGAATGCTAGGAAACGAGTAACAAATGGAAATCGAATTTTCAAGAAGTTTTCGCAATTTTTTCAATTTCGTGAAATTTCTCAAACACCTCCCCCTTCCAAGCTAAATTACTCGTGACTCCTTCAAGATGGACCGGCGAGACATTTTTTTTGAAAACTAGATAAAATTTAGAAAATCTCACGACATAATCGTTTTTCTCGATTTTGCTTCCTAAGAAAGTTATGATTTTTTGAAAAGAAGCTATTTTGTCGGATTTTAGCGATCTTTCCGACATGTACCCTTTACGAACGCGCCACAGCCTTTCCCTTTGGATCTAGAGGACCGGGACCAGGAAGGCGGGCAAGAAGAAGGAAAAATGAAGAACGCCTTCTTTTTATTTTCGCCCATCTCCGATATTAGCCGGGATACGATTTTTTTTAAAAGGTCGATTTTGCCGAAAAACGGTACTCTTCCGAGAGACTTGCTCCTTTCCCTGGAGGATTTTTTAGACCGGACTCTTAGGGGAGCTAGAACCAACCTTCCTCTCGGGTCTCTGAAAATTTAGTTCCTTAATATCCATCCGCAGTCGAGCCGTGAATTTTTTAAACGACCGAGACGCGACGACCTCAACGAAATTTTACGATCAAACCAAGCCCTAAATTAATTATTTTTTATTTTCGATCCCATGGGAACCGAACACATTTTCTGACTCCGAAACTATTTTTAGATTTTCGATACGACCTTTCCTTCTGATATCGAGTTTGACAGCTGGAAAAAAATTGGAAAATGGACCAATAAGAAAGTTTCCGCTAAAATGGTCATTTTTGAAGCGATTTTCACGGATTTCGATTGGGGATTGGTGGAAGATGTTTCCGAGCGGCTCTCTCGACCCTTATACCAAGTGTTTGGCTTCCCTGGACCACGCAATTAATTTAGAAAATCGGAAAAGTCCCCAAACATCTTAAATTTTCGTATATAGCGGAAGCCCCGAAAAAAAAAATGGAACGTCAAATTTTTTTAAAAGAGGTCTAAACTCTAAATAAAATAATTTTAAATTGAGAAGCCAAAAATTTTTTTACAAGGGACCGATTTCAATTTTTGCCCCCCACAAAAAAAAATTTTAGTCAAAAACAGTTTTTTAATTTTTGCCCCCTCGTTTTCCCCCCTTCACCAAAAAAAATATATACAGGGTGAATCTTAGAGTGGCGGCCATAGTTTTGGGGTTAATAGTACTAGTCGTCATGAACATGAATCCAAATTTTTTTTTTGTAGGTTGTAAAATGGCCGAGTTATGAATTTTTAAAAAAAATTCGAGATTCAAGTTTCCTCTAATTCCGGCGCCGCTGGGCAAGCACTTACTGCATTACGTGTTACCGGTCGACAGTGTTGCCAAGTGTAGATGATATAAAACTCTCGCTAGCGCATTCCACTGGCGGGTTACCCAAATTCAAATAAAAAGGGTTTAAACAATAATCATTTTTCATGGCGCGTTAAAAAAAAAAATTGTATTTATGTGTTCCCATAGTGAATGGTGTCGCCTCCTATATATATGGCCCCCACTCTAAGATTCACCCTGTATATATTTTTTTAGATTTTTACCCCAAACACCAAAAAAAATTGTAAAAATAATTTTCCCCCCAATTTTTTCTTGATTCACTTAACTAATCGAAGAGGACAGTCAGCTTAATTTTTTGGTTTTTAATTTCCTCGATTCACTTAACTAATCAGAGCTGACAGCCCGCTCTGTACGCTTTATTTTTTTAAATTTTTTCCAATTTTAAAGAAGAAACTCTTCGAAAACGACAGCGCCTTATTTTTTAAATTTTTTTCAATTTAAAAGAAACTCAATTTTTCTCACTTTCCCTACTCCGAAACCCTGTCTGACTCTACTTTCTCCCGAAATCTTTAACTTTTTCCAACCATTTATGCTGATTTCTAAAGTTCTAACAAACCTCCAAGAGCAACTAACACGATGGTCAAAAAATGTTTCACTTACCTTTATTTTTGTTGAGACTAATATTACTAGGAAAAGCTGCTATTTTCTTCCAAGCCTTCTTGCCCCAAAACCCCTTGTTGGGCTGCTGCGGCTCCGCTGGAGTAGAAGTCCTCGGCCCGTACGAATTCGAGGATTTAGGCCGCTCGGGGCCCCTCCTCAAACTACCAGCGGCACTCCTATAACTAGCACCACTAGAACTACCACTAAAACCACTGTCAAGGTCAACCAAGGGCACCGGACTCAGCAACTCGTCAGTTGGACCGACAGTCAATAAATCCGCGAGTTGGTCGTCCATCTCGTTCTCGCGGTCGGTATCGTCACTGCCCTCGCGAGAATTCGACGGCATCAGCATGGCCTCTACCGAGAGGTTGAGTTCGCCTAGGACGCGTCGGTGGCCGCTCTGCACCCTGCGGACCTCTTCCTCGACGAGACTTTGGTTCAGGGACATTATGGACTCCTGGTGGGCTTGGTTGCGCTGGTGTCTGCGGGCTCTGGCGATGTCGCTGATTTCCTCGTAGATGTTCTCCTCTGTACCATACCTGAGGGGGAAACTAGAGGTTAAAAAGTAAAATTCTTCATTCGATTGCATAAAGTAGCATCTACCAACTTCCAAAATCCAAAAGGGAAAAAGTATTCTAAATATAAAAGGCCTTCCTCAGCTATTTGTCTGATTCAAAACATTTTAGTTACACCTTTAAAGTTATGATCATCCTCAATATCTTCAATATCGATATTAGCGCTTTCGGTATCTTTAATCAGATTGCTTTCGGTATCTTTAATCAGATTAATTCTCTTGATTTGAGAGAAGATTTTAATAATTACTATTTTTTATTGAGGAGCCCTATTTTTGGTAATTTTCTCGTTACAGTGCAATAATCGAAATATTACCTTGTGAGATACGTGTGCCTGGTCCTGTACGATCCCTCCCTGTAGGTGCCAGGATACTTGCTGGGCACGTTGGTGTGTCTGGTAGGAGGCCCTGGTTCATAATAAGCGTACGAGTAGTCTATATTAGGCCATGGAGGATCCACCTGCGAGGAGGGTCCAGGAACACTCAGGAAGTGATCTTCAGCCATCTTGGAAGTGGAAGGGACCGGCGGTGGGTAATTAGGAGGGGGCGGAAAGTGTAAGTGGGCCCTCTGCAAGTCTGGTGGCATCTGAGGGACGCATCGCCGCGTGTGCGACCCCACAGCGGGTTCGTGAAGTGCTCCTCGATGGCTGCAGGGGTGACTGTGCTCCATACTGCCGCATTGTTGTTGATGGTGGTGTGGTCGGTGCCACATTTACCTGAAAGAAGCCAGAAGTAATAAGAATATATGAGAATTGAAGTTTAAAAGCAAATTAATTTATAATAAAATGGAAGATAATGTTAAATATAATGTAGTTGCCAACGAGTTGCCAACGAGAAGTTTCGTTAAAAAATCGCTGCAATTGTTATTAACAAATTATTGGTCGTATTTTCAAAGTTTTCTATTTTTACGCTCCCAAAACTGCAAAATTCATTTTGCAATAGTTCTGATGGGAGTTCTGAGCGGCGCTCGATGAGTTCTAGAAGAGTTGCCAACGAGAACTCTCGTTAAAAAATCGCTGTAATTGTTATTAACAAATTATTGGTCGTATTTTCAAAGTTTTCTATTTTTACGCTCCCAAAACTGCAAAATTCATTTTGCAATAGTTCTGATGGGAGTTCTGAGCGGCGCTCGATGAGTTCTAGAAGAGTTGCCAACGAGAACTCTCGTTAAAAAATCGCTGTAATTGTTATTAACAAATTATTGGTCGTATTTTCAAAGTTTTCTATTTTTACGCTCCCAAAACTGCAAAATTCATTTTGCAATAGTTCTGATGGGAGTTCTGAGCGGCGCTCGATGAGTTCTAGAAGAGTTGCCAACGAGAACTCTCGTTAAAAAATCGCTGTAATTGTTATTAACAAATTATTGGTCGTATTTTCAAAGTTTTCTATTTTTACGCTCCCAAAACTGCAAAATTTATTTTGCAATAGTTCTGATGGGAGTTCTGAGCGGCGCTCGATGAGTTCTACAAGAGTTGCCAACGAAAACTCTCGTTAAAAAATCGCTGCAATTGTTATTAACAAATTATTGGTCGTATTTTCAAAGGTTTCTATTTTTACGCTCCCAAAACTGCAAAATTCATTTTGCAATAGTTCTGATGGGAGTTCTGAGCGGCGCTCGATGAGTTCTAGAAGAGTTGCCAACGAGAACTCTCGTTAAAAAATCGCTGCAATTGTTATTAACAAATTATTGGTCGTATTTTCAAAGTTTTCTATTTTTACGCTCCCAAAACTGCAAAATTCATTTTGCAATAGTTCTGATGGGAGTTCTGAGCGGCACTCGATGAGTTCTACAAGAGTTGCCAACGAGAACTCTCGCAAAAAAATCGCTGCAATTGTTATTAACAAATTATTGGTCGTATTTTCAAAGTTATCTATTTTTACGCTCCCAAAACTGCAAAATTAATTTTGCAATAGTTCTGATGGGAGTTCTGAGCGGCGCTCGATGAGTTCTACAAGAGTTGCCAACGAGAACTCTCGTTAAAAAATCGCTGCAATTGTTATTAACAAATTATTGGTCGTATTTTCAAAGTTTTCTATTTTTACGCTCCCAAAACTGCAAAATTCATTTTGCAATAGTTCTGATGGGAGTTCTGAGCGGCGCTCGATGAGTTCTACAAGAGTTGCCAACGAGAACTCTCGCAAAAAAATCGCTGCAATTGTTATTAACAAATTATTGGTCGTATTTTCAAAGTTATCTATTTTTACGCTCCCAAGACTGCAAAATTAATTTTGCAATAGTTCTGATGGGAGTTCTGAGCGGCGCTCGATGAGTTCTACAAGAGTTGCCAACGAGAACTCTCGCTAAAAAATCGCTGCAATTGTTATTAACAAATTGGTCGAATTTTCAAAGTTTTCTATTTTTACGCTCCCAAAACTGCAAAATTCATTTTGCGATAGTTCTGATGGGAGTTCTGAGTAGCGATTTTTGAGCGAGAGTTCTCGTTGGCGACCCTTCTGGAACTCATCGAGCGCCGCTCAGAACTCCCATCAGAACTATCGCAAAATGAATTTTGTAGCTTTGGGGGCGTGAAAATAGAAAACTTTGAAAATACAACCAATAATTTGTTAATAACAATTGCAGTGATTTTTTTGCGAGAGTTTTCGTTGGCAACTCTTGTAGAACTCATCGAGCGCCTCTCAAAACTCCCATCAGAACTACTGCAAAATGAATTTTGCAGTTTTGGGAGCATAAAAATAGAAAACTTTGAAAATACGACCAATAATTTGTTAATAACAATTGCAGCGATTTTTTAACGAGAGTTTTCGTTGGCAACTCTTGTAGAACTCATCGAGCGCCGCTCAGAACTCCCATCAGAACTATTGCAAAATTAATTTTGCAGTTTTGGGAGCGTAAAAATAGAAAAGTTTGAAAATACGACCAATAATTTGTTAATAACAATTGCAGCGTTTTTTTAGCGAGAGTTCTCGTTGGCGCCTCTTGTGGAACTCATCGAGCGCTACTCAGAACAGATTTTTTGAGAAAAACCTTTTTATATAAAAAAAAAATTCATAACTTTGAGAAAACGCGGGAACTATTTTCGAAAACCATCAGGAACTCCAGAACTCTTCTGCCTCTACCGATAAATTCCCTCAGAACTCCTTTTTTAAAAAAAGCGGCGCTGCGTGAAGTTAGCGCCGTCATATTGATTTTATCGATTTCTGAGCCTAATTCACCGGAACTCTTTATGTTTCTCTACTAGAACTCTAGAACTATGCCTTTTCTACTGGGAACTCATGAAAAAATTTCGGTTTTCAAAAAAAGCGGCGCTAACTTCACTCGAGTGTCGCTTAGGGAAAAATTTTAGTACTTATTTGGAGGCAATAATTTTTTTTCCCATTAAATAAAAGCACAACGTTATTATTGTGTTTGTACTGCCACTGAAACTGGTACCAAGTTAACATTACTTATCGCTTTTAAGGAACCAATTTGTCGATTCAAAAGATCGTATATCGAAGGGATTTAAAAACAGGTATGGGATGCGTCAGCTAAATTGAAAACACCTGTTTGGTGTTAAGAAGATTAGAATTTGAAATCTTGATTTTATTACAAATTTTAATATTTAATTAATTTGGATTTGTTTTGGATAAAACACCGCTTCCAATAATTTATGAAACATGTCAAATGTAAAAATAAATAATTATTTATTTTTATTGTAGGCTTTGTTTTGACATCAAAAATTATATTATCCTTTGAAATTTTATTTCACTTCAAGAGTAAAATCGAGTAAAACACTAATTCTATGTATTTTTAAACCATACTGTTTGTTATCACCGTCGATGTTATACTTGTCAGTTTGCTATTCTTTGTTAAGGGCCTCATTAATCTTAACGAACCAGTCGATATGTGTCAAGCTTCATTTCTGTACTCCTATTAGTTTTAAGGAATACGTCATATTCTTTTCATTCACCGACATTTATACTTTGAAAAGAAATTTCCTCATTTTGTTAATTATACTAAGAGCCAAAATTAAATAAATTTACATCTGATACATTTGGGGGATTGATTGTAGGTAGGTGTCCTGGTTGAGCTTATGTTAAACTGGGCCAGGACATTTGCTGTTTTTAGGCATTAAACTGGTGGCGAAAGAATCCATCATCGGTTTATGAAATATAGGGAATAGGGAAGATTCTCAAACGAAAAATGATTAATGTTGCTTTGTTTACCACGTCTATTTATTATAAATTATTTTCTCTATTATCCAAATACTTACAACCTTTTTAATCCTCAGGAATTGTAATGAATTTATTGCAGCTTTTTCACTGTATCTATGAAACATGTCTAATAAACTGAAAAGTAAGAACTATTTTTTTTAATCTGGCTACTATACGAGTAGACCACATATTTAAAGCCAAAATCTTTAAAATATACACACAGAGCTCCAACAAGTGTGATTTATTATACTACTAGTATTCTCCAAAAGCACACACATTTTTCCTGTTACAACAACATTTTATGTTTAGTAACACACACCATCGTACCTCATAAAACCCCGTCATAATATTTAACTTCTGACACATTTGTCTAAAATTGTTAATTACTTGTTTGTTTGCTTTATTTTATTCAGACCTCAAATAAAAACTTAGGAAATGGTTGCATGATGTTTATTAATGCATTTTTATTCTAAACAACCGGCTCGTATGTTGCGATGATGCGTCGACAAATTAATGGGTGGCACGCTGAAAAAGTTGGGCACATCTGGTTAATTTAAAGATACTTTTATGTCTCATGTTGGGCTGGATTGATACGGTTTCATTTACTTTGTGGATACAATATGTACCCGAATTACACATGTAGTTAATTTAAATAACACCGCGTGTCCCACTGCTTGATGAACAAATATTCGTTCGTTTATACCACATTTTTCCTTGTATAGTCGCTTTAATTTATGTTTTGGTCTTGATTTCACTATAACCTTCCATAATTTAGTAAAAAATGACCAATAACAAGCCAACAAATTAGACTTGCATATTTCTGAATTAAACTAAAAAATTAGTTAATGCTACAGTTATTATCACGAAAATTGCCTTAATTCAATAAAAATTAGATAAATAAGAAATGCAGAGCACGAGATATAATGAAACCACAGACCTTGTTAAAAATCCTTTTAATTTATGCATTGGTATAATAACAATCATAATTTAAGTAGGTACCCGGGTTGTCTGTAACGTGAAAGCATTTGAAAACAAAGACGCCTACAGAAAAAGTAAAAGAAACTCGTTGATAGTTTCATTCTATTTAAGGCGTTTACTCAAATAAAGAAATAACAGTTATCCATATTGTTCTTTGTCGAGGTGACCCATTTTATAAAAATGTATCGCATACATAATACATGCGGGGGGTTTCAATCCACCACGTACCACACCCAAAGTTGCTTTATTAAACAAATTTTAAAATATCGATGAGCTCATGTCATGATAGAGGTGACAAAATGCATATAAAGTACACCGCGGCGTGATCCATCATGCTATCAACAATGTGCATTCTATTCAAATTTCATACAATTGTGGTTATTGTTATATTGTAATACAGAATTAGCTTAGCTGTGTTTGTTGGAAATCTGACTCGATCTGTTATGGTGTTGGGCAATTTTAGAAGAAATGGTAAATGTGAACCAAACGAAAAGTTCAGCGTTTTATATCTAGTAATATTGTTTATAACGCATATATTGCCAATATTTGGTGTCAATATTATTTACATTAAAAGGTGGTTATCGTGGTTTTGAGAATTCACTATATATATTTTTTGATTTTTAAATTATGAAATAAATTCAACAAAAAGTTTCATTTACGATTTTGGCAACACCCTTGATCACAATAAATATTTAATTCAACATAAAAAATTATTCGCATAGACATCCTGTATAAAGCAAAAATTTGTAACGATTTAAGTTGCAATTCGTTACAGCAGGTTATAGTTTCTATTTTGCGTATTAAAATATGACTCCTCACAACTGAATAACCCTGTATCAGCATTTGATCGGTATGTGGTAGAAAAAATACAACAAAAACGTCACAGCGGATGAACGTTGTGAACGAGGCTCGTCCCGGGCTAGAGAGAGCGTCTTTTGCCTTTCGAATTTTACCTAGGTATGTCATACATTTCTTGTAGTCGCTTAAATATCGCTATTCATAAAATTTGCTTATTAATTATTGCTTCAGCTTTATTGTGCTGGAGTAAAAATAATAATTTGTCAAAATAATTACCGTATTTCGTATTATTTCCATATTTTGGATTATTTTCAGATAATTACCTAGTAACACTGTTTTTTAAGCACGTGGATGGGTATTCCCATTTCCGTTTTACCGTATCTTGTCTAAAGGAGACGTTTTCGAGGTTCAATTATTGTTAATTGACACGTTATACAATATTTAAATTGTATAAGTTATCGCTGTAAGTGAAACTTGCAGATTATCGTTATTTCGTACATAGAACAATTTCTGTGTGGATTTTTATTGTTATTAGGTTCGACTGTGGTTCATATGAGCTGGAAAAAGGAAAACTACACTGGTTTTGAATAGTGAAGGAAGTCCACTTGAGACTTAGGTTTTTGCCGAATTTATTTACTGTCCAGAGCTATAGATTTCTGTCCAGGAGCTTCCAAAGCATACGGGGTAAGTGATCTATAGTATTTTTTTCTTCTCTTTGAATTATTCAATTTGTAGTACATTTGATCACTTGCTTCGGATGTGACAGAAGTCCGATTTTCTGGTTTCCTCTTTTCGTCATATTCACGCTATCACAGTTCTATATCGATTTTATTATTGACAAATTATTATTATTAGTTCATTCCTTAATTTTCGTGTAAGTTACAAGAGTGTAGATTTGCCTTGGTTTTACGTATTTCCTGCCATTTTGAATTAGGCATAAGTTCATTCATTTTTGTCCGTCGGAAAGCGAAAGACATTATCGGTATTTCATATATTAATTTTTGCCATTTTTACCGTTAAACTATTAGTAAAATATTAACTTGAAATCTTTATGTGTGCTAAAATTTTGAATTTATTTCAATATTGTGATTATTGTTACCAATTATTTTGTTATTAATATTAAATATCTGAATCTTTAGAGTTATTACTTTATTAACGTTTCTAAGTTTAAATTGTCCCGTACAAATCTGACATTAAATTATAGTCCTTTAAAAATTACAGTCTCCTCATGGTTTTCAACCTATATAGGACAAATTCAATCAAGTTAGGTTATTTGTCAACGAACTGATGGTGAAGTTTTGCAATCTTACTAAATTCTTGTGTTCGAATTTTAGTATTATTTTGTTAATAATTCAATTTTTTTAGTAATTGGTGTCAGATACCGTGTTTTTATGTAAATTTGGTAATTTTACAAATTCTAATATCTTGTTGTGTCATTTTGACAATTTTTTTCTATTGTAGTATTAGGAAATATAAATTGTGTGAATTACATCTAGTAATTTAACTATATTGCCGGAACTTTGTTATTTTTTCATCCACCACTAGTTGAAATAATTTTCAACCTAGTTTTATTTCTCTATTTCCTCTTCTCTACTGTTCTGTCTTTATTTCATCATATCTGGCTTTCTGGAAATTTGACTCACTGGAAATCGATACTGAGTTAACAACATCAGAAGTAAGGAGATATTGGGTGTTCCCGAAAAGTAATAAAGTTGGTTGGAACCAGGACACTCTGGACTGAGCAAGAGTGTGGAGACAGGATCTCGCAACCTTTTCATCAACCTCGAGTACTCGCAGGATTCATCGCTACTAGGAGAACCCCTTCCGTCTCAGTTCATTCCCGTCGAGTAAGCCTTTACAACAGTAAAACAGACAGACAGAGAAATTGGTTAAATTGTAATTTTTATTCATATTCTTTGTTCATATTTTCAATATTTTTATTATATTTAGTTCTGAGTCATTGTTTAATGTAAAGAATTTGTAAGATTAAACTTGTTAAATTCACAGCTTTCTTTTCTTTCTAGTTTATGTAGTTTTGTGTATTTAGTTATAAATACTCTGGCGCCCATATCTTGCTCTCAATACTATCTCAGTACTCTAAAACAAGGCTTCACCGAATTCACAACCACGCTGTAGCTAGCTGGAGCTAATTGTTTGGCTGCACTTGGAATTGGGCCAATTCAATTCACAAGTGTCGTTGCAAATTAACAAGCCGGTTTTGGACCTTAAACAGACTCCAATTAAATTACCAACTGACCAAATGTTTTTTCTCTATCGAAATATTGAATAAAAAATTACCGTTGAAGAATAAAAAATTACTGTTGAAGAAGAAAAATATATTAGTGGAGAGAAATTAGTCAAAATAATTGTTGAAAAGTGATGTAATCGGGAAGTTAAATTTTTTTCTTTGTTTTCCTTTTACACATGCAAATAAGTCGAAAACCGAAAAAATTAGCAAAATCGGGTTGGGGCTTCGCGAGAAAGGCGCATAAAAGTGCATTTTTGATGCATTTTGAGTGCATCGCTACACTCTTTTTTAAATATCTCCGACTCTATTGGTCGTAGAAATATTAAAAAAACTAAAATACTCGTAAATGCAAACTGTTGAGGTATAGTTACATTAAAAGTGCATCCTAACCTCAAAAATTCCAAAAAAAAAATCATCTTCCCGATTACATCACTTTAAAATTCTAATTTCCCTCCACTATATCTAACATAATGCAGTCATATGTCATCTAATATGCGGATTTTCACGCCCAATTATGTACCTCGATTTTAATTTTCAAAAATGAAAAACTCTGATGAGTTTTCCGTGTCGCCTGGTACATAAAAAAATTTGAAACGTTGGTGATACGTAATGTGGAGCAGAAAGCACGGGATGATAAATAGCAAGTGTCATGAACATTGTAGGTATAACAGCCGAGCGTGAGCCAAGGCGTCATATTTGTCATGAAGAACGTCTCGGCAGTGTTTCTGATTTTATCATTAGCTTTTGAGCAAGTGAGGCACGTTTCTCACGGCGCTTTTTGGAGTCGCGTCTTCAAACATTCGTCGTTTCCATATATGGCCCGCGCTTTTTGTATGACATTAACTAGCGTATCTGACAAACAACAAGGGAAATACCTGTTTAAATTGTACAATGTTAGTTTAATGTAATTTGTTAGAAGTTATGTAGGAAACAACTGCAGCATAAAATGGAGAAATTTTAGTCCTAAAATGTTAAATTGAAATTGGTTTCCGTTAATTACATTGGGAAACAAACTATCGATTTAAATTTTTTTTCGAGTTTACAAAAAAATGTCCTATTTAAAAAAAATTGAAAACTTATAGAAAATTCAAATTTTTAAATTGGCTACTACCAAGAAGCTTAAATCCAAATTTTGATCGAAATTTTTAATTGTTAAGTCACGTGACACCATTTTTTCTGTAACACTATTAAACAATCATCGAGTTGGCTGAGGCAATTTTGGGACACAAGACACGTTTGTATCGATTCCTAGGGGCCTTCTTAAATATTTCTTGTTAAGAATAACTTGAAACTCGCTTCGTGAATATCCACTGGAAACCTAACCTTGACGAAGTTTTGGCCTGTTTTACGAAATTCTCCTCCCATGTCGACGATAACGGATATTTAAAAAATGTATTCAAACAAGATAATATGCAAAATCAATATTGTACATGGATTAGAGTTCCTTGTATGTTCCTATGATGAATCTCTAATAAGGCGCTAATTTAAACAAATCATGTGACAATATTGATAAATCTGTTACAATTTATTAGGTTTGGTAGATCATAAATTACATAATCCGTATATGTGCTGCCCACTAATGCTAATATTAAATTATTTAAACCATAAATATCAACTACAGCCAGAATGGATCGTTTCGCTTGGTAAGTAAAATGGATATATATGACTGATCAATTTTTATTTAATTATCCTTGTTACAGAACACGAACTTCCATGTTTAGTAGCACATTTCTCGAGACATTTCTATTATGTAATATACAGAGTGTTTTTGAAGAGGGTCTTTATTTTTAATATAATTAATCGGCCTGAAATACGATCTTTTGGAATTCAAATACGTTGTGTTTATATACATTTCATATTTTACATTTCATATTTTTTTCAGTAGGATTACTTTCGATTCTAAGACTAAACTAATTACAGCTCCTTCGTATTGATATGAAAATGTCACAAATAAGTAGGTAGGTATATCCTGCTGAAAAATATTGAGTTTTGCCAAAATATATAAATAAATAAATAAATACCTGGTTATTTGTCTATTACAGAAAAATCTGATTTTAATTATTGGATATCGAAGAATAACTGAAAATTTAAAAAAATCATGTCGCTTTACAAATAATCAATATAAACCGATCTGACAAAATGTCCTCCGAATGTTTGTTTAAGAGATCACCATTTTGTAGTAAATATTTTTATTGGTCGTTTTCGTTCGTTTCACTTTTCAGCCTTAAAGAAAAATTGTACTTTTCATAACCGAAATAAACACAGAAAAAAAGTAAGAGTCTTCGATACAAAATTAAAAAATAGTATTTTAAATAACAAGTGGCTAAAAAATTTTTTACGAGTGTGGAGTACGAGCCGAAGGCGAGTGTTATAAACTACATTAGTAAAAAAAACACCTTTTAGTCACGCGTGTACAAAATTTTTTGTATCTCCAGGCGAAATTACAGAAATCCAATATAATTTTTTAAAATACGACAAATTGACAAATTATAATCGTGATACTAAATTCTATTGTCGTTTCAATACAAAAAAGTAATAGTTTAGTTTCAAGATATTAAAACTAAGTTTTTATTTCATACTGAGAAAGAAATTCTTTTTCGGCAGTCGTCCGGAAAGTACCACTTCCCGGACGCTTCTTCTTTGAGAAAATAGCACTTTTCCGACCTAGTCTGGGAAGAACGTATATCTCGGACTAGGCCGAAGTATGTTGTATTTCCCGGACTAGAACAATGTGAGAGCGCAGAAATTTCTAAATTTTAACCCAACTTTCGCGTTTCGGTAACCGTCAAAATTCCACTTTTTCGTTCGCTCGACGAGCCGTAGGCGAGTCTTGACTCCTCCAAAAACAAGACAGTATTTTCCGGACTTGTTACGTAATAGTATATTACATACCAAGGAACTAAAATATGCCTTTTAAACCAGAGTGTGAAGTTTGTTACCCAGGCGCTAGCGAGGGCAACAATCACATGAGGGATTAAAAGGTACTTTAGTCCCGTGTTATATATGAACGCTATTTTTTACACTGCGGGAACTAAAACCTCGTCTTATCGCAAATTTTAATACGATTATTTAAAAAAATAAATCAGTACTTGCGTACTACGCTTTATTAAGTTTAAAAACTAACGGGAATTCTAGTAGTAGGCCTCTATAATAAATAATATAAATAAATAACACCACATGTAATTACGACGATACATAAATTACATTAGTAAAAAAAAAACACATTTCAGTCACGTGTACAAAATTTTTTGTATCGCCATTCGAAATTCCAGGAATCTAACATTATAATTTTTAAAATACGACAAAATGACATATTATAATCGTGATACTAAATTCTATTGTTGGTTCATTAGAAACAAGTAGTATAGTTTCAAGATATGAAAACTAAGTTTTTATTTCATATTCTGAAAGAAATTCTTTTTCGGCAATCGTCCGGAAAGTACCCACTTCCCGGACGCTCTTTCGTTGAGAAAATAGCACTTTTCCGGCCTAGTCCGGGAAGAACGTATATCTCGGACTAGGCCGAAGTATGTTGTATTTCCTGGACTAGAATAATGTGCGCGCGCAGAAATTTCTAAATTTTAACGCAACTATCGCGTTTCGGTAACCGTCAAAATTAAACTTTTTCGTTCGCTCGACGAGCCGTAGGCGAGTCTTGTCTCCTCCAAAAACAAAACAGTATTTTCCGGACTTGTTACGTAATAATATATTACATGCCAAGGGATTAAAGTATGCCTTTTAAACCTGAGTGGACAGTTTGTTGTCCGAGCGCTAGCGAGGCAACAATCACATGAGAGATTAAAAGGCACTTTAGTGCCGTGTTATATGAACGCTATTTTTTGCACTGCGGGAACTAAAACCTCGTCTTATCGAAAATTTTAATACGAATATTTAAAAAAAAAATAAATCAGTACGTGCCTACTACGCTTTATTAAGGTTAAAAATTAACGGGAATTCTAGTAGGCTAGGACTTTGACATATAACTTAAAAATACATGCAAAACGTCATTTAAATTTGTGTGTCACAACTTTAAATTTAAAAAGGAGCGTTTTTAATATAGAACAAGCTTCAGGAGAGGCAATAAATGATTAAATGAGCTAAAATAATGTTAATATTACGCATTATGCATTATGACTTTTCTCAACAAAAAAATGATGGTTATAAACCTAAAACATCAATGCTATTTCTATTGCTATACTTTTATTCCCGCAGGGATCAAAAAATTTTTTATTCCCTGAGGGAGTAAAAGTGGCACATTAGTCCCTAAAATCGGGGACTAAAAGTGCTTATTTTAGTCCCTGCGGTGCAAAATAGTTATTTATGCAACTAGTGCGTAAGGTGAGATTTTTTCACGAATGGGAATTTTGTCGCATGAGCCGAGTGAAATTAATCGATGTCTATTATTTCTTTGTCTAATGTCAATGTCAAGAATATAAATGAAACCTCAAAATTCAATCATTATTGTTAAAGAATACTGAAAATTAGGTGGTATGTTTTATGTTTTATAATAATACCGTGATATTAAATAAATGGACTACATAAAATTAAATAACCACATTTAACGTTTTTAAAATAAGACAGGATTATTATAGGTGCTCTAATAGGTATGCAATTGTTTAGTATGTTACTTTTTACTCACTAGTGCGTAAGGTAAAAACACTTTATGCACTAGTGCGTAAAGAAGTTTAACTTTACGCACTCTACTGCGGAATCTTAGTACTTTACGATCGGTAGTAGAAAAATTACTATTTTTACACGTTTTTTTCTTTTTTTGGCCTTTGTCGATAATGATAATATATTTTTTTGATTCAGTGAAGCTGTCAAAAAATTATTATGGCGTTACAAAAAACTATTTCATTATAAAAACACCACAATACCTCTTTGTGTTTGGAAAACATTAAATACCTCATCTTTAATATTTAAGTAACTAGTATAAAGATATACCTAATTCGAGAATTATTGAAAATAAATTACTACGCTGTTACATACTAGAACCACCGCTTCCTGCCGGAGCGATGTACTTTTTATAAACTCGCCACTCGCCGTAACCGGTACTTTGCGCGGAGCATTGGAAAACGAACCCATTTCTTGCAAACCTCTAAGAAAATCGATTTATATAAAAGCGTTGCCCGAGGAATCCATCGCTATTAATGTGATTAGCTTAAACATCGACGCGCCTAGAAAAAGCCCCCAACAAGTTAATTAATAAAAAGAAGTTAATAGGTTCTTGTAGCAAACAATGTATAAACGTGCGTTATCGAAGAATATAAAGAAATTTAATTTGAAAAGCCTTTATTACTTCCTACAATGGACAGACCTAAATTAATCGAAAGGATCAATGATGGTACAAAATAAGCAGATGGAAAAAATAAGACGTCCAATTAACGCCGTAACGACGTATCACTACCATCAACGCAGAGCGAAGAGAAGTTCACTGAACGTGATGAATAACGATCTTGTTGATTTGTCGTTTCAATCTACAGGGTGGTCTGAAAAATAACGGCAATTTATTTGTGTCTTCTCTTTTCTCACTGCGAACTGTTGACAAGCAGGGAGTGGAAGTTTTAGACAGACATAATACATACGGAATAATTCTGAAACACCATAAGAAAGTCTATACTCGTATGTATACAGGGTGTCCACGTAGTGCGTATTTCTCCCATAACTCATTAGCTATTGTAGATAGACAAAATCTTTTAAACAAAAGTTGTTCAGCAGTCAACGTTGCATATTTCAAAAATATATCTAGTTGTACAGGGTGTTCAATTTAGGCTAGGCAGTAACCAACTTTGTTAAGTTAAATAGGACATTTCGGGACATCCTTTATAAGTATTATGCCAAATTTGATTCGAGAATGTCAAGAGCTTTCCAATATATATAGGTACCTTTTTTGAACGGTTTTCAGAGATTCTAATTTGTTTTGTTTTTGAAAAACATGGCATTTCTCATTAGGCTATACAGGGTGTCCTACGTAAGAGGCTTACTGGATCTTCCGGCTTTATTATTGGGTTAAAATAAGAAACCAAAATCTATTCTCAGGTTTTTTTTCCAATTCTAAGATCGAATGCGATATAACCTCTAATATACAAGGTATTGTCAAAAAACTGATTTTCCAAATTTTTTCGCCCTGTATATTTACGAAAATCGATATGGTATATTATTGTGGTAATAAAGGCATATGCCATTCACAAATCTAACTTCCGGTTTAGTCGGAAATAACTAATATCCGACAAAATTTTGGCGACAACCTGTATATTATGAAATAATTGAAAAGTAGTCAATCTCCTGATTTCAAGAATATATAACATATAAAAAAATTGGCAACAAAATGCGATTAATTAATAAAATAAGATAGATAATTTAATATGTACAGGGTGTCCCACATAATAAACTCACTTGATCTACTAGCTTTATTATTGGACTAAAATGAAAAATCAAAATCTAGTCTTAGGTATATGTATTTTTTTATGAGGAAACTGATTTTAAGGTCGAATAAGCGATATAACCTCTAATATACGAGGTATTGTCAACAAACTGATTTTCCAATTTTTTGTCGTCAACATTTTGTCTGATGTTAGCTATTTCCGACTAAAGTTTGATGTATGAATGGCATACGCCTTTATAATCACAATAATATACCATATATCGATTTACGTAATAATATACAGGGTGAAACAAATTTGGAAAATCGGTTTTTTGAAAATACCTCGTATATTCGAGCATAGAATCGGATAATTCATGAAAAAATACCTGAGAATAGATTTTGGTTTCATTTTAGCCCAATAATAAAGCCAGGAGATAGAGGAGACACCATGCACATCCGTAAAAATTTCGACAAAATTTGAAAAATAGGTAGGTATTTCAAAAACCGCTCAAAAGAAGTACTGGGTCAACACGTGATAATAATAGATTTTACTGTAACTTTGTTGCTTTTGAATTTATCGGAAAAGTAAAAACTGCTTTATTGACAAATTTTTTGCCTGAAATTCAAATTTTTGTAGTAAAAATAATCGAGCATCGCATTGCAGAGATATAGCTATCAACTTTGTTTTTCTTATGTAATACCCTGTATATTATTATATTTTTTGATTCTTCGTATTTTTCCTGATTTCATCGATATAAACATGTAATCTACTATCTTCTAGTTTCTACGAGATAGATAATTTGGAAAAACGATATAGGTTATGTGTAGGAAAGCAAGGAAGGCAGTTTGAACAACAACAATAAAAGATAATTAATTATATATTAATTGTTGTTATTTATATTACGTAGTTATTTATATCTCATAAAAAAAAAAAGATAGTACCTACCTAGCTTATGTTTATATCGATAAAATTAGGAAAAACGAAGAATCAAAAGATATAATAATATACAGGGTGCTACATAAGAAAAACAAAGTCGATAGCTATATCTCTGTAATGCGATGCTCGATTGTTTTTTTTTTCTATAAAAATTGGAATTCCTGGCAAAAAATTGGTCTGTAAAACAATTTTTACTTTTCTGATAAATAAAAAGGCAACAAATTTAAAGTAGTAGTAGTGACCCTGTGAATATGTTATAGTTCATTGGAAAGCTCTTGATACTCTCTAATCAAATTTGGGATAACCTCGGGAATAATATTATTCCATTTAACTTAATACCGAAAATATTTTTGGAATTGCTGGACAACTGTTAATTTAAAAATTTTAGTCTATCTATAATAGCTAAGGAGTTATTGAAGAAATACCCATTACAGTGAGACCCTGTATAAAAATTAAATTTTTTATATATCTACCTAATTTTATATAACAAATAAAATTTCAACTTAACTCAACAAAAATTCAGTATAAAACGAACAATAGCTGATCGCCTCTTTGAAACTGAAAAATAATTTAAAACTTTAAGAACATCCGACTATCGAACGATGCTCGCCTTCAGTTGTTGAAGGAATAAGTTCTTAAGCATACACGTCGACCGCTTCAATACAAAGATTGTGTTTTGTTTTAATTGCTCTTTTTAAAGGAGCTCCTGTAAAGCAATATCGCTCCAATCCTCGACATTCTGTTCGCGTTTGAAGTTTTCCAATCTCTTTCAACGGCAAGTGAATTTGAGAAAAGGCTGCTACATGGGAGCACTGCTTGGGCATCGCTCTCGATAACGTCGCACGTCGCACGGCTCGTGAACAATTTATTATAGTATAGCAAAAATACTGTAATACAAATATATCTGTCATATTTCGAACTGAGGTTAGAAAGAAACAAAAAATGTTGGTCGTTAAAAATAATATTTCATTTCGTGGCCTTGGCATAATTTTCTTATTTAGATATACGGAAACTTGATGGAAGTTGTGTAAAATCTATTAATGTGCGAATGTTTATTGCCTTTGTTAGATCTCTGATTAATGGGCAGTCTGCTTCGTATTGGTTAAATACACGTGATGATAGAAAAGTGCAAATAAATAAGCTCGTCTTTGTGTTTTCTGGAATTAAATCAAATAAGAAAATATAGTGAAGTGAAGAAAAAAATTGTGCCTTGGTTTTGATTTATGATTTATTTATTTTTATTCGGCTGTAAAATAAATATATTTAATATTGCACTTTTACAAAAATACACAAATATTATCACCGAGGATTTATAAATTGAAACGCCCGGTGAAACTGAACACCTCCGTATTACTTTAGGAACTAATTACGGTAACAATTACTTAATAATCTCTATAATCACTTTACAATATACCAGTATTAGTCGCTTGAGTTTCTCCTTTGTATCCCAGTCTTCATTCTTATAATCCAAAATTAATCTACACCTCTCTAGAGCAATCAAGAACATGCAGCAAATTATTACACAGCTCAACCATCCATAGTGGTTCATTGTGAAATTATATTTCTCAGCAATTCTTATAAAACTCTGCTTGCACATCAAGAAGATTTCAAAGTTCATTTTGCAATTTTTTTGTTGTGGCTTTTACAATTTAAACTGAAATGCTTTAATTAAAGAAACTGTAGCAGCTAAGCTGACACTGAGGGGTAAATTAACTCTTTTTCAACCTCAAAAATTTGCTAACGGTTTCCAAAACAGAAAAAAATTCTTCTTTGGTGCAAAAATACATGGTCATAAGGACGTGAATTTTGGTGTATAAGAATTAAGTTTGCACTAATCTGCAGAAGCACCACAGGTCTTATCCACATGAGAAACTCCTGCAAAAAACTTCCACCAATTCTAATTCCATCACTATCCTCCGTCTTTGTAACTTGGCACTTTCTGTACATTCTCCAAGATATTTTAAAGTCCAGATTGTCTTCGTACTTTTACCCCTCTTGAACCAGGATATACATCAAACCGGAATTTCAAATCTGATTTAGTATTCCTTTAAGATCTTTGGATCATGATTCATCTGCAAGGCTTAAAAATCCATTTAGGAACCAATTTACACCATTTAGTTGTTTGGCTGGTAATCAAGATGAACAAGACGAATATGAATAAAAAGTATTTAGAGTACTGATAATATATCTTATAATCCAGAAACAATTGATGAATCAGTTTTAAATATAAAACATCACTGTTTAGATGTAAATTAAGACGAATAAGAAAATTATGAAAATAAAGACGAAACAAGATGAAGGTAGCACGATTAGCGTTTTTGTGTCAAGACCACGGGAATCTTAATAGAGAACGTCTCCATTAACTGCAACTTACTGAGAGAGCCTTATTCTTGACTTGATAAAGTAGAACTGATAAGAGAAAATAAAGTGAAGGAAATAGGAAACGTAATGGGATGAAAAGAGATAAAGCACTTGAATTCTCTGCTGCCTGGTTCTAGAATGAGGTTGCGACTGCTTAGAAATATTGTTCTATGTTTACAAAAAGAACCGGCGTTAATCCTAAGGAGGTAGCGATTGAGAGGCCTCAGTGACACAATTTGTATGCTACAGTTTGAGATTCTACATATTTGTCAATTGTTAAATCCGTACGCCGACGTCAAATTGTTAAAGGTATTGGATAAAAGGTGTGTTGCCAATCGCTCAATATATCGGCCAGTTCCGATACTTCAATAGTTAAGTAATGGAGCACTTCGTTAATCTTTTACCTTGCAATGGCTAAAAAGCAAGTAAAAAATTGACAGACAGAAAACGATTTCAGTGTTTGGCTGAAAGAGCTAAAGTAACACCTTGCATAGAGTATGTTACAAAAGGAAATTAGCATTATAGAGTGGTTAGGTAATGCTTTAACCTTAAATTAAATGTTTTTCGATTTAAGTATATTTTAAAATATTTGTCAATAATTTCTACATTTTTCTTTTTTTTACACAGGAGAATTATAATAAAATTATAGCCAATCAAGTGGCAATAACTGCCAGCTCATGAATCATTCTCAACATATACCACCCTGTATATAAATCAAGTTAATGCCGCGATCGATCGTTATCAGTTTATTCTTAAGCCTTCTTCCTTGTATAAAACCAATTGGTAAATGTGTTATACCACGAAATCAAGAATGATTAATGACTTTTACTCGGGATAATATGTAAAACAATGAGCTCACAAAAGTTACCGAGACGTCTTGAAAAACGAGTTAATTTCTTGTTTTATCTTTATAACAGACGAGATGGCTATGGTATAGTGTAAAATGCAGAGAGAAATTGGCGTTTTTCACATTAGGATGGAACTTCCAAGGAAAGTTAAAAAGCAAAAAAAATAATAATTTTCTTTGTTCCATTTTGTCCACATATGAAGATATAACTGAATCGCTAACATTTCAATAATTTAGTTAATTACGTTAAAAATAAAAACTGCCTCGTAATTGACGCCGAACCCATTTTGATGAGAATTTTGAAAATAACTCATCGAGAACTTTCTGTACATAAGCAGTTTTTAGAGAAAAAGCCTACAGCGCATGCTCCGCAGTAGGATTTTTCTGGAAACCTCTTCATTCCGATTGGAGCTCGGAAACAAAAATGCTCGCCGGGTAAGTACGCTAGGGTTCTGATTGGAGCTCTTTAGCCAAAACCTCCGATTGGTCAAACCTGACTAGGTGGGTGGACCGCAAAAAAATTACGATATATGGGTGGGGATCTAAAAGTCATGGATGACAGCTGTACGGCCTAAACGCGCATGTGACAGGTACGCTATGGTTACAAAGTTCTTTCTGATTGGCCGTAACCCGACCGGGGTGGAGCTCTTTCTGAATAGTCTACGCTCTGATTGGCTGAAGGGGCGGGACTTGAATGGGTGGAGTTAAGCTGGAGTGGGGGCCTGTCTGGGCGGGGCTCACTCTCATTGGCTGATTGGGCGGGCTTTAACTGTGGGAGAAGGAGGAACTCTCATAGCATATCTACTTTTCTTATACTGTATTACTTGAAATCAGAAACATTCCGGCAAGCGGAATAAAATTTTTGAATTTTAATTTTGAAAATCGTGAATTTTTTCTTTGTTTTGAGTAATTTGTAAATTTCATAGATGTTACTCGCACTTTCAAAAAATATATATATTGTTGGGGGTTCTGAGGTCACTGATTACTAACTAATACGGTGTTATAAAAAAAACATTTTTTAGATTTTTTTTTGAAAATTATTATTAAGCGTACTACTTACGAGTTATAGAAAAAAAAATATCAATGATATTTTTCTAAAAATTTTAAAAAATTAAATAGTATTATCGTTTTATACATTTTTTTCCAAAGAAAATTGTTGAAGATATTTCAGTTCGGAAGTGGAAAATTTTGAATAAATGGATCTGTAATGAATTCGGTTATAATAATAAAAATAACGATGTGAGTGGGGATCTAAAAGTTATGAATGACAGCTGTACGGCCTAAATGCGCATGCGACAGGTACGCTATGGATACATAGTTCTTTCTAATTGGCCGAAACCTGACTGGGGTGGAGCTCTTTCTGAATGGCCTACGCTCTGATTGGTTGGAGGGGCTGCACTTGAATGAGTGGAGCTTAGCTGGTGTGCAGGCCTGTATGGGCGGGGCTCGCTCTCTTTGGCTAACTGGGCGGGGTTTAGCTGGAGTGAGAGGAGATAGAGGAAGTGGAGGGGGTAGAATTTTACAAAAAAGTCCCAATTTTCCTCTTATGGAGATTTACATGGGGTTTGTGGCGCAGAACTCTCATAACATATCTACTTTTCTTATACTGTATTATTTGAAATCAGAAACATTCCGGCAAGCGGAATAAAATTTTTGGATTTTTAATTTTGAAAATTGTGAATTCTTTTTGTTTTGTGAGTAATTTGTAAATTTCATAGATGTAGGTACTCGCGCTTTCGAAAAAAATATATATTGTAGGGGGTTCTGAGGTCACTGATTACTAACTAATAGATACGTTGTTATAAAAAAAAACAAAAATTGTTTGAACATTTTTTTAAATATCTTTTAGATTTTTTTTTGTAAATTATTATTAAGTGTACCTACTTACGAATTATAGAAAAAAAAAATTTATCAATGATATTTTTCGAAAAATTTTAAAAAATTAGAAGAGAGTAGTAATTATCGTTTTATACATTTTTTTCCAAAGAAAATTGTAGAGGATATTTCAGTTCAGAAGTGGAAAATTTTGAATAAATGTAATGAATTCGGCTGTAATAATAAAAATATTCGCAAAAGTGAAATTTGTTATTAATTTCTGAGCAGTGGTGTTGATTTCCGCCTTAATTAAAACTCACCTACCCCTTTGAACAATAAATAGGTCAACGCATAACGAAAGTACAAATTTTAAACTTAAAATCCTTCCAGATACTTTAAATCTTGATGCCTATCTGCAGAGTTCGCAAGTCTGATAAAATCTTTTATAACTTTTTGAACGTGAGACTATAGCAGACATTATTAACAAAATTTCTTTCAAAATTCTCATCGTTTCAGAGAAAAAAAATGGCAAATTTATATTATTTTCTACAATGTTGAACTTACCTTACTCCGGCAATTAAAAACACATCATAAATAAAAAGGTGTATCCTGACAACCATGTAAAGTTATAATAATAAATGAAGGCGATACCAACATGCAGATACAGGACCTAATTATATGTAAACAATGGCACCACTTAAAAAAACAACACTTTACCGAACGAATACAGTGAATTTAATTAGCTGAAATGTCTGGCTATTTAAACAAGTGGGCAGCCTGAATTAAAGCGAAATGTTTATTTAATTTTGTTTTAAAGCTTCAGAAGTTCCCAAGGGTTTGATTTCTTTTTAATCATCAGATTCGGTTATAAAAACAAATTCGATTACTGTGCTAATTTATGTAAGTATTTAAATACAGAACAAAATGTATGGGTAGGTAATGTAAAAAAGATGGAGGCCATATCGGTTCATTTCAGATAGGCAGATGTTGATCTATCACAAAAATTATTATTGGTTTTCTGAGTTTTTATTACAGCTACGGCACATTAAATTATAAAAATTACGCATTGATAAATAATTAGTCCTCTGTAAGGATTCAGGAATGTGCCAAAAGGAATGTAAACATGAGGGCACCCGTTGAGAACCTCACGTTGTCCGGTGTGACGACGCGCACAAAAATCCAAAAGTATTTAATTTTCCATAATAAGTAGCATAAGTATAGGTTCTTGGAATATTTCGAATCACGACGAAAACTGGTCTGAAAAAAGTTACAAATTGCATACACATGATCAAACGGATCTCAGTTCTATATTATATTTGTGCAGAGAAATTTAAAACAATTGAATTTTATTACTCTCAAAAATAAGGATATCTATATTTAAAAAAATTCTCTAATCTCTATCAGAAAAGCACTTTGGAAAATAAGTAGTTTATTAGCCTATGACCCGCAGGTTTTCAATCAACGACTGCCTACCCAAATGTGTTAAATCTGATCACCTACTCAATTTTCAATTTGCAATCTTCCAAAACCTTCGTTTATCGCTTATTAATAAAGTGGATCAATTTAAACTACAATTTGATAAAAAAAGCTAATACGAGATTCAATTAAAATTTAATCAATAAAAATAGCATAACCGATTTGCTAATTCCAGCGGTGCTTTCAAGCGGTATTTTCATTTCATCTTGTCTATATGGTTATTAATTTTTTACCACTTCTTTACGATACAAGGATGCTATATACTTTTTTACCTTGAGCTTATTGCCAATATACCTACATATACAGGGTGCTTTAATGGTAAGTTGATTGTTTTAACTTTAATTATAACAGAAAAAAAATGAAAAGGTAGTTTCTATTTACGACAGAATGACTGAGATCGCAAGAAGTTGCTTATTGTAAACTAAAAGAACGTTTATAACGATTTATGGATCAAAGTCTCCAATAATATTTGTCGTAGAAAGATGAGAGATAGTGCTCATTCGGTTTGTTAGTTTAAATGATGTTAGTTTTACTCAGCTCCCGTCCCAGCCATTGAAATTATAACAGAAAAGTGGAAATGAAGAAAAGAAAGGTAGTATTTTGAGATTTTTCAAACCTAACTTTATATCACCGAAACTGTTTATTGTAGGATCATGAATTCAAGCTTATTTTTCTAATTTCTAATGGAAAAAGATGAAGACGAAGAAGAAGAGAAAGGAAAGGAAACAGAGGAAGGAGAAAAAAATAGATGAAGGAGAGGGAATAGAAGAAAGAGGGGAAGGAGAGGAACGTGAGGAGGGAAGGTTCACATTGTTATGTAAGGGGATTTTGTTTGATTTATATTTTTAATTTAATTTAATTTTTAGTTTTTCTTTCTTTCGTGCCCCACATTGGGCGCCAAGATAAATGTTATGTTAGGAGGACTTTTAGGGATTATTTATTAATTTCGGTTTTATTAAATTTTATTGTTTTTCCTTCTTTTGAGCCCCACGTTGGGCGCCAAGATAAATGTTATGTAAGGAGGATTTTTAGGGATATTGTTTAAATTTTGATTTTTGATATTGTTAATTTTATTTATTTTATTGATATAATTTAAGGTAAGTTTAAATTTAGATTTGCACGTTTGGATATTAATTTTTCTTTTATATTTTAATACATGCTATAGTAATTAAGTTTTTTAGTTTTGAAATTTAATTTTTATTTTCTATAGAAATTGCAACTAGTTTGTTCAAAAGAAATATTTTTAAGTTCTTGTATATAGTTTTGAATAATCGACCTTATGGCATACGATCAGTCCGCCTCTGGGCAGAATTATTTCAATGTTTCATTAATAAGCGACAGTGCCCATGACTTTATGATTATTTAACGTGAACTTACTGTAGGTTTGCTATAATTACTCTTTTACCTTTCAGGGCCTTTGGGGGTTCCCTTCTACCATCGAAGAAATATCTTACCTATAAATCTGGTGTCACGCTATTTTTAAATAAAGGTTAGTTGAAATTCGTGTTAGTTTATTTTATTATATTTCTATCGAGAATTCTATCGACTTGGAATTATAGAAATCTTTATCAGAATGAATGTCACTCTACTATTTGACAGCTAGATGTCTCTGGGGACATAAAAAAGGTGTTTTGGTGCAAGACCTGTTTTTAGTTTTTGACACTTGTAGTCCAGATGGCTGTCTGTTCTAGAATTTATTGCTCCGTTTACTGGATTTGTTTAAACCAAATAGGCCTTGGATGCAATTTTGGATTTTGACCAATCAGGTGGCTGCTCATTAATTAGGATAATTTTTACCTTTAGTCCTGGTAAGTTGAAGCTGCTTTTCCGTTACTTTTTCGTATTTGGCCTTGACTCACCATTGAAAACTCCCGGGAATATAAATTTCCAATTTAAATTATAATTTTCTGAATTTATTACAGGAGCGATCTAGACGTGGGTTTGCTTCTTTCGCTACCCAATAACAACTCTCTTTTTTGTTTCATTTCTAAGGAACATGCAGAAAATTTGCCAAACCAAGGATTTCTTGATTCCCATCTGTCATTATGGTTTGTATTTTTGCCTATTTTAACTTTAGTATATAATTTTCCTATGAAATTATGTCATTTTCAGCATCCTTATCCCCTGACGAATTTGTGGATACCCATTTGTTGATATTACGTGAGATGAATTTTTGCCCTGCCGTTCACTTCGACGAAACATCACTGAACCTTTCGAAGATCACTACACAACACTTCTTAGGATCTAATTTACATTGTGTCTACTGTCTAGTCATTTGACTAGACTGGAGGTTTCACAGGTAAGTCTTACACTATTTAATTATAATTTTAAAAGAACTTTACAGAAATAAAGTCCATCTTTGTTTAACTGTTGTGTTGAAAATCGTTTAAACTTTGTTTAAAGCATGTAACTAACAGCTGTTCTGTTATTTTAAATTATTAGTTATTTTAAAGAAACATAGTACAATGCATTTACTTTATTTTCGCCTTTAATTTGTTTACGTTTAGTTTGTTTTAGCGTAGCTGACCCTTTCTTTACGTGTGGCTCGTTGACCTCTTTCGCATCAACAGGTGTTCTACAGCAGATTTATGAAGATGGTTCTCCGACAAGATATCCTTTTTTTAAGCTAGTATTTATCTATTGAGTATACCATACGTAAGTTTCTCGTTATTTGTTTTATTAAGAGGATCATTTCATTTTACTCTGGTTTGATCTGAGTTTATTTTTAATTTTATTTATTTAATAATTGGGTTTTAATTTCTTTTATAGTTTAAAATACATGACAACATATATTAATTATGTATAAAAAACAATACTAAATTATTTTGACGACGCCTTATAAGAAGCTCTTGTATTATCAATTATTGGTTAATGATAAAGTTTATTACCAATATCTTAGTAATGATCGTTAATAAACAAAACTTTTATAATTTACTTTACTCTCTTTTCTCAACTAACACCTTCGATTTTCTGGTTAGTTTAAGACTTCGATTTATCGCTATGCAGTGACATCAATTTTGGTTTCGTACCTGTGTACATTCGGAACATAAAAGGGAAATATCGCAAATACCTCCCGATTGAAAACGGTAAGATGAATATACTGGCTCTTCCACTTACATACATACGCTCGAGTCGTATAAGTTACCGGCTGACTAAATATGGTTTATGTCAACGTGGATTCCTAAATACTTGCAATGCTTGCTGGGGTAATTATCCTAGCCTAACACATATCTTTTGTCTTCCTTAGTGAAGATATAAAATTATATGAAACATATGAATCAAAATAAATCTGCTTTCCGCCAGTCCACTCCTGGTTGGTACAAAGTATTGTGACCCCACGATTGTTTCAAACAAAGCCATATTAATTCATGTAAATAAGACATTAATTCAGATTGTTTACGCACACTGGCTCGGCCTGTCGCATAACGGGCATAATATAAAGTAGTGTCAATTGTTTTCAACCTTCCAGACCGACTAGATTAGTGGGCATATTTTATAACCCAGCTGGTCAGCGGTACGTACCCAAGAGCTCATTTTATTTCTCTTTTTCCACGTGTGGTCCGTATTAAACTAATGACACGCCTAGTTATTTTGATATATTTGTGGCGGACGTCCATTTTTATGTCATTTCCATCTAGTGGAATGGCGTTTCTTGTATCTAAACAAGCATTCCTTTTTGTGGAGTTTAATCCACGTAATCATGGTTTTGCTACATTGTTTCTGCAATATGGAATTCAATAAAATATTTATACGAGAATGACATTATAAGTATGGGAAAAAGTTTTGGAAAGGTGTACAGCAAAAAATGACACCTAATTGGAACTGGCGTGGCTTATAAAGGTTTTAAATATACAGGCTGCGAAAATTTTAAAGCTGCAATAGCAACATGTGTGTGAGAGATGATACCTAGCTCATCTTCCATCAGAATTGAGAAAGTCGCAAGGCCTGCACGTATCTATACATGCATGTACCTACTCTATTTTTTGAGATCTTGCAAAACCAACTTTGATCCTCTTTAGCGCCGAAACTGTTTATTGTAGGATCATGAATTTTGTTTATTTATTTTCTCAAAAAATATTAGGAGAGACGTGAGAAAGAACGTTTCTTGGGTCAAAGGGCTATCTCTCGACTATTATTTGTCATAAAAAGATAGTAGTGCCCATGTGGTTTATTACACATTCAAAGATGATATAATTTCTCTAAAATTCATGTCCCATCATTATCGCTGGAAGAGCATAAGCCTTTCCTAATCGCCAATAAATAATTAGTTCGGCGTTTAAAAGCAAAGAAATTAACCACGTACATTCTTTATCTGTTTTAATTTTTAATTTTATGTTAATTTTAGGCACATCGCAGCTCAACGACATGGCAAGAGAGGCAAAGCGCGCCGATGGAATAACGGCACACCATGGTTTATCGACTTAAAATCGTATATGGAAGCTAC
The DNA here is from genome assembly GCA_963680705.1 of Rhagium mordax. Lineage (NCBI taxonomy): Eukaryota > Metazoa > Arthropoda > Insecta > Coleoptera > Cerambycidae > Rhagium > Rhagium mordax. Next base: position 8,727,793 of record OY796661.1, on the reverse strand, counting down.
AAAAGGACCCAGCGGAATCCTGTTAAGTGTAGCAGATACATGGGATACCGAACTAATTAATTGAAGGACAAAAATAACCTTGAAAATTATTTTAACATGAGCATGGGTGGCTCTTAAATAACTCGAATTCTCGACTTGAACTCGAGCATATTTCATATGAAACATTTATTATTTTGAGGAAGCATTAGTTATTTTGGAGATGGCTGGTTATTAATGAGACTGGAGGTGTTTACACGTTTTGGGTGGGCTAAGATAGGGAGTGTTTAAAATAGTAAGCAATCTATATATAGACGAAACTTTGCAAAATACATAGTTCACTTGCCTAAAAAAGAGAGATAATCCATCAATCATACAAGTTTATAGTCCAAATGCCAGCAATATATTTTGGGTATAATACCTTCCTTAAGCAGCAGATGCTTTTCTAAAACAGGAGTATCTAAATTTCCACCTCGAACTAACCTGTTTTAACCCTTTCTTGAAACTGCAACCCAAAAATGTTTACACCCCTACATTTTTAAAATGGTCAATTTTTATTTTTCCTCAATAATCAATATACAAAAAGAAACGTATATCAAGCAGCGACGATAAGCTGACTAGCAGTGGAACAATAAATAATTAATTTTTATTCATTCTTAATGTGACCGATACAAAATCCAATAAAACTGTCCAACCGTCTCCGAACCGCGTTAAAAAATGAACACATCGGCCATAATTTATACTTTTAGTATTTTCTATTCTGCTATTAATAGGCACTGCATTATTGAATTTTATTGAATATTCATTACACTGAAAGCAATTCCATGCAGACATTATACCGAATTTGGATATGACAACTTCAAGGCATTAATAAATTTACGCATATCGAAGCCACACCAGGCGTTCATTTAAAACATAATTACTGTAATAACTGAGTTTATGACATGCCTAACAATGTGTATGGAACGAAACGTCATGCGCATAATTATAATTTCTTTCTGGGGTTTAGTTTTGTAATGGTAAAGCATTTATGTTTAGTAAAGATAGTTATTGAATTAATAGGAACACAGTATGAGATCGGTCTGTGGCCATTATTAATAGATATTATATATCTTAAAGTACTAACTTTCCGCACGCTGTAGAGTGCGTAAAGTTAAACTTTACGCACTAGTGCGTAAAGAGTTTTTACCTTAAAGTAACATACTAAACAATTGCATACCTATAATAATCATATCTTATTTTAAAAACGTTAAATGTGGTTATTTAATTTCATGTAGTCCATTTATTTAATATCACGGTATTAATAAAACATACCACCTAATTTTCAGTATTCTTTAACAATACTTAATGATTGAATTTTGAAGTTTCATTTATATTCTTGACATTGACATTAGACAAAGAAATAATAGACATTGATTAACTTCACTCATTTAAAATTAAGTGGGCTATACAGTATTGTGATTTTCAAATGACATATGAAGTTTTGACGTAATAGGTAAGTTTTGACGTTTCACATTATTATTAGAGAATTTTGATGCATTTCGGTAGTAGAAAAAATATTGTATGCAATTCGTGCGAAAAGTGAGCTTTTTTCACTCATGGGATTGTCGCATTCGCCTACGGCTCATGCGAGAAAATTCCCATTCGTGAAAAAATCTCACCTTACGCACTAGTTGCATAAATAACTATTTTAAATATACTTCACTTTTACATACATACTTCAACTTTATTTCAAGTGGAATGGTATATATTTTTTTTTATTTAGATTCCATGAGAAATTGTCTTTTTAATGATATCGGGATATGTCTACTTTCTATGAATAGTTTGGAAGATAATTTAACTTTTTCCAAAAATTATGACAAATGCATCGATTTGAATGTTAGGAATAAGTTATCAACGCAATAAGTTTTTCAATTGAGTTTAAGGTTGGGATTTTGTAGAGTGAGAGAAATATACGTATTTATTTTGGTTTATTATGGTTAATGAAAATAACAAATATGGTGTGATATTTATAAGAGTTTTAGGTTTTTAGTATTGTCCTAAAGATTTTAATAATACCAATTTCTAAATATAAATTTTTATTATAATGAAGTGGTGTGCTCTCAAAGTGAAATTAGTGTGGGATCTAGAAATAAAAGTGTCTGTCTTCGCTTTGAGAGCACACCACTTCTTTATAATAAAAATTTATATTTAGAAATTGGTATTATTAAAATCTTTAGGACAATACTAAAAACCTAAAACTATTATAAATATCACACCATATTTGTTTTTTTCATTAATCATAATAAACCAAAATAAATACGTATATTTCTCTCTCACTCTACAAAATCCCAACCTTAAGAGTGATGTAATTGTTTTAAAATTATTATAAAATTCTTGATTTTATTTTCCAGGTCCGGGCGTCCGATTTTCGATGTCATAATTTTTCCATTTTTGTTAATGGTTCATTTTCGTTAATCAAACTTAATTTTTTATTTTTGTTAATGGTACACCCTGTATATTTTTTTATGAAGCAGAATTCAATTCTGTTTCGAGTAATATCATGAGCGCCTATAAATGAAAACAATCTAATTTCTATTCTCCCAAGGCTAAAATTGTTATTATTAATCCTTATTGCCTTAACGTTGATAGAGCCATAATTTTTATTAAATTAAACTCAAAATTGGCCTCTAGTCCTGATGATATAAATTTAGTTGAACTTGAAATTAATAATAAAATTAATATTAAATATCTTGAGAACGAAAAATCGAAAAACGTCAAAATTTCACTTTTTCGCTCGCATCTACCGAGCCGAAACCGGGAGCTGGACCACGTGATTCGTGATGTAGTTTCAAGTTGGACCCTCCTCCTCGGACTTCGTGCCAGAACGGCGACCTGGCGACGATTTTTCGTTTGGAAATAGCGTTTGAAGTTTTCGCCTTTTCGCAATTTTTTCAATTTTTTTTATTTCTCCAAACAGGCGTCCGGTCCGAGCTTAATAACTCGCGCCTCCTTCGAGATAGACCGGCTTGGTATTTTTTTCTGAAAACTAGATGAAATTTAGAAAATCCCACGGCGTGGGGGATTTTTCTGGATTTTGCTTCCTAAGACAGTTATGATTTTTTGAAAAAGGGCGATTTTGTCGAATTTCGGCGATTTCTCAGACATGTACATGGTGTCCCACGTTAAAGTAACCACCCCCTTTTCTCCCGTAGTTTTTGAATATGCTAACCAGAGTTTTCTAAAGACAACGGTATACAGGGTGAATAAATAAATGCACTTTTTTCTTATGGAACACCCTGTATATTTTTACATATGTCGATAGAGCGTTCTTTTCTGATTATAAAAATATATGATAGTTATACTTATATTTATATAAAAAATGGCGGAGCTATTCAACGTCGAAAAAGAAATAGGTAGTGATGATTTTAAATTTAATTTAAATTAACAATAATATTACACATTTAACAAACATATTAAAAAACAAACCTATTCCTATTAAATGTATCACAATTTAAAAAATAACATTTACTCACAAAAATATTAATTTACCGATACATATCACGAAATCGTTTAACATGATTAAATTAATTTGTTATGAGTGACGAAAAAAATAGGGTGCCATGAAGAATTTGTTTTATACTTTTTGTTTGTTTTTTAATATGTTTGTTAAACGTGTAATATTTTTGTTAATTTAAATTAAATTTAAAATCATCACTAGCCGTATTTCTTTTTCGACGTTGAATAGCTCCGCCATTTTTTATCCAAATATATGTATAATATAAGTATCATATATTTTTGTAATCAGAAAAGAACGCTCTATCGACATATGTTAAAATGTACAGGGTGTTTCATAAGAAAAAAGTACATTTTTTTATTCACCCTGTATACCGTTAGCTTTAGAAAACTCTGGTTAGCATATTCAAAAACTACGGAAAAAAATACAGAGGTTAGCATTTTGAAATTTAAAAATACATATCTTAAAAACTCGGGAGAAAAGGGGGTAGTCACTTTAACGTGGGACACCCTGTACCCTTTCTTCATTCTTCTTCATAAAAGACAAAAATATACAGGGTGTACCATTTGAAAAAAATTAAAAAATTAAGTTCGAAGTTTGATAAAACACAACGTAAAAGTCGGGCGCCCTCGAAACAGAAGCAAGAATTTTCTAATAATTTTGAGGTATCATTAAGCTAAATTGAAAGAAAATTTATTACGCTTGAAAGAAAATTTTGAAGATTTTTTTCAAGAAGAAACTACTGAGGAAATTCAAAAGGAAGCAGAAATCGTCGAAGACAATGAAGAATTAATATTGTTTGATATTGCATTATTTTAACTCTATTTAAAAAATAAAATACTAACAATTTTCATTATTATCTCTCTAATAATTCGTCCAAATATTTCCTCAAAATAAATTAATTCCAAAGTTATTCGCAAAAAATACCGTATTATCCATATTACCCTAGATATTACGCTTTTTCTCATTCAATACACAAAACACTAGTTGAAAATAATTTGGTTACATCATGAAATTCTAATTAATTTTATTCTTTGGAAAATGTCCAAGCAGCAGAAATGAGAGCATTTGTCCATTTCCTTGTTGATTAATTAATTTAATGTACTTTACAGACATAAAAATCGATATTTACGGGCAATTTAAAAACAAACTCGACATGAGTGATATGTTCCCAGTAATGTTGGAAAAATATTGTTTTCAAATTACGTTAGGACTTGCGATACGATCCGATATTCATGTTTGAGATTCAAATAGTAATGGAACAATATTCATAGGTATGCGTTTTATGTCTTATTTTTTTCAAGCAATTTAATGCCTTTACCTACAATTTGAAGTGTATTGACAATAATAAACTTGTCGTGGTAATAAAACAAAAAACGGTATTATAATAATAATAATAAATGGTTTATTGGTGTTAATACATACAAATTTAACATAGGTCAAAAATAATTATTCCACAGGAATTTCAAGTAGTGATATTTGAGTCAAACATCTCCTTTAATATCGATAATACAAACAAAAATTTTATATAAAAGTTGTAGGAGACAAAAATGGCTACATTTTAAAATTAGTTTGAAATATACGTGGTAATTCATGAAAGCGGGGCGCTATTATAGATGTCAATATGTTTAAATGAAAAAACCAACAGAATTAATTGTTAAATGAAAAGTAAAATAAATTATTCAGATTATTTTTAAACTAGTATTCCCGAGAGTGTTCCTAATGAAATTAAGTATTTTTTTCTTATAGCCAATGTAAAAGCTCCTCTGAACAGGAAAATGATTTTATTCCATTTAATTGAAGAAAAAAAAACATTATCGAACCATTTCCTTTGCAATAATTATTACAAAATTGGGAAATACGTTTTGCCAAGAACTTTAAACAAAAACAGATGACATTAAAAAGGAAAGCTTAAAGAACTAAGAATAGTTGTTCAATATTTCAAAATAAACACACACCTGAAATTATTCCCACGTCTACTTTTTCATTTCTCCTTCAATATATATTGAAATTTTACCATCAATTTTCATTGTTTAAATTTACAATATTCAATATTTATGTCTTTTGAGAGCAATTCTTAACATCTATTGACTGATGGTTCACTTAAAAAGGCTCACAGACTATCAATCAACCCTGATAATAATGCTCGAGCGATTTCCATACACTATTTAAATATGTATGCAGGCTTTACTAACTAAAGCTTAGTTACGTCACTCGTGTCAAGCACATGTAGTTTATCATGAGTGAGGCAGCGCATATAGCCAGCATTGACCACAGAAGGTTTTAAAAACAGGCAGACGTGAAAAACAAGATACATAAGATTTCCAATGAAAACTGTTTCCCAACTCCCATGCACATGGGCTCAATGATTTTTTTACTTTCCACGATGCAGGAATTCGCAATCAAGAAAAACGACAATAATTTTTTATATCTGATTCACTTATTCACTTATCTGTGAATTCATTCAAATAACGTATGCCTAGTAAAATTCCAATCTCCAGTAATTTTGCCAGAAACAAAATGTGACAACTATTAATAACAGCTATCAGTATCAGGCCTATGAAAGTGGTCTAAGTGCTCTGAATTTGCTATTCAAATTATCGTTTGCGCGCTTTTCCCTCCATCCACCTTCTTACCTGTTTACTGAACAATTTTCGAAAGCGTGTGTGGAATTTCAGGCAAGATTTTCACGAAGAATCCAACATTGAATTTGAAACTTAAAATTGAACTAAGACGAAGGAAGGGTTGAAGACAATAGCTAAGAGTCGGAAGCGGTTAACTTCGTAGCTTTGTCCTTTGCAGGTAATTTATATTCTCTTGGTCTCCTTGGAGCCAACCTAGAAGATGCCCAATCCTTCGCCATAGGCCTCCAATTTACATACTGATGTCGAATATTAGCCACAAACTTTTAATTATATTAAAAATATATAACCACAATTTATTGCCCTAGGCTCCCAAACGACAAACCGTGCTATGATTTAGCGCTAGCTTTCACAATGCCCTTATTAAATTAACAAAATATATTGATGCGTATCCGTCTACGTTCCTTTGAACTGGCTGTCTATTATAATTATAACGTTAGGGTCTTGTTACTCGAGATTTGCGTAGGACAGCGCCTTTAAGGGTTATAACCTAGCATAAAGGACAAACCAGATTTGTAACCAAATACCCAATTAATTTTTTGATAGCTCCCTTGCTATTTATACAATATTTACATTTTACAATTTGTAAGCTTTCAAAGGAATCTAATTCTCTATTATTTGTTACATTTTTAATTAACTTAATATGTATTCTATGGTTACTTTCAAATGCCTGAAGTTTTTTTTTCACAACACATTCAATACCTAAATTAACGAAAAAAAAAAATCGGAGCTTATAATGTACTTTTATATAAATATTTCGCTGAAATCCAACCTTGACATTCCTGGCAAGTTTTGCGATTTGTATTTGTAAAATAGGCTCTGTCAGAAATTTTTTATTTCACCACACATTCAATACCTAAATTGATGAATAAAGAAATCGGAGCTCATAATGTACTTTTATAAAAATATTTCGCTGTCTTGACATTCCTGGCAAGTTTTGCGATTTTTATTTGTAAAAGAGGCTTAGCCAGCTCCCTGTCAGAATTTTTTTATTCCACCACACATTCAATACCTAAATTAATGAATTAATTAATCGGAGCTCATAATGTGCTTTTATATAAAAACTTCGCTGAAACCCAGCCTTGAGATTCCTCTGGCAAGTTTTGCGATTTGTATTTGTAAAAGAGGCTTAACCCGCTCTCTATGTGAGCAGCTTTTTTAAAAAATCGGAGCTCATAATGTACTTTTGTATAAATACTTCGCTGAAACCCAACCTTGAGATTCCTGGCAAGTTTTGCGATTTGTATTTGTAATAGAGGCTTAGCCAGCGCCCTATGTAAGACATTTTTTATTCCACCACACATTCAATACCTAAATTAATGAATAAAAAAATCGGAGCTCATAATGTGCTTTTATATAAATATTTCGCTGAAACCCAGCCTTGACATTCCTGGCAAGTTTTGCGATTTTTATTTGAAAAGAGGCTTAGCCCGCACTCTATGTCAGCAGCTTTTTTTTAAAATCGGAACTCATAATGTACTTTTGTATAAATACTTCCCTGAAACCCAGCCTTGAGATTCCTTGCAAGTTTTGCGATTTGTATTTGTAAAAGAGGCTTAGCCAGCTCCCTGTCAGAAATTTTTTATTCCACCACACATTCAATACCTAAATTAATGAATAAAAAAATCGGAGCTCATAATATACTTTTATATAAATATTTCGCTGAAACCCAGCTTTGACATTCCTGGCAAGTTTTGAGATTTTTATTTGTAAAAGAGGCTTAGCCCGCTCTCTGTCCGCAGCTTTTTTAAAAATTCGGAGCTTATAATGTACTTTTGTATAAATACTTTGCTGAAACACAGCCTTGAGATTCCTGGCAAGTTTTGCGATTTGTATTCGTAAAGGAGGCTTAGCCAGCTCTCTATGTCGGACATTTTCTATTTCACCACACGCTCAATGCCTAAATTACTGAATAAAAAAATTGGAGCTCACAATGTACTTTTATATAAATACTTCGCCCAAACCCATCCTTGAGATTCCCGGCAAATTTCATTTCACTAGCTATTAGTTTTAGATTTCTGCTAAAAAATTCCGATTTGCCTGCGTTAAAAAAACACACTTTAATAGTTACATCATTGGCTACCACCACATAAACATGCCGACAGCTCATTCGATGACACATCTGGTGTTTTTGCAAGGCATGCGACATGAAAAGAAAAAAATAAATTCTTTTCGATCGTTGCGACATGTGGTGCGTGCGTGAAGGTGAGGAAGCGTTAGGAAAATACGAAAAAAATAAATTTTCAACGCGCGTCATTAATTTTAACAAATGAACGTTTTCAGACTAGATAAATAACAGGGTTAGGTCAGAATATCATCACTTATATATATGTTGTAACTAATGGTACGAGAGAATGTCGAGCGGATGTATTTATGGAAGTAGTTAAATTTTTTCGGAGGAGCTTTATAAAAATAAATCACTAGAGAATAAATTGGGAACATTAATTACTTTCTGGGATGGGTTTTACTAAATTTGCTAGCCTAGCTTTCGTAGATGTTCATACATATTCATAACTGTATGCGTTTTTTTGCCAGCAAACATATTCGTCACTGTAAATTATCTCCTTGATTGATTGTTAGGTATATCTTTCATGCACTCCAGTATTACTTAATTTATTCAAAACAATTGAAAAGTAGAACAAATTTTGTTTTTATTATTGCTCCGCAATTTAAGTATAAATCCAATGTGGTAAATGTATGGGAAAATTATATCTTAAATCACCTTAAATTGCTTGTTTTCCAAGTTTGGAGCAAAATATATTCCAGTTATTAATATTATATTGACACTGGCACGGTTTCGTTTTACTAAGCCATTTATCGGCCGCAAAACCAGCCCCTATTTTTACATTACATTCCCACAATTTATTCACGATTGTTTGCATTTATAAGTTTATTTATATAGTGTTGAATAACTAATTCATTTAACTCTTATCTTCAGATTAATCGGACGTCAAGCTTTATTAATTCAGAAAGTTTTTTATAGAAATTACTTTCTCGTGTTTCCATGTCTGATACTATTTAAGATTACCAAATGCGCTGAAACCTTCAGGAAACGTGAATCAATTATACGGTAGGGTATACTTACAGTTTTTAAATTTCTGTGGTAAAACGTATTTATTAATTTTCTACAGTTTGTTAAAGAACCATTTCAAAAACTTACTTGAATTCATTTGTTTTTTTAATCAATCCAAATTTGGAGTAAATTATGTTAAGTCTGATTGACGTCAAATTTTCGCTTATCTCGGTCCTACATTATGAAACCAGTTTTAACCGTGGAGCCGTATAATTTAACAAAGTGTTTGCAAAACAGTAATAGGCAGTGTTTCCTAATAAAACTAACAAAATATTGAATCAACGTAAATAATAATTCTGTGAACCGGATTTCATCAGCAAATGACATAAATTATTTTTTTCCATCACGAAATTATTTTAAAGAAATTATTCCTTTCCTCTGTGTACTTCTTTATCTCACAGATCATGAAAAATATAACAATGCGAGACGAAAATTTACTTCCTCCGCTTACGAGCATACAACTTGGTTTGTAATTAAACCGGTGAGCTACATCTCAAAAGCAATCCATCATCTGCCGTTTTGAGAGTAACAAAAATATGGTCTTTTAATTATTCCCTATACCCACGTGTACTTTCCACTAAAGTAAATTTAGTTGTCGTCTTCCTATTCATATTCTCTATATTAAAACAGTTTTCCGCCGCGTCGCGCAGGATTTATCTCGTTTATGTCATTAGACGAAATTATCAAAGAATATCGATTATGAATAATTCATGCACAAACCCCATTTTCCTGAATTTACCTAGATTTTTGGAGTAAAGCGTAATATGTGTTTCGAACAGACGTGACAGGTAGATTGGAGGTTATTTTATGATTTATGAAACCGGTCTTGTTATGCAAAAATACGTCGGATTTAAACATAAATCCGTGGGGAGAATTTGAACAAAATAGTCAAAGCGATTGAATACAAATCGGAATCGTGCTTGCGAACTGGTCGGATTAGATGTAATTTTATTGCTAGGCCAAATAATTTCGAATACGAGAGTAAGGATTTGTCGATGTTTAGTGGCCAATCTACGAGGCGTAACGGAGTTATTAACCGTTTAGTAGCGCCGCGCCGTGTCGAAGAGGTTTGTAAAATTTGAGAAATTAAAAAGAGATACGAGACCAATGGCCGCCGGATGCGCGAGCACGACCAATCACGATTCGTGTCTCGGCGAAACAATTTGAAACTATTTGAAATTTCAACGTCAACGTCAAAATGCCGCTTTTAGATTATCTCGAAATATACAGTGCGTCGCGATAAAACTTTGAGGTTATGGTCCGAAATTGACGTTTCCTTAATATCGGTCCCAGAACGGAACTGATCGCGGTTTCGGAATCTGGACGTCCTAGCCGACCCGAAACCGTTCTTGGTTCGTAGATGGCGTCCCTCTGTCACTTTGACATTTAAACGTCACTTTGACAGCTGCCAAACATTTTTTTTTCGAAAAACGACACTTTGACAGCTGTCAAATTTTTTTTTCGAAAAACGTCACTTTGACAGATGTAAAAAAAAATATCCCCGAAAAACGTCACTGACAGCTGTCAAAAAAAAAATTTCCGAAAAGCGTCACTACAAAAAAATTTTTTTCGAAAAACGTCACTGACAGCTGCCAAAAAAATTTATTTTCGAAAAACGTCACTGACAGTTGTCAAAAAAAAAATTTCCGAAAAGCGTCACTACAAAAAAATTTTTTTCGAAAAACGTCACTGACAGCTGTCAAAAAAATTTATTTTCGAAAAACGTCACTGACAGCTGTAAAAAAAAAAATTTCCGAAAAGCGTCACTACAAAAAAATTTTTTTCGAAAAACGTCACTGACAGCTGCCAAAAAAATTTATTTTCGAAAAACGTCACTGACAGCTGTCAAAAAAAAAATTTCCGAAAAGCGTCAATACAAAAAAATTTTTTTCGAAAAACGTCACTGACAGCTGTCAAAAAAATTTATTTTCGAAAAACGTCACTTTGACAGCTGTCAAAAAAAAAATTTCCGAAAAGCGTCAATACAAAAAAATTTTTTTCGAAAAACGTCACTGACAGCTGTCAAAAAAATTTATTTTCGAAAAACGTCACTTTGACAGCTGTCAAAAAATATATTTTTTTAATCACTTCATCGGTCTAGAACCCGCTGGCTCCAATTCTTTAATCACTTAATTCATGCGATTGCCAGCTCCGTTGGGTATATAAACTATTGAAGTTTCTAAAGTGAAGAAATGGAAAACTCGAGATTGAGTACCACTACACCTTCCAATTGCAGTTATAATTCTGAATCTAATTCATGTTTGGAATCAGAATTGGACTCTGAAGACTTGGAAGAAGACATGGATGAGTAGAATGATGTTTAATTTATTTAAAATCAATAATTTAAGTTGTCTTTGAATGAAATATCTTATTGTTTGTAGTTTATTTGTGGCGGATAATTAATATTCATTAAACTTGTTTCTGACAATCACGCCAAATTCTAAAAAATAAATAGAAATAAGAAAATGTCCAAAATATGTCAAGATAAAAAAAAAACACTTTTATCTTGACATATTTTGGACATTTTCTTATTTCTATTCATTTTTTAGAATTTGGCGTGTTCCCAGAAACAAGTTTAATGAATATGAAGTATCTTGTTTTATGCCTGGGAATATTTCCCAAAATTTCTATTCCCAGGAGGAGGAAGTACCAAGGGTCAACCAATTACCAAGGGTTTCTTTAAAAATACGATTCCATATTATATCAACTAAAGTTCAGGTATTTTTGTACTAATAAATGTCTTTATTTAGGAGGATGGGAAGGACGCAAATTGGCTTGCATAATCCAAAAATCTTCTAAGTTTGCGCTGCTTCTCAATGCCACTTTATTAGGTACCTACGTTATTATTCTAATGGACTCAATTCAATCCAATTTGCGATTTACATAGCACTCGGCATATATATTCCTTAATTCTCTTTTAAGGTACATTTAAAATGCAAAATTAAATAACTAATTCTTGCATTCGGATATTTAAAGCTAAAAAAACGGTCATACTTTACATATTTAATACATTCAGAGTCTGAATAATTCCCGTTAATAAATGATGGGCTTCTTTCTCTCCACTTGTTTCCCCTGAAAATTGTCCCTCATATTTTCCTCTTGAATAAACCAGGCAGAGAGATGAAATATATCATCTCCGGATATTTATTTTAATCACGGATCGATGGCTATAAATATATTTAATACACTGGAGTGTGTCTCCAATATTACATTATTAATGAAACTTTCTGTCACCGACGTTATTTATATTATCTCCAAAATGTTTTTTGAATATGAATGGTCTAATCCGAGGTTTATCCCTCATAAAATACAGCTATTGAAATTTTATAAAATGTTTATAAGGTTGAAGGACCTAGGTCAGAAGACGATATTGATTGCAGTATTCAATTAAGTTTCTATTACTATTATTTTAATTACGTATGTACATTTAACGGAACAAAACACGTATTTTTTATTTGTGATCAACCAAATATGTTCAGTAATATTGTGTATAAAATGTTAGGTAATCAGGAAGTCGAACTTTGTCACTTGTTAATTTTGAATTTAACGATTTGTTTACTAAGTAGTTACAGTCTATTTATCTGTGTGTAAATTAAAGCTTAAATATTGCTAAATTTATGACTTGGTGGAATAACTAATAATAGACAGTGTAATTTTAATTTATTTTTTTTGAAAATGTCTGAAAAAGTAAAATATCAATTTTCAAGCGTCAGTATCTCAAAAACAATTGAATTTAAGTGCATGATAATATGCATGAAATATTCTTCGAATTCGCTGTAGAGTTAAAAAAATATACCTAATTCCATCAATTTTTCGCCTTTTGTAAAAATGTTTAAAAACTTTTTTTTTTTTTTTTTTAATCACTTATTTAACGTCGGCCTATTTCCGCTACGGAGGCCAATCACCGACGCCAGGAGACGAGCAACCCCCAACCTGGAAATTTTGCCGAACCTCTTATCTTACTAAGAGTAGGGATTTTTTACTTGCCTAACATTTAATAGACAAGGGACCGACTGCTTTACATCCCCTCCGAAGGATGGTATATCCTCAATACACCTCTCGCCTACAGTTGTATTGCTTCTGCGATATAGCTTTCTTTTTAAATAAACTTTTTAAGTAAATTATAAGAAAAACCTGCTTATACTGCAAATTATATTAAAGGTACTATTAAACTTTTTAGAGTTCCTTCCCCTTTCAACTTTTGTTTATCTTTGGATTCAAAATATTTGTACCTCTTTTAGATTTCGATTATCCGTGCTGGGGGTTCCTAAACACCCTCTAAAATTTCATTTCTATTACGCCTTATCAAAAGTAAAACTGATGGTCGCTTTATGCACTATAATAATGTTTAAATAAGCTGTCCAGAAAATGAAATGTCACGCTCACAATTCTGTATCTAAAAAAATGTATATACTATAAATAATTCATCTATAACACTTTGGAGAGGCTTGCCTGTAATATCAACTTTTCCGACATTTCATTGGGACGTCTAGTGTGCTAAAGAAAGTGTGAGTGAAAGATCAAATTAAACTGTGAAAGGATATTGTTGGTTGGAATTTTTGACGAACGTGACAGAGGAAATATCTGCACGGTTGACTGGGCAAGATAGGATTTTATTTCAGACTTTTAATTTTTATTAATTTTGGGACGGTCCGTTTCATATTTTATTACTTCCTTCTGTTTACAGGATCTCGTTATATGGATAATCTAATAGAAAAACCACCTTCTTTGCTCAATTTTTACACACCGAAGATAAAGCGATCAATAACCAAAAAAATTATCAACCCAAATTTTTTTACTTAATATTTTTTTATAAATTTATTTATTTGTCGTATTTCAAGGCGTGGCACATTTTTTGGAGCACATTATTTAATGCAAAGCGACTATAAACACATTTTCTGAAGTATAACAAACGTGGTATTTATTAGGACTTGTTATATCCACGGTATTATATTTTTTGTTGGACGTCGGACCTTCTTCGTACGAAGACATTTTTGAACGTAACGATTCCGCATATTTCCTAAATAGACTTGTATTTATGTTCAAGCCAATATGACATGTTTGACCTTGGAATGTTGATTTCTCATTAAGGACCCATCACAGTGACACCGCTTCCTGTTCCTAATTTTAAGTTTTGCGTCTAGACGAGTGCAGTAACGCTCTAAAAATACTTGGATTCCTTCAAACGGTTCGCAAATAAATGACGGAAGTTGTCAACTCAAAACTCAATACCTCGCTCAATACAAATACATTCTGAAAAAAGAATGAAATAATTTTTACTGCTAATCTGGTTCCTTGAATTCGGTATTCGATATCACAAAAATCAGTCGAGATAGCGAAGAAATTGGATAAGATAAGGTAAGTATTTTGAGACATTTCTTGTAGATTCTATGAAAGTCAATGTTTGTTTTCCTTATTTATTATACAATAACGATATGAAAAAAGAACATTTTTTGAATTGAAGTATACAGGGCGATCTAGTTATCAAGACGAAAACTTCAGGGAACGATAAAATATCGATAAAAAATATGAGTTTGCTAGATATTAACATTGTTTCTAAAACGCACGTTTTCTAACTGCTGGAACTTTGAAACGCATAAAGTAAATTTTTAGTATACAATTGAAGTTAAATATCTCAGAAAATATGAGAGATATTTGGACGCGATTTGAAGCATATTAGAGCCTATTGTCCGGTCTTAGAGTAGATCGGTGTGTTTTACCACAGGCTAAATAGAATTCTCACCTGTGGTTTTACTTTGCAGGAACTTTAATTCTAAAATACAGGATGGTATATAAAACAATGCAAATTTTAACAAATTTCGCTGCGCCACCATTGTTTTTTTCTGGGTTTTAGAAGCAGTGGCTCAATTGTAAAAAACAGTTTTAAGGGTTTTTGAATAAAAGTCGTGGTTTTGAAGAAATTTGACTTTATTCAAAAAACTTCACATTCCGATTTCATCATAGCGATTATTCGAAACTTGCTTTTCAATTTATTGTTAGTACAAAATTCTTGTAATTTAGTAGTTAGTATATCCCACCATTAGGCAGAGGTAATATGCGTTTGAGGGGGAACCAACAAAATATTAATTTCAATTTTACTAACTGTTACATCGTTGTTTTTATTTTTGCAGTATCGAAAGCATACTTTTTTCTCACCCTGTATAAAATCTTTCCTAAATCAAGAAAAATTGCAAGAACTTTGTACTAACAATAAATTGAAAAAACATGTTTCGAAAAATCGCTATAGAGATACAGGGTGACGAAATCCGATTGTGAAGTTTTTTGATTAAACTCAAATTTCTTCAAAACCACGACTTTTATTCAAAAACCCTTAAAATTGCTTTTTACAATTATTGAGCCACTGCTTCTTCTAAAACCCAGAAAGAAACAAAATATTTGTTTGGAAAGAAATGGTGGCGCAGTGAAATTTGTTAAAATTTGCATTGTTTTATTTACCTTTACCACCCAGTATTTTAGAATTAAAGTTCCTACAAACCGAAACACACCGATCTACTCTAAGACCGGACAATAGGCCCTTATATGCTTCAAATCACGTTCAAATAACTTTCATATTTTCTGATATAGGTATTTAATTTCAAATATATACTAAAAATTTACTTTATGTGTTTCAAAGTTCCAGCAGTTTAGATACAGTGTTGAAGCTTTTGTTTTTTAAATGATTTTTTTTATACCTGTCAAACGAACAATGTGATGTAAAATGTACTGACTCTTTTTCCTATACCAGAACTTCTACGCCACTGGATTTAGCGACATATTTTTTTTTGATTCTATGATATTTTTCAAACAAAAAATCTCACCAGTAATTTTTTCATAAGATGCGCCGTTTTCGAGTAAATTGCTAAAAACCATCGACATGTCATGTAATTGGAAATTAGTTTGAGAATAATTTTTTTAAATCTCGTTTTGACGGTTTGTTTAAATGGAAATGTATTGTCTATTCGGGTGAATCATGATGTATTGAAATTATTTTTAATTTAATTTCTGCAGAATGATTTCATTATGCCATATATTTTGCCCTGCAATGCTTGCTGAAAATTTTTTTAAATAGTTTTCGGATTTTTTTAACTGTGACATTGTTGAAATGGATTTGATCGATGTTAACTTCTCTATCATTTTCTGCACATTAGAAGATTGAATAATTTTATTTTTAAAGTTTAAACTTGCTTAAATGTTAACATATCTACAGGGTGTCCCAATATTAAGCGACGTTGCCTCAAAGGCTTAAAGCAAAAGTAGCTTGGGCAGAAAAATTCCTATTAACATACTTTCTATTTCGTTCACTTATTTTTAGTTCCACAATTTTAGGCAAAAAAGAAATATTCATTAGATAAATAGTAAAGCAACGCAAGTGATACTCCAAAACAGTTTTTGATGTTAAATTTAAGAAACTTTATGTCTTTAATTCTACAAGTTTCCTTTGCTACCCAATTACTACTTGTTTTCAGATTCCATTCCTCTAAAATATGTCACAGTGCAGATTTAAAATTTTTATTGTACGTTTCATATGGTCCAGTTAGAGTTTCCACCTGGTATATGATTTAAAATATTTACTCCACTTATTTCTTACTTAATATTTTAGCTGGGATTGTCTTTTATTTACACTCTGAAATAACTTGATGAATACCATGCGCTACAAACCTTTAAAATAAACTTCACTGCAAAATAATCAGAGTATTTTCATTTTACATTTCCTTGGAAATTTACATAGGAAAAAAATGGTTTTTGGTCCCACAAACGACAAAGTCATGCAAATACAAAAATCGGCAAACGCCCCTTCCTACAAATTGATTAAATTAAAGTCCAGGTCAAATGGGTTATTACAAAATAGTTTACATTATAATATTGAGTGTACCAATGTTATTATATCCGTAGAATTATACGTTTGTATTCACTGATCTATTTATAATGACGTACTGAAATGAAATTTATAAATAACAAAATTAATATTGCAAAATAAACCTATTTTACGGTACAAATGAATGTAATTGTAGGTATCATACGAAGTATAATATTTTATTTTCACAATACATGATAAATGCGTAGCACGTTATATATTTGAATTTTAATAACTCATTTATATTTAATTCGGTAGCTATATTAAAATGTTAAAATGCTAAATTGTAAAAAGGTCTATATAGAAATATTAAATAAAATTGAAAATTTTAATTCTCTGGAGGAAAAACGTGAAAGATTTATGAGTTCGATAAATCCAATTAAAGCTCATTTATTGCTGAGCAAAAATCTAGTGAAGAACAAGTGTTTATTTTTTTTATAAGAATTATTGTAAAAATTGGCTACCTCAGACACAACTTCGGTGCTCCATAGCTGTTGCTTTGCCCAAAGATCATTTCCACTATGAATAACAACTATATGGAACCTTTTCCCAATCTCTAAGCACCCACTGGACCTATGATGTAGTAGGTCGAGCCCTGCTTAAAGTACCATACAATAAAAAAAAAACATACACTGTGGAAAAAGAGATGGATAAACAACAGAAAAATAAACAAACCATTTGATTAAATTTTATTTGGATTTTTGGAAAAATTTCTTGACCTATGAAAATAATTGTCCATTTAAAATTAATAAAATTTTCGGTGAAAGTGAATGTCGATAAAGTTCCAAACTGAAATTTTCAAAACACAAATTATGCAAATGCCCAACAAACGTTTAGAATAAACATCACTGTCACACCTGCTTGTAACTGTATACCTTATAACACGTTACATATCTAAGACAAATATTTATTAATGCATTTTAGATTAGGCGCCTTTGAAGGTGATATCTATATTATCTTTCCGCAAATAATGTGTGTAAATACCTGTTCCTGTCGTAGAATATTTGGAGGGAAGTAGATAATATTTAGCAAATTTAGGTTAAATTTAAGAATTCCAAGAACTAAATATTTTTATCATACAGTGACCGAGGAAAGAGAGTTATTTATTTTAATTTTTACCCACCCACAATAAATCACAAAATCAAATCTTTGCAACAAAAGAACATCTAAAGGCTGATGGTGATAAGATAATTAAAAGCGCCCAGAATTACGTGTAAAATATAAACATCATCCACATAGCCTGTGCGAAGTATGTTTATGCAGAGCAGTTAATGGTTACAAGCTTTTAGATAATTGCATTTCTAGCAGCTTTTACTCAAATTAGAATATAGCTAATATTATTTGCAATAAGTGCAAAGTAGTCTCTGACATCGGGCACGAAGCGACGAAATTACTTGAAACTTCCTTAATTAAAAAGCAGAACTAGTCTATTTTGTTGTCCATATATATGGTGCTTTACTTATTCTAGAAAACGTGTACCATTATAAAAAGTTATATTGATATCAGACACATTAGGATGTTTCTCAAGAAAATTTGCATGATTAACTCTACAATATTTTACTTATTTTAATGCGCAAGGAATATGTTATTGAATTTGTGTATTTTTGGAAAGCCCTGTAAAACCTCACGTCAGCTTTTACATGATCACATTTCTTTCGTCTAATCTCATTACATAAAGACGCAAAATGTTTAAAATATCACCTAACCCGTCACCTAATCGCTTTAAAGCAACTTGAGAAGCCACATACGTATCTAGAATTTGTGTAAAAAAAGCGAAGCCCTCAAGTCCGACTTACACCTTTATCACACCGGTTTAAATGATAAAAACTTTGTTCAAATATATCTTACAGTCGTCAACACAAAGAGAACAATCTAAGTAAACTACATAATGCAGATCATTAATTAACTACAAACAATAGCCGGGCTAAGAGAACCTAAATTGGAATCCTATGGGATTCTAAACACTTACCAAAATTGTATGCAATATAATCTAAAATACAGATATCAAGATCTACCATACCTATTCAATATAATAGTAAGACACCAATTAGTTTAATATAAAAGTCAGTATATCAAATACACATGTAGTAGAAATACAACTAAGCGCAGAAATCAATATTTCAACTATTGAGCAAATGGCAAATGACCGTTATTTTAACTGGCTTATCAGTTATCGTGTTTTTTTTTATGCCCTCTTGTTTGCTATACAACTTTGGGTACCATGTAAGGCAGTTGTCATATAACTAGTCGAGTATGTGAAAACCGACTACAAGTCAGTGGAGATGGTCCGGGAATTCAGAATTTATTTTATGTGGTATCGACAGTTAATGAACTCAAATAGCAGTTTTACTCAATTGTATCCCACAGATGGAGTTCCAACAAAATTTAATGTAGGTGATGAAGCAACCAGAGAAACTAAGATTGATAAATCTTCAGCAAAAAATTCAGTAAATTTAGACTCATTACTTCACATTTAGACTGATCCACTATTTTCAGGTTAAAGCAAGACATAAAAACAAATGATAATGAGCAGTTTACGACAATACTAATGGAATCTGAACCAGTTCGATCTGGAGAAGGACTTTTTCAATTGTCAATTATGCAACAACAAAACCAGAAATCGTTCTTGTGGGTGACTTGCCAAAAGCTAGTTTAACGTTCGTACGCCGATTCATCTTTTGGACCAATATATGTTAAAATTAGACGAGCAAAAGAGAAGAGATACAACTTTTATACGCGAACAGATCATACAATTGACTCAGCAATAATGGCTATACAAAGACTTACCTCAAGAAGAACAACCATCGAAATTACAGTTTTTCTTTAACAATGAAGGTTAATACAAAATTTACTCTCGTAGCATATAAACCATCTAGGGAGAAGGTTTATGACTTTGCAAAAGATTTAGCGCTTAAGAAGAAGATTAGAGATCTTTCGAACTTCATCAGTAGAAAGTACTTAGCCTTAAAATTAGGCCGAGCTGAAGAAGACGATACAATTAGACGTATATTGACACCGGTCATTGATCCATTACAAGAACTCAAAGCTCTCAGTGTTATTATGAATTTACCTAGTCAACCTCCAACAGTAGAGGATACAAGTAAAGCTCAAATAAAATTAAAAGAAAAAGAAGAAGACTTTAAAGATGAAGAAGAACAAGAAGACAAAGAAGAAGAAGGAGGAGAAGAAGAAGAAGACGAAGAAGACGAAACAGAAGAAGAAGAAGAAGAAGAAGATGATGATGATGATGATGATGATGATGATGATGATGATGATGATGATGATGATGATGATGATGATGAGGAGGAGGAATGATTACAGGGATTTGATTTCTGGTTGCTGTCTTCTACTATATGGTCCCGATGATTTAGTGACACACCTAGGAGGTGTGAAAATAAAGTGGGATTATTTTGTGGAATTATTACAAATCAATGAACAAACGGAACTTCCAGAGAACAATAAATTTCCTTTATGGCTAAGATGAATACGATCTGTAGCACAGATACAACGACTTCCCTATAAATATCTTTAAAAATTTGCTAGTGGCAAAAGAAATAGAACGCGTCGAAAATATATAGTTGAAAACAGTATGCATACATGGCAAAACATTGCTAAATAAATATTTATTACCAAAACTAAGACCAATAGCTGATCGAGAGGATTGATAATGTCACACCTAAATTCTGATATTTCGGAAATACTTTTTAATTTTTTAAATTTTATTTTATTTTTAAATTCTATATTTGTGAAGATGTTTGTTCAATTTTCCCAGTGTTTCTTCTTAGTTAAACCTCATTATTTCATAATTATTTTCAATATTCCTGATCGAGTTCCTGACAGTATTTTTATGTTTCTGATATTTATAGTTTTAATCCTGATATTTTAATATCCTGATATAATTATTTTTAATATTTCTATTATTTTGCGTTTCTGGCAGATTGAATACCATATTTTCGTAGTGGTTTGCGCAATAGCTCCAATATTGGATATTTCAGTTAATCCTGATATTTCATAATTAATTTCAATATTCTTGATATTTTCTAAAAAAAATTTTTATATTTATAGTCTGTTGGACGTTATAATTCCGTACTGGATTGCCAATTATTTGCATTATATTTCTGATAATTCTCACTCAATTTTGATATTTAGTAAATATTTTTTTTATATTTATATAATTTTTTCTAATTAATCTCAATATCTCAATTTTTGCTCAATATTTTCAGTATTTTTATAATATTTCCGATATTTCAGAGTTAATCCTGATATTTCATTTTTATTTTCAGCAATTCTGATTATTTCTATATTTTTTGTTATATTTCTATGATATTTCCGATATTTCACAGTTAATCCTGATATTTCATTATTATTTTCGTTATTTCTGATATTTTCTATATTTTCTTTATATTTCTATCAGGGTGAACTCCATATTTCTGCAGTGGTTAGCTAAATATTTCTAATATTTCTATAATATTTCTGACATTTCATAATTAATCCTGATATTTCATCATTATTTTCAGTATTTCCAATATTTCCTAAATTTTTTTATGTTTCTCGCCGGGTGGACACCATATTTGCAAGTGGTTTGACCGAGGGTTTGACCGAGGGGTATACCGCCAGTGGAAGTAGGTGTACAACCCACTGGAAGTTTGATGGAAGTACGTGGAAGTAGGTGGAAATATGTGGAAATATGTGGAAGTATGTGGAAGTATGTGGAAGTGCGTGGAAGTTTGGTGGAAGTTTCGTGGAAGTATGGTGGAAGTATCTGAAAGGTTGGTTATTGAAAGACTATACAGTATACAGACAGAGGCAAAGGAGGTAACTTTTATGTTAAGGGGCCATTTGTACGCGTTTTTATCAACGACAAAATATCTGTTGTCAAAAAAAGTTCATGATGTTGGTTGTTAAACACAGAAAACCAAAGAGTAAGTTCCGATCGATTAAGAAGATTTATATGTGCTAGTAAGTCTGCGATCGAAATGTCGAAGAATTGTATGGTTGATCCCGTTGTAAAATTAGAAAAAAGGGATGATTCAAGAATTGGTGACTGGTGCATATTCTACATTTCCAAAAATACCAGGAGTAAAATGCTCAATCAAAAAACAAATTGCGACAAATCCAGACTTCATCATTACATTTGTGGTCGAATTCTCTATTTTAAAGGCTCTGGTAAAAAAATAGTCATTTTCCTAACAAGTGCGGAAAGTTGTACTTTCCCGTACGCGACTGCCGTTGACCGAACGACGCGAAGCGGAGTTCGGTCAAGCCGAGGGTCAAGCAGTCGAGTGCGGAAAATACAGTTTCCGCACTTGTTAGGAACTATTTTTTTACCAGAGCCTGAGAATATTTTTCCTAGGAGCGTGAATGTGAATACATTTTTTACTTAATTAAGAAACTAGACTCTACTTTAAAAAGATGCTACTGTTTGACTTGACGTTTGTTAATTGTTATGTGACTGAGAAACGTCAAAATGAGACAGTCATGACTATACGCTACGTGATTTTTTGATATTTAAAGTTATAGGAGCTACTTCAAAAGAGTTAGTATAAATAGAAATGATTTATTAAATTTCTATAAAATTACCCAAAAATGCAAATAAAAATATAATTGCTTTCGCGGACAAATACGTTTTTCCGCACTAGTGCGGAAAAGTACAACTTTCGAAACTAAAATACGTGCGGAAAAGTGATATTTTCCGCACGCTCGTAGGAAAAACTACTTTGATAGAATCGGAAGCAAAGGGAATAGGATGCTTGTGTACTTGGTATACCATTCAAAACGACGGAAAATTAACTTAGTCCTCGTCGTCTCTACATGAATTTTATGACATCACACATTACAGATTTTCAATGCCAAATCCGTCTGTGATACAGGATGAAAAGACTGATAGTGTAAATTTGGTGCTGCAAGAACAAACCTTAAGTGACATGCAGAGAGAAATTAATGACTGTTCTGAAGATGGAACTTCCGTAGCTATTTCCTCGGCGATTTCTGAATGTGAAAATTTCTCAATCGATCGTAACACGGTTTTCACGGACAAAGGTGATACCTCGAGTGATACAGACGACGGTGTGGACGCCTGGAAAGCCGACGATGACTCTCGCATTGCAGCGAGGATTACGCTTCTTCTCTGGATTCTCTGGATTCTCCCATTAGCTGAGCTAGCCCCCTTTCGAGCACATTCTTTATATGACAAAAATATAGATATCAAAGTTGAACATTACTACGCTGTGTACTACGATGATTCGTGGTATATCGGCAGAGTTATTGGGATAATCGATGAATCCATGAGCAGAATAAAGTTTTTAAAGGAAGATCTGCATCAGTTTATTTGGCCGAAACGTGACGATATTCAGCAAGTACAAAATAAATATATATATTATGGTCCGATAATATTACAGGGAGTTGGGCCATTCTCTTTAACAGAATCGGTTGGAGCCAGAACCATAAATGGTTTCAGAGATATTAAGAGAAAACTAAATTAAGTAGCAGGCTGAATTAGTTCTTTTACTTTAGCACTTCATTTTATAGGTAACCAAAGAGAAGGAAGACTTGTCATTTTTTTAAAATTATATTAGAGCTAGTATTTTTATTTTCTTGTTTTGTATTTATAATAATAAAACTGTTTAATGCTGTCTATTACCTATCCCCTAGATTATCCCTATCACCAAAATAAATAATATAAAGAGTCCTTCATTCGCCCCGTTTTCACAATCGGCTCACAACACATATTAAAAACCAATAAACTTAGCGACTCAAAACAAAACAATCAAAAGCTCATTTTTCCTAGGGTTGCCGTGTAATAGTTTTTCGAAATTAATTGACCGCTGTACTTTATTATATTTCGGTTTTTCGAGTGCTGCAGACGTTCGGGATATATAGAATTTTGAGTATTTTTATCAAATCGATAATATTTTGGTATCATTGCAAAGTTAATGCGGCACACTTCCCTCGTGTAACCGATTTTTTAATAAAGCCTATTTTAAATATCGGAAAAAAATTGAAAACATGCGATTTTATTGCATATTTTACTAATTAATTCCCAATAATTACAAATTAAGTTCGAAAAACTATTACACGATTGCCCCAGGAAACAAGGCTGGTTTTCAAATGTTTTTTGTTTTTGGGTCGCTAAGTTTATTTGTTTTTGAAATAAACGTTATGAGCCGAGCGCGAAAACTCGCCTTTTTTAGTCCTAATAATAATAATAACTACCTAATAATAATAATTAAAAAATTATAATAATAATAATAATTAAAAAATTATTATTATTAGGTAGTTCCGTGGGTAGTTCAAAAGAAAGCTCGAAAGAAAGTTGAAGGAAATTTGGTGGAAGTATGTGGAAGTTTGGTGGAAGTATGTGGAAGTTTGGTGGAAGTAGGTGGAAGTACGTGGAAGTTTGGTGGAAGTAGGTGGAAGTACGTGGAAGTTTGGTGGAAATACGTGGAAGTTTGATGGAAGTAGGTGGAAGTTTTTTAAAAGTGGAAGTAGGTGTACACGATTTTTGCCGGCGGTTTACCCCTCGGGTTTGACCAATATTTCCAGTATTTCTATTATATTTCACAATTAATCCTAATATATAGTTCTTAATCATTTCCTATATATTTTAAATTTCTAGCGTTTACGAAGTGCTCTTTGATCATACCAGTAATGTGTTAATATCGACTAACTGTTTCAGGATCTCTAACACTCCTTTTATAGAATATTATTAGAATAAATAAAATAAAAATTAAGAATAACCAAACACAGGAGACAGGATTTTATTATGAAAAAAAATATACATTGTGTAAGTACTTTTATTTTTACTCGAGGTTTTACTAGTCGCAAATAAAATGGCAAACTTCATTTCTTAAATTCCCAGTAAGCTCTACATCTGCAGTTTTCCACTGACATCTTAAACTTCTTTTAAATTTAAAATTCTTCATAATGAGCGTTAACAGTATTCAAATTGAATTGCGCATAATCATAATAAACTTTATGACCACCTGAAATGCCCCTTGGAAATGTGTAACATCACCAGAGAAGTGCATAGTAGTTAAATTTAGGATGGATACCAGTCGGCTGTTTCCAGGAATTTTATCCCAGGTCGTGTTACTGAGCCTAGGAGGTCCGTGTCCTTGGAAGGTAATGACTCGCGATGATGGGCGCACGCAGTAAGAATATTCAGCGAAAATTATCGTTAATTTAAACCCAACATTGATTTAGACCACGACTTTGGGACATTAGAACAATATAATTTAAGTGAAATAGGTTCAATCATTGCTAAAGGTCCTTTGAAACTTGGCTTCAAGGGTTAATTGTGCAACTTAACGTTCAATTCGCTTTGGAATACGCAAATCGAGTAAAAAATACCGTGCTTAATTAAAATTCGTTTGATGAGAAAGAGCCGTGTTTTACAAATTGTATCTAATTGTCTAACTTACCTAGAATATAAATTAAAAATTGGAGTTTACCAAGGAATTTCTAGCATAAAAACCACAATAAAACAGGGCACTTCTAAAAAGAAGTAAGTGACACTATTTTATTTCAAATTTAATTGTAATAGTGTTGTAAAATGCTATTTTTCTTGACAATTTGGTCAAAAAAAAAAAAAATAATAAAACGGTAAGGAAAATATGTCCTATTAATGAAAAGTCTAATTCTTTTACAAAAATAATTTGTTGTTTCATCAAATTGTTTAAGTAAAAACTGGGCTACATCAATTTCTGATGATGCCAACCTGGTAGGCGCAGTGCAGATCAGTGTACTATTTTCGTATTTGTGAAAACCACTTCAAAAGTTGCATTTTTCGTATTTAAATCTTCCCTAACTATCTTATTTTTTATAAATTTATAAATAATAAATAATTTTTTATAAATAAAATTAGTGTTTGATTGGACTTTCCAATTTCCGTCCTTTAATTATTGTGCTTACATTTTGGAAATTTTAGATGATATAGACTAAGTATACCTCTTCTACAAAAAGGACCCCAATAAAGATATTTCTCTTACCGGTTTTATTAGATTCCGGCTTTTATGTTAAATGATAACGCAAATATTTTCAATGATAATGTTATTTCCGCCCATGGTGTGTTTTGGCAGGCCCCAAAAGTAGTCACAATATTAATAAGATCCTCGACTTCCGAGTAAATAGTCCAACAATAGACTTTGTTAAATAATATATGGGGTGGCCTATTGTGCACCTAAATGCACGAGGCGAAGTAATACTACCTTCCTTGGTAAATGGAACCTATTCTATGGAAGATATTTACACAAAAGTAAGAGCTTTGAGCAACTTTTAGCACAGTCTTAAGGCCCTATCAGAAATTCCGTCGGGTAGCAGAAATACAGTGATATTAAACTTGGGATTATGGCATTGTTATACCATAGACATAGTTGGATTAGTTCAAGTTTTACCGTAAAAATAAATATGGGGAAAGGATCTCGAGCAAACTTATAAATTAAATAAGCTTTGGATCAAAGAGTTTCAGGTAAAAGCATAATTTGTATTGTATTATAATAATAATTTTGTTTCATGAAAATAACTAAAATTCTAGTGGTTTGTTGCTTTTAAAAATTTTAAAATTGGAATTTCCGAACTAAAATTCATAGGGAGATTACGCCTGGATTTGCGCAATTTTCTTACAAAGCTTTTACCTCGGCTTATGCAGAGACTGTACTAATTTCCATGTCCCCTAAATGCACGAAACTCCTAACATTTTTAGAAAAAATACCTGATGAGTACGGGCCCTAGAGAGTGCGTTTTCTTTTAACTTCCCAGCTTTTATTACAGCTTGACATACTTCTTTTGATGAAATCGCCTTCTACGTTCTTTATGTAGCTGATAGTTAATTTGAAATACCTTCCGAGATGCACTATGAAGGGTTAATCACTGTAATAAAGTCGACTGCCTTAAAAGCTTTCTTGTTGATTCTTTAAAAGCGGGTAATTGATTAACCAGCTAACACACGTTAAACAAAGTTTTTGAGATAGTTCGTTGTCTAAGACACAAGTTTTGGTGCTTGTATATCTTTTATAGAAGGATATAATTCAAGTTCAAGTAGGTACCTATTTGTTTTTTTATTTAATTTTTTGGTATTTTCGTTCTTTAAGAGTAATTTCCTCTAATAGGCCAGTAGAATTAGACGGGAATCTGTAACTAATTCGTTTCAGATAGCCGTAGGTAAAAACTGGTGTATTTCGTTATAAGGAATATACCTCTGCGATACCTCCCAAATCAAATAAACAGAACATTGTTTAAAAGTCACTTGTATGTGAAAAAATCATGAAATTTGGAGTTTTTTAAAAATTGCAGTAAGACTGCAGTAGATTAATTTTTTTGAAAACTTCTGTTTACTAGGTAATTCCAAACCGGTTAATTTAAGCCCCGGTTGATTTCATTTCATTGATTATTTATTTAAATAATTGCCGAAAACCATCAAAATTTTCGAAAATTTCAAGCATTTTTTACTCTGAAAGGAAAAATGCTAGCCTCTTGAAACTTTGGTGGAATATGTGTCTCATTACCCTCAACTTACAAAAAAAATTTCGTTTTAAAATGTTTATTAGTTTTCGAGAAATTCTATTTGTTTATTAAAAACGTCCGAAATGTTTAATGAAAAATTGACCTATTATCGTTATCAAAAATAATTCAACCACAGCTCATTTTTTTCGTCAAGACGTCAGTTTTACGAATCTGTTATGGGCGTATCGATTTTCAATAATTTTGACCGTCAAAATGGCGTTAACAACATTGCTACTTTTCGGAGCAGCGTTTTTTGCAAATAACTTTACAACAAATGAACGTATCTGCACAAATCTTTCATATTTTTCTACAAATTTATAAAAAAAAATTGTTGCTCTGGGACATGTAGGAGCCGAGATAATTTTTTAAATTGTTTAATGCGCCAAACGTTTATTTATTAATATTTATGGCCAAAATTGAAAGTGGTTGTTAATAAGATCTTGAATTATGTGAATTCATCAAGTCCTATTGAAAACGGGCCATTTTGAGGTCAAAATATAATTTTTAATAATTAGTGATTTTAGAGCGTCTTCAATTTGTTTGGCTCAAAGGCCAGGTGAATTTTTTATCAAACGATTTTCCGGCCAATTTCGACGTTTTTTTTTTTTTTAATTTGGGGTAGCTCACGAAAGTAATAACAATGGGCACATTTGCAATATCCAAACCTTGAGCCAAACAAATTGAAGACGCTCTAAAATCACTAATTATTAAAAATTATATTTTGACCTCAAAAAGGGCCCGTTTTCAATAGGACTTGATGAATTCACAAAATTCAAGATCTTATTAACAACCAGTTTCAATTTTGGCCATAAATATTAATAACTAAACGTTTGGCGCATTAAACAATTTAAAAAATTATCTCGGCTCCTACATGTCCCAGAGCAACAATTTTTTTTTATAAATTTGTAGAAAAATACCAGCAACTCAAATATGAAAGATTTGTGCAGATACGTTCATTTGTTGTAAAGTTATTTGCAAAAAACTCTGCTCCGAAAAGTAGCAATGTTGTTAACGCCATTTTGACGGTCAAAATTATTGAAAATCGATGCGCCCATAACAGATTCGTAAAATTGACGTCTTGACGAAAAAAATGAGCTGTGGTTGAATTATTTTTGATAACGTTAATAGGTCAATTTTTCATTAAACATTTGGGACGTTTTTAATAAACAAATAGAATTTCTCGAAAACTAATAAACATTTTGAAACGAAATTTTTTTTGTAAATTGAGGGTAATGAGATACATATTCCACCAAAGTTTCAAGAGTCTAGTATTTTTCCTTTCAGAGTAAAAAATGCTTGAAAATTTCGATGGATTTCGGCAATTATTTAAATAAATAATCAATGAAATGAAATCAACCGGGGCTTAAATTAACCGGTTTGTAATTACCTAGTAAACAGAAGCATTCAAAAAAATTAATCTACTGCAGTCTTACTGCAATTTTTAAAAAACTCCAAATTTCATGATTTTTTCACATACAAGTGACTTATAAACAATGTTCTGTATATTTGATTTGGGAGGAATCGCAGAGGTATATTCCTTATAAGTAAATACACCTGTTTTTACCTACGGCTATCTGAAACGAATTAGTTACAGATTCCCGTTCACATCGTCTAATTCTACTGGCCTATAACAGCTTCTTACTTTTGTTTAGAATTTAAATAGCAATGTCATCTGCTGATGCAATCGTTTTGGGTTTCTTATTTCGTAGTAAGTATTATTATTGAAACTGTGACACAATTTAATAAAAACTAAAAAAAAACAGCTAATAACATGTGGAAACTGTGTGTAATAAATGAATAATATTATTGCACTAAATAATTAGATGGAATAGGCGTGGGATACGTTAAGGGTAATAAATATGTTCACCATATAAGGGCCAATTCTCTAAAGTAAATTTCAATACAATAAAGGATAAAGGGTAAATTATAACGGAGCGGTGCGACTTGAGGCACGACTAAAATATGCCAATATATGGGGTGCGACCACAAATGAACGTAATTGTGCCGAGTTGATTTTTTGATATTACAATAATAATTGTATGGTGGGTAATTACAATAATTGTAATGCTTGCTCAGCTTACTGAATCGCGTTTCACGAATACATGTCTGGTACTCCTCAAAGGCGTGGCTAAGGATTGCAAAACTTATTGTGATCTCGAAGGAATCAGCAGAAATATACTTTTAAATCTATTGTTTTTAAGTCCAAAAATTTTCTCTGAACTGGTTCAGATTCCAATAGTTTTGTCGTAAATTGATCATTATCATTTGTCTTGCTTTAACCCAAAAATAGAGGATCTTTTTAAATGTGAAGTAATGAGTCTAAATTTACTGAATCCTTCATTGAATTTTCTGCTGAAGATTTATCAATTCTCTTAATCAGCTATTGGTCTTTGTTTTAGTAATAAATATTTTCTCAGCAAGGTTTTGTGATATATGCATACTGTTTTCAACTATACAATTTCTACGCGTTCTATTTCTTTTGCCTCTAGAAAATTTAAAAAATATTTATAGATAAATCTGTGCTACAGATTGTATTCATCTTAAGTAGCCATAAAGGAAATTTAATGTTCTCTGGAAATTCGGTTGGTTCTTTGAATTGTAATAATTCCACTTTATTTCCACACCTCCTGCGGGTGTCAGTAAATCATCGGGACCATATAGTAGAAGACAACAACCAGAAATCAAATCCTTGGAACCGTCCATTGCCCTTAGAGAAACCGTAGTTTCTCTGGTTGCTCTTGTTTAGCTGAGGCTTTGTATAGCCATTATTGCTAAGTTAATTGTATGACCTGCTCGCGTATAAAAAATTGTATCTCATCTCTTTTGCTTGTCTAATTTTAACATAAATTGGTCCAAAATATCCACATCAGTAAAGATGAATGGGCGTACGAACGTTAAAATAGCTTTTGGCAAATCACCCACAAGAAAGATTTCTAGTTTTGTTTTGCATAATTGACAATTAAAAAATACCTTCTCCAGATCGAACTGGTTCAGATTCTAATAGTATTGTCGTAAATTGCTCATTATCATTTGTCTATATGTCTTGCTTTAACCTGAAAATAGTGGATCATTCTAAAAGTGAAGTAATGAGTCTAAATTTACTGAATTCTTCATTGAATTTTCTGCTGAAGAATATGTATGAAATGTCAAGAATTAAAAATAGTTATGAATAGAAATATCAAGGATATTGCGTGAAATATCGAAAATTCACATAAATATATCGGAAATGCTGATTCAATCACTGCAGACTTATGTTGCCTAACCAACTAGAAACGAAAAAAGGAGAGATATTTAGATTAATTAGGAAATATCAAGATTTAACCATGAAATATCAGAAATACTGAAATTGGACAAACCATTTCGTAAATATAGCGTCCACATGGATAGAAATATAAGAAAAAATTATATAAATAAAAAAAATATTTACGAAATATCAAAATTGAGAGAATTATCAGAAATATAATGGAAATAATTGGCAATATCGAAAATTCACGAAAATACTGAAAATACTGATCAAACCACTTCAGACATATGTTGTCCAACCTACTAGAAATAAAAAAAATATGAAGATTAATTATGGAAATATCAGGATTTAACTGTGAAATATTGGAAATATCATAAAATCACTGGAAAAATTGGACAAACCTCTTCGTAAACATAGCGTCCACATGATAAGAAATATAAAAAAATCTCGGAAAAAATATAAAGGAAATATTAAAAATATTGAAAAATATTTACAAAATATCACAACTAAGTGTGAACGAGAGTGTGAATTATCAGAAATATCATAGAAATAATGGAAATAATATAAAACCATTCCGGAAATATAGTATTCACCTCGGTATTCACCCAGCCATAAATATAAAAAAAATATTGTCTAAAAGTTATTTGTGGCATCTTTCAGTTTTTTTTTCTGTTCTTATTCAGAAGTGTGGCAGTAAATCCCAAATAAGAACAGAAAGAAAAAATAAAAAAAATACATAGGAAATGTGAAGAATATTAAAAACAATTATGAAATTGTTTCAAAATTAACAAAAATATTGGAAATACTGATGAAACAGACAGACAGACTTATGTTGTCCAGCCTGCCAGAAACAAAAAAAAGAGAAATATTGAAAATAATTATTATGAAATACTTATCAGGATTTAACTGTGAAATATTGGAAATATCATATACACACTGGAAAAATTGGGCAAACCTCTTCACATGCCTACATGATTAGAAATATAAAAAAAATTAAAATATATATATTATAAAAAATATTTAAGAAATATCAGAATTAATTGTGAATTATTAGAAATATAATAGAAATAATTGGCAAACCACTGCGGATATAATATAGTGTCCACCCGATTAAAAATATTAAAAAAATATAGGAAATGTCAAGAATATTAAAAATAGTTGTGAAATATCAGGATATGTGAAATTTCGAAAATTCACAGAAATACTGGAAATACTCATCAAACCACTACAGACTTATGTTGTCCAACCTGCTAGAAATGAAAAAAACAGATATGGAGATAAATTATGAAATATCAGGATTTAAATATGAAATATTATCGAGAATATTATAAATATCACAGAATCGCTGGGAAAATAGACAAACCTCTTCGTAAATATAGCGTCCACATGGTTCGAAATATAAAGAAAATAAAAAAATATTTACGAAATATCAAAATAAGTGTGAATTATCGGAAATAGGAAATATCATAGAAATACTGGAAATGATTGGCAAAGCCATTTCTAATCCAATTAGAAATATAAAAAAATATATAGGAAATGTCAAGAAAATTAAAAATAGATAAAATATTAGTATTAGAATATCTCGTAGAATATAGTGTGGGAATATCGAAAATTCACAGAAGTGTTGGAAATATTGCTTAAATCCGAGCTTAAATCACTGCAGACTTACGTAGAAACAAAAAAAAGAGTAACATTGAAAATAATTATGAATTATCAGGATTTAACTGTGGAATATCTATTGGAAATAACGTAGAAATATTGGAAATAAAGGGCTAATCACTGCGGAAATATGGTGCCCACCTGGCTAGAAATATAAAAAAAAATATAGAAAATATCTCAGAAGTTATAAATAATTATGAAATATTAACAGTGATATATTTCCGAAAATATTGGCAATATCATACTGAAAATATCGAGGAAAATATTGAGAATATAAAAGGAATGAATATTAGAAATAATGAAAATATGCTAGATTATTAGAAAAACTGAAACGAGCAATGAAACATTGAAAACATACAATATTTGTGGAATTTCGAAGACATGAACCATTGAAATATTAGGAACATTATGAAATATCGGAAATATTAGGGGAATCCTGGAAATATGAATGCCATTTAAATATTGGTAATTTTATTTAATTTATGTTGGTTGTAAATTTATATTCTTTTAATTTGGTATAATGATTGAGGAACTCGATCGTAAAAATTATGGACAATGACACTTCGTTGTCCTACTACTAATAACAAATCTCGTAATAAATACTGTGAGAAATATGTGAAATATTTATGAATGTCGGAAATAACAGAAGATATGACAAAAAATATCTGTCAAATATGTGAAATATCGATCCAATATGTGCAGTCTCGAGAATATGAATTTCCGAAACATTAATAAATAAGTGAAAATCGAGGTGGAAATATTGCTACAACTCCTGCGCCTGTGTAATATTAAAAAATATTATAAATATCACGGCAAATACACTGACGGCCAAAATTAACGCACCACCCAAAATTTACAATTCGATTTTTTCCTAAACTTATTTTAATACCTATGTTTTTTTTTTTTTCGTTTTATAGGTTAACTCTTCTGGAATATATAGCCATGCCGATTTTAAGTAAAAATTATTTTTTCTTTAAATATAGGGTGTAACAATAACGCTGTTATATTTAAAAAAATTCAAAACACTCTGCGGGAATCGCCAGCAGCAAAATTAAACAACAGTTCAGATACAATTGTAGCTTCATTTTTTCTTAACATTTACTTTTTTGGTACACTTTCTTATCTTTGCTATTAAAGGAGATATATCGAGTAGGGAAAAAAATCAAAATTTTTTTTTTCTTGGACTCCTCTCAAGGGGTCCATGATAGAGATAGCTTTCCGGCCCTAGATCGAAGAAAAAGACACCACTCATGAGAGAAGGAGACTACTTGACTGACAATTTCAATTTGATTTGATCTACAAAAAATATTAGACAACTCTGACTCGCAGTAAAATTATGAAGTTTCTGGTTTGAACAATTCCCTTCTTTTATACGCATGTCTTCATCACTTTTACCAACAGAACAGGACAAGGGTAAGAAAACGACTTCTTCAGAATTCAACAATTAATTCATAGAAACTGTAGCCATAATAATTACTTCACTAAGCACGTACTCATGTTATACTCATACCTAATGTATTAATTTTATTAATAAATAAACAATAAAATAAGTGGCTAGAGACCAGAGGCAAAAGAAAAATAAATATACGCATATTCCGAGGTCACTTCATAATTTGTCAGTTAATGTTTTGGCAACCAAAATTCCATTACGTCTACGAAAAACTAAACAAAATACGATCATTTATTTACTAATTCTCTCGCCAAGCGAGACCGCAAAAAACGAATTATAATAGCGAACCCCTCTGTCCTACATATTATATATTTGGCATCACGCAAAAATACATTCCTGAATGCATCCCATTGTGTATTCCCATTTCTCATATCCTCCCCTTCATAGTACAACCCACTTTTTCCACGCAACTTACCACCCCGTAAATAAATATAAACCGTAACAATAACAACGAACGATTTATGGCAAGTTCTTCTTCGGCAAGAGTTAACTTCGAGTTTGCTCAACGACCCAGAACCGGATTTTCAATTGTCTCAAAAACACAGCAAATATTGTTAGGTATATACTTTGCAATATCAGTATTATTAACTATTATCCCCGAGATTATCCCTATTATCGCTATCAATTGTTTTAATATAAGCAGGGCCCCGTAGCAAGGCGAATGCAATTTCCGAGGATATTTTAAACATTAAACAAAATAAAGTCGATGTGCCTCTACCAGTGAACGTCGCTACCCTTCTACCAGGTACCATACCCTATCTTGGTGTAGTGTATTCTTTGTTTCTTGACTCTTTTTAGCAACCGTATTATTCAAAGGCTTTTGTCTGGAATGCCTCAAGTTTATAAAATAGCGTCTTTAGTGCTCTTAAGTGGTTGTTTGAGGTCGACGCGGAAATTAGAATCCATTGCGAACATTTTTAATTTCAACCAAAAAAAAAAAAAGAAATCGAACGATGGACTTAGTTAGCTTGCGCTGGAGGTGCTATTGCCTTAAAAAGTTACCGAGAGTAATAGATAATTACTGTTATATAATACAATAACGCAGTTGGGAAAAGAACAGGTTGTTGGAAGTAAAAGCGGCTCCTGGGTCATAGAGTGATAGTTGGCTGGATGATAGATGTTTCTTTCGTGGCGCCGATTACGATGAACTTGTTCGGGAAGGTCAGAAACAAATTTTGCCGTTTATACCACAAGCAGTTACAAATTGGGTTGCCGCATTTTTTAAATAATTTTATTATGTAAAATACAACACTGTGCTATAAGAATTATTTTAAATATTTTCATAGACAGAACGATTTATTTTATATAAATAAATAAATAAATAAATAAATTTCTGGTTTTCATTTTCAAAATCTGATTACTTTTGTTTTTTCGACAATAAATTTGTTTAGTTTCGGGATACAGGGGTTGTACTATATATGGTATTATTCTCCCCTAACCTGGCCAAATTTAATATTTCCAGCAATCGATGTTTCGTATTTAAGTATCAGAAGTTAACTAGGTATATTTTATTTTTATTCCTCAAGGGGCTAATTCTCTCAACCACTCCCAGGCAGGAGAATTTGAAAATTAATTTGTAAGCAACTCAGACATTCTCTTACGAGTTATATAAGATTAAAAGTTTGTTACGAGCTGATTTTAGTGGCTTGATTCCAACAAGAATAAATAGAATCGTCCAACTTCTTTTCAAATCTCGTTTCTCTTCTTGAAATAATAAAGCTGGATGAAAACGGCAACATTATCCGGGATGTTAGTATTCGTTTTAATATGTGCAACTAAAATTATCAAGTCAAATGCGTCCCAGAATTTTGTTAATTCAAACAAGCGACACTGAAAAGGATAAAAAGATGAAGCAAAATCGCTCGTAAAATTGTATGTGAAGGACATCAAAGAGTCCTCCTTGAAACCGTATTCCCTTATACAAGCCTTACGAAACCACAAACTCTTGTTTTGAAATTGCACCCCTTAAAATTTTACATTGCAATTGAAGTTCTACTTCACTTCATTTTGAATATTTTAAGTATGGTTTCGTCCGTAGCAAACAATAAATTGTCTCGGCAATCGAGTATGACAACTGAGTTAACTTCGAATACCTTTGCTACCATTACATTTGCATAAGTAATAAAAAAAATAATTTCATTTACTATAATTACTATTAGGTATTTTCAGGTATTCATGGAATGAGGATTCAATTGTACCACAAAATTTTAAAGAGAGCAAATTAAGAAACAAAGTGGGTGTAATAAATGAATTTTTGTTAATTTTCTTATGTACATTCTTGGTTTCTTTGTGAGCTATAGCCTCGGCTATAGCCTTGTTCCTGTGGAATCAAATGACCCTCTACGCTTTTTATCTATATATTTTTTGGATCAGCACCTTTCTCGACAACTGATTGCATACAATTTTCAAGGGGTTGCAAATGAACATTTCTTGCAGAATTCAATTTTCCGAACAAAGCAACAGCCACTCGGATCGGTGTTTATATAAAACTGAGTATCTACCTCCGCGTATCAATGTTCCACCTTTGATATCTGATAGCGTTTAGATTTTAGTGTGATTTTATCTCGGATTTTATCATTCGATAATTGAATTTCGCAGAAAAGTGGAAATGGCTCAACTGACAGGAACGGAATTAATTTCCTAATTATGGTTGGGCTTGAGGGCCGAAAAATATTTGTTTAATAAAGTTATGCCAGCAGTGTTCCATTTACGCAGTTCTGTCTCCAAAGTAATTAAAACCAAATACGACGGGGAGTGTGAGTGACTCACCAGCATCCCACCAAATACTGTTACCAATGGCGATGTTGCACTAAATGGTTGTAGTAAAAAAAATCGAGGATTTCCCAACAGGAATGACCATGGCATTTCGGAAAAAAAGTTACATTCATACAGAAATATTTATTGGAGTAACTGTTCGAAGACGAATTCGATAGGAGGTTATAATTTTGGGCAATTATGAGGGTGCGAGTCAACACTCATTTTGATTTTGTGTTCCATGGGATTGTAAATAGGTTTAGGTCCATCCTCATAAGACGATTGAAATTTACAGCTAAAGACTCAAGTAACGATCCTAACCAAAAAGCTCGCCAAAAAGTAAAAGTTTGAGCAGGTAATGGTAATCCCATAATTGGACCATATTTTATATAAGTAGAGGGATATTTAATAATATTGACATATTTGGCTATTGTTTCTACGATGTTTCTATAACAGAATGATAACGATATTTGGTATTAGACGTTGGCATGGAGGTAACAAAAATTATTTCCATGTTTTTCGAAACTGATGGAACCAATGTATAGAGGTCGGTCCAATCGCCTGATTTCACGCCCTATCAATTTTTTTCGGGATCACATAAAACACCAATTTTGCTTGCAATAAGGAACCACCAAACTACTTCAATGAAGTGTTGGTGTAGTAATTAAAGGTCTCGTTAAAAGCTATACGAGATAATAATAACTTTTATTCATCCACGAGATCATTTTACATGATACTGGATACAGATGAAGTATTTCCGAATGTAAGACAATTTTTTATGGGAACATTTTGAAGATTTAATATGCCGTTCATAAATCCGAGCTTAAATCCTTTATCATTATTGCTATTTCGGTTAAATCTTATTTTTCGTTTATGTTTATGGTATTCGTTTATCAACGCTGGCTGGTTGTCATTGTACAATGTACACGGTGGTTCTTTTGGGGGCTAATTTCGGCCTTATATAAAAATAAAATTCAATAACTAAATATTTAATCATTTCGAAATGATTTTTTCCTAGGAATCCAAAAATTTGGTAGAAAAAAAAAAGAACTGTCGAATTATAAAGTTTGTTTTGAGTCATGACCTACCCACAAAAAATAGTGAATTATTTAACAATGTGATTTTTAAATATTAATCTGGATATTAATAACTAAAAATCGGTTAAAAATAACATAGACAAATGATATATTTTTGAAATCAGAAAAAAATACTCTATCAGAATATTTAAAAATATAAGGGTGTCCCATTACAAAAAATATAAGAATCATCTATAACTTTTTTACTCGCTTTTTTATTTGATTTTCAATTTGCTTTTTCCAACATATTTTTGGATTCCTGGGAAAAAATCATTTCGAAGTGTTTAAATAGTAATTGAAATTAATACACAAAGAGTGGGCATCCTCGTGGGCATCTTACAAGAATCACCGTGTACATATTTATTCGTATTTATTGGTTATGTGGAGTAATAATTTTATTTATACTACTTTATGAGAAAATGCAGACAAACTTTAATTTAATTTAAAAAATACTTGACACATGAAAATCCAGAAAAATGGAGCAAACACTCTTGGTTGAAGCATTTCCCCACTAAGAGAATATTCAATAAGGTACAGAGCATTATTCCGCAAACAGCGAGGTAATAAAGTGTAGAATAAATTCAATAAAACTTTCCAAATAGATTTTCGCAAAAAATTTTATTTTCAGAAATGCATCTTTTCTGATAAGTGTCATTCTTTGGTTGTGCTCTTCGTTTTATAATAAAATTCTATCGATCTGTCAATCTGTCCATTGTTGTCCTTGATTTTTTAAAAATGTTCCAAAGTTTGAATTTTTTTCAAAAATCGCTTTTTTGTGTAAATATCACTATTTCTTAAGTAATCAAGACAATTTTTTTTTAAATGTTCGTTTTTTAATTGTCTATCGATCTGTCGAGAGATATTTTCGACTTTTGCCCATGATTTTTCAAAAAATTTCAAAGAAGTTTGAATTTTCATCTAAATTATTGAAAAATTATCCACAAAAATCAAAAATCTAACCAAGAGAGATTTTCGATTGTAGCCCCTGATTTCTCAAAAATTTCCCAAGAAGTTTGAATTTTCATAAAAATTTCTGAAAAATTAAGTATGGGCAAAAATCTTAATTTAAATTTAAAAAATACTTAACACGTAAAAAACAGAAATAATGGAGAAAACATATTATTAATTGAAACATTTCCCCATTAAGAAAATATTCATGGTACAGGGCATTATTCCGCAAACAACGAGGTAATAAAGTGTAGAATAAATTCGATAAAACAATCCAAAAAAGGCGACAAAAAGGTTTTTGCAAAGAATTCTCGGTCAGGTCAATTTTATTTTCAAAAATATATCTTTTCTGACAAGTATCATTCTTTGGTTGTGCTCTTCGTTTTTTAATTGTCTATCGATCTGTCAAGTCAGATTTTCTATTTTTATGTCCCTGATTTTTCAATTTTTTCCAAAGAGGTCTGAATTTCACTCAGAATTTCACGAGGAATTTCATTAAAATTAAGTTTGAATTTTCATGAAAATTATTGAACAATTATGGGCAAAAATCAAAAATCCAAGGGAGATTTTCGATTGTGGCCCTTAATTTCTCAAAAATTTCCCAAGAAGTTTGAATTTTCATCAAAATTTTTGAAAAATTATGGGCAAAAATCTTAATTTAAATTTAAAAAATACTTAACACAGAAACCAGAAAAAATGGAGCAAACACTTTTAGTTGAAACATTATTCCATTAAAAGAATATTCAATAAGTCATTCTTTGGTTGTGCTCTTCGTTTTTTTAATTGTCTATCGATCTGTGAAGTCAGATTTTCGATTTTTGTCCCTGATTTTTCAAATTTTTCCAAAGCGAGGTCCTATGAATTTTCTTCAAAGAACATTTTTTTTGAAATATCAGTTTATTTCTTAAGTAATCAAGACAATTTTTTTTAAAATGTTCGTTTTTTGATTGCCTATAATAAAATAATTAGAAATTATTTAAATAATTAAAAATTATTTAAATAATTAAAAATTATTTAAATAAATCAGAAATATTTAAATACTTAGTATTTTTAATAATTTAATTAGCTTTAACTATATTTCCGAAATTCAAATATTTTACCAAATTTAGACAGTTATTATACCGGGTGGCACCGATATCACTACCAACTCTGTTTTGCACCTTGTTTTTCAAGATATCAAAATGTAACATAGTTAAACATAGACGTAAAATGTCACATTTTGACGTATTTGAAGATTTTCTCGTACTTCCGGTTTAGCTGGAGACACCAATTCTTAATTTTTAAATGGAATACCCTGTATACTACATATTACTTTTTCAAAATCCTGGGAAAATTCTGAACAGGTTTAAATTGCTTTGAGTACAAAAGTAGTTTGGACAGCTTTGGTGGCAATACAGATAAAAACAAAACGCTACGAAAAATAGAAAGCCATAAAAAAAAAGAATTTAATAAAGGTTGTGAAAGCCTATTTTACTGATTTTTTTACCGACTGAAGCTTTGAGGTCAACAATTTACTTCTACTACCACTTTTTATACACGAATCCATGAAAAAATATAAGAGGTCGTTTAAAAAAAAATGCCGATGACGTCACAGCTCAAAAAACAAAACGCAAGTAAGGATTTAGCAAGGAATAAACATTTATCTGAAAAGAAGTCTTTTTGAAAAATACTGACCAGTTCAAGAATTTCTTGAGGAAACCTTTTTGAAGAGTTTTATTCAATTTGTTCCTAGTTGTTGTGCAGGGCTCGGCAGGACGTTCTGATCTTGTAGTAAAATTTTCGTTCCTTCTAGGTAGGTACCTAGGTAAAGTTTTAAACAGTTACCTATTCTCTTTTAGTTTTAACCAGATATCAAGAACTACCTCAACCTGAATGGTAGAGATACCTACCCTTGGTAACCATCATCTAGATATTATTTCAGTGCTGTAACACACTTTGTTTTAAATTTAAGTTGTTAAAACCATTTATATCGGTATAAACATGCTTAATGGAGAGCAGCAATAATTAAAACAATTACTGCTTGGCTTAGATAATATAAATTTTCCTTGAGGTGAGGTACTCACTTGACGGTCAAATATCGTTAATTGTGCCTAATTAATCCCATTACGTAAAAAGGGTACTCACTAGTCATGCGTATCCGTGCAAACAAAAACAAAAAAACACCAGAAAGAACACCCACACGTCCACAACACCACAACCACAAGTGAAAATAACAATAAACTACAACAAAAACAGTAAAATCAACAGTCCGTAAACTAAGAGCGAGAACGGCAGGTTTGGAATTCAGAGCTCCGGCGGTTAGTTCAAACCCGTACTCTCCTCACAAAGGCGCAGACGAAACTGTCAAAAGCATGCTGCGTGAATCCCAAGACGCATGCGTCCTGTTGTATCCACATGTTGTTGCAGCTGTTTTGTTTCTCGCTAAAACGATAACACAAATATAACGAATAGCCATGTATATCAAATTATTCGGCTACATCGAGATTATACACGTTGTGGCATGTCATTATAGTTTTACTAATTGATATTCATTATTAACGCAGCCGAATGGGGGGGCATTAAATCTAAACTGGTAACGTTTTTGCGGCAGAAACGAGTCTGGCCTGGCCGTTTCGAAGTACAAGTCGGCATGTGCAACTGTAATTTCTGTTTTAATGGAGTCCGATCTGATAAAAACCTAATCAAATCTGCTGGAAGGCGCTCTCTTGCCTGCCTCTCGATAGGTTCTTGTTAATTTTCTCACAACGAAAACATTTATTTAATAGGTAAGACATATAAATATTATTTAATGCGACACAGACGTATTTTTTTAAATAAACTGAGTTAGAAAAAGGGTTGCCAACCCAACCGTCTATTGTTTCAAATAAATGACAGCTCTTTATTTTAGGAGCTGTCAAAAGACGAGTAATTGGCCTTTAATCCCATTAGTGCCTAG
Source organism: Rhagium mordax (assembly GCA_963680705.1). NCBI lineage: Eukaryota > Metazoa > Arthropoda > Insecta > Coleoptera > Cerambycidae > Rhagium > Rhagium mordax. Next base: position 8,686,185 of record OY796661.1, on the reverse strand, counting down.
ATTTTATTTATTTTCTTATTTTCAAACTGTTGGCAATGAGGCAATGGTTAAAATCTAGGACCGGTGAATCCCCAATATCTTGATTCGGTGATTCCCCGTTTGTCTTTATAAGTATAAAAGAACGTCTTGAATTTCAGTTGTGTTGTGCATAAAAGAGCTGGCTTGTAAACAGAGCTGAAACAAATAGACATGACCTTCAGACGATACATAACGAAATTAAATCGGTAATTTCCCAAATAACTCGCATAATATTGTTTTACTACTTACCTAGCCATAAAGACAGACGTTAAGATATTAATTGAATATATGGAACATTCGTTTGTTTATATTTGTGCTTTTCGAGCTGCCAGTTGATGGTACAGAATTTCTGTCGAATTTAGTCGTTGGTTATCTGTGGCAGAGCTGATGTTTTGAAGTATCGCCTTGGAGAATCGTGACGCTGTCTAATGTATAGTGATGTTAGTCACGGTCGGAAATTGTTAGATAATAAATATCGATGAGATGTGAGTGTCATGGAATTGTTTTTTTTTTAATAGGAGACTTGGTTTATTCTTAATAGGCTTTGTAATATATCTTTGGCTAAATACGCTTGATTTTATATAATAACCCGGTTGGTTTGTCGAGTTAACTCATGAAATCTCTGCTTGGATTCACAGACAGTTCCACAAGTACGAAGTGAGGAGCGTAGGCGTGGCTGACAATTTGACATTCTGACAGATACCATTTTCCGGCATTTCATTTTCTTGATCCAGGCGATAGTGTGACGTGCTTTTCTAATCAGGTAATTTATTTCCAATCCTTGGGATTATTGATAGATAGTATAGAAAATATAGTGGTCATTTGTTATTGATGTTGGAGGGTCCACATATTTTGCCAATATTTGGGATTAAATCACACTTTCACATTGGGGCAAAGGCCTATAATGGTATACGAACCCCAGGATCTCGCTTCAGCCCGCCCAAGATATACAGGTATATATGTTAGATTGTCAACTATAATTACATTCACGTACTTATTATCGTGGATTATAATACGTTCTCTTTACAGGGCTTTTCTCTTTTGATGTGGAATTCTTTTGCTTTGAAACTGCTGTTTGCTTCGACGTTGCTTTGACGCTGCTGTTTTGCTTTGACGCTGCTGTGCTGTTTTGCTTGTATTCTGCTTGGTTTGAGGCTGTTTTGATGGTACATGGTTTCTACATTGTTTGACGCTGCTTGACACCGCTTGGACGCTGTTCTGCTCTGCTTGGTGGCTGTAATTGTTCGATTTGAAGCTGTTGGAAGCAGCCTACTCCGTTCTGCTCGCCTGTCTACGACTCTACGACGTCCCGACGCCCTGGATTGACGACCAGATAAGTACCTGTCAGTGACAATAATTAAGTTTGAAATCGAGTAGCATTCAAGAGGCTCTGGCGTCACAACGAATTGAGATATCGAACTCAGGTTTGCGCCATTCGATTCGTCATAGTTTTGTATAGTGTTACCATGAATTATTTTACAATTTTGGGAGACAGGTGATTTCGTCTTTTAATTGGAACTTCCAGAACTCAAGACACCATCTGGTTTAAAATGTACCAAGAACTTACCACGACTGTTCACAAAGCTTTGGACTGATATCTTTCCTTCTTGGTATTAATCCAAATATCACCATACCTTGCAGCTGTATGGCCCGTAAGTTTAGAAGTTTATTTTCTATAAATAGCTGTAATAGGTCATTAAATCAGTTTATGCAGTATTCTTAATTCTAGGTCAAGCTGTTCCTTGTCCATATATGTTTTCCCATATCTCCTTTGGAGCATATTCCAAGATACTTGGCGTACCAATATGAGCAGATTTTGTTTTGTTTTGAGTTGATATGAGAATCAAATAGAGCCATATCGCGAAAGTTGCTAGCGTTATCAGTAACTCGGATGCGTAGAGGCCTAGAACGTTACCTTGGGGAAGATAATTCTTCTTGATGTTTTATTAAAAAGTGCCTGCTTGAGAGGGGTTCTTTAGTAATTTATAGTACTTATTTGTGACAGTTTACCATATATATAAATAGCAGTGCTTATATTATGGAAACGAACGTCTATACCTACATTAACTGGTAGCAAGTAATAGAAAATACTGTTAAGGAGAAAATAATAATGAAGCGCTATAAAGAACACAAACAAACTCATTTCCATAGATATTCAAGACGCGTGGTATGAATCCGAATATGCGGAGGAAACAATTAAAAATACGATAAATAATATCACGGCTTTCCTTCCTTTCCGCATCGAGCCGATCTCTCGGATCGTAATTCACATCGAGCGGAAAAATAAAAACGTATTTTATTCGTTCTCACAACAGTTTATTGCATTATAGTTTGATGTTTAGTGCTCTAATAGAATTATGTCCGCTGGATGTGGTGACGTGAAGCGAGACGTCTCCTGACGGCTTTGATCTTTTTTGGCTCAACAAAAAGTTGGACGGACTCGTGAAGTAGAAGTATTCGTATCGAATGTTGCCAACGACTCTCCTCGCAGAACTGATCGGGTAATGGACAGGTGGGACGCCACGCCAGATTAAAAGGATCTCAGGTGAACGCTGGCGTGCAAAAAGAAGCTACGGAATGACTCACAATAAATACACGTCAAGTTACATTGTAACAAACTCTGGCACATACTACTTGTTTGTAAAAATGGCGGCAAATGCTGACCTCCGGACCATTTATCATTTTGAAAATCATTAATTATGAATTATCTTGTTTCGAAATGGCTTCAGTGTCTGAATATTGTAGAATTTATCTGCGTCGTTTGGTCTGTTAAATTTACACGGAAAATAGTACATTAACTGCTGTTTTGGTCACCAAAGAAATGGAATTCACACGAAATCACGAAGAATTACACTAGATTCTCGTGCAATATTCGAGTGTTTTTATTTATACATAAAAAATTGATGAAAATTGATTAAAAATATAATTAAATTGAAACAGGAGATATTTTTTGAAGCCAATTTCATTTTAAGTAAGGTTCTTAACTTTTCCATCCATTCCTGTACGTTCACGCAACCAGAACAACATGAAAATCATCCCTAAATGAAGCCAATTCATTTTATGGAATATGTTCATCCAAGTTGGAAGTGATGAACAAGAGTGATCGATGAGTGTTCTAATAAATTACAAATTTTCTCACAGTTTCATTTATCGCCTCCAAGGAGGGCTATAAAATTTAGTGGGTATAAAAGAGGATTTCACAGTTCGTAGAATGCGCCCCAAACGACACTAATCACGTGGAATATAAATTTGTTGGGTGCGATATTTTTGTCGCCTGACAAATAAGTTTATTCAAACATTATTAGCGCGGGCTTATTCAAAACCAACTAATAGCCAGGGTAGGGTATTAATTAATTTACCTATAAAGCATAAACACAAACAGCATCACGCACAGCTTAAACGCGGAACTTTTTAAAGGTTTAAGAGCTTTATTTGATTTATAACCAAACATAAAAAGAGGATAATCTGATGCGGACTAAATTAGAACAGAATAGGTAATAGCTTTGAAGTTGCTTTTAACGAAATAAGCGTTTTATTTGTCACCTGTAAACCACAAATAAGCCAGTGGCCACGTAAGTTTGGCGCATTTAACTGTCAGCTAAGTGGCTCTGAAAACAATTCAGAGACGTACAACAAAAATTTCCTTAAAATATAGTGGAATTGACAGGCGACAAAAGTTTCCAAATTATGATTAAATCGTAAGATTATGTGTTTGTTATACTATTGTAAAATTTTTGAATTGGTGAGAAAATTTATAAAAAAATATTTCACATTTCTTTTCTGGTTCTGATGAAATGTTACAGTTTCTTTGAGAATCTGCAAGAAAGTTTGATAAACTCCATAATTAAAAGTAATGGTAGATATCTATGTTTTCTAAAAATCAAAAAAAAAAATATTCGAAAACTACACTTCGCGTCAAAATTAACGCACCACTAAAAATTTACCATAATTTTAAAGGTGATTTTCTCGCGAACCGCTAATCTGATTTTGATGATCTTTTTTTTAAATTGTAGGTTTATTCTTCAGAAATGGGGCTGTGGTATACATTTTTATTATAATTTCTGTTTTGAGCATATACAGGGTGCAAGAGTGAAGATACGTTTTTTACACGAAAATTGAAACACCCTGTGAGGTGTCCCAGCTACAATAACAAATGTCTACATGAATCAGACTGTAGCCCCATCTTTCCCGAACAATTTGTTTTTTGATTCACAGCATTATCTCTATTATTAAATGAGATACACAGTTTAAGATTAAAGCGCACGATCATGAAAAGCTGTTGTTCCTTGATGCCTTCCTTGTCCATGACGTCTGTTATGATCATTGGTCTCTTCAAAACGTTAAATTTCACGGGATATTGATGCATGAGAAACTTCCAGCCTCCGGTATAGCACGGTAGCTTAATCCTTCCTCAGCCAATGTAATCACTTTTACACATTCATCCCGATTCTAAATTCTTGTTTAGCGCTCGACTGTAATAATTTACTATCAAAACACTTTTTGAGGATAACACTGACGTAAGTCAAAAGGAATATGACAGTTTGTGAATTTGACGTATCTGTTTTTTCTTTTCCCATGACCTACCTTGTCTAAGTTCTTCAATTTTTAATAAACTGGAGCACTTTAATCTTTAACTGTATATCTCATTTAATAATAGAGATAATGCTGTGAATCAAAAAACAAATTGTTCGGGAAAGATGGGGCTACAGTTTGATTCAAGTAGATATTTGCTATTGTAGCTGGGACACCCCACAGGGTGTTTCAATTTTCGGATAAAAAACGTATCTTCACTTTTGCACCTTGTATATGCTCAAAACAGAAATTATAATAAAAATGTATACCACAGCCCTATTTCTGAAGAATAAACCTACAATTTAAAAAAAAGATCATCAAAATCGGATTAGCGGTTCGCGAGAAAATCACCTTTAAAATTATGGTAAATTTTTAGTGGTGCGTTAATTTTGATGCGAAGTGTATTAGTTAGTTAAGATTCGACTCGAGATTCGATGTTTAATTTTTTGATGTTTTTTACGATTTCTTTCAAATTCCCAAATGAACCCAAAATTATCAAAATTGAGGTGATTTTTCTAAAAATAAACTTTTTTTTAAACAGCGAGATACGAAAAGGTTAAGGCAGCCATTCCACTTTGGTTTCCTAATTCTGATAGGTTTATTTAATTTCTTTCATAATTCCTAAGAAAATTTTAAAAATATCCGAAATTAACAAAATTTTACTGAAAATCAAAATTATGTGGAGCACAAAAACAGTTCAGTCTTTTGCCTAATTCTGAAAAGGCTTTTCAATTCCTTTCAGAATCTGTAAGAAGTTTTGAAAAAACAAAATTAAAAAAACAGGCGATTTTTCTGAAAATCATATAAACAATTCTTTTAATTTAATTTTTTTTTTCGAAAAGTGAGAGAGTTATTTCACTTTATTTTCTAATAAGCGTTTTTATTTCTTTCAAAATTCACAAGAAAATTTAGAAAATCTCGGATATAACAAAACTGATGCAATTCTTCTGATAACCAACTATATCGGATACGAAAAACAGTTGCAGATGTGTTTTTCGCTTTTTTTCAATTCTGATAAGAATTTTGCATCACAAAATAGCTTTTTTTCGAAAACTATAGGATGAGAAGTAAAATTAGGAGAAATATTTCGCTTTTCTTTTATAATTTCTCTCAAAATACACAACACAAGGTTTGGCTAAATTAGAAAATTAACAAAACTTAAGCAATTTTTCTGAATACCTATAAGAAATATTTTTCCGAAAATTGTATGAAATGTGAAAAAGAATTAAGTGAGATGGTTTTTTTTCCAATTTTGAAAGATCTCAAACTCATCTAGAAAAATTTTAAAAATTTCAAAATTGAGGCAATTTCCAATTCCTTTCAGAAAATTTGAAAAATAACAAAATTGAGGATATTCTTCTGGAAATCAAAACTATTGGAGCTAAAAAACAGTTAAGATAGATATTTCACTTTCTTTTCTTATATTCATAAGGCTTATCAATTTTTTTCAAAATTTGAATATTTTAAAAATAACAAAATTAACAAAACTGGCGATTTTTCTAAAAATCAACGAAATGATTTTTTTTCGAAAAGTGAGTGGGACAGTTATGAAAAATGTTTCACTTTATTGTCTAATAAGAGTTTTTGTTTCTTTCAAGAAAATTCTTAAGAAAATTTAAAAAATTTCGGACACTAACAAAGTTGATGCGATTTTTTTGAAAACCGACACGAAAAACAGTCAAAGAGATTTTCTTAAATTATGATAAGGTATTTAATTTTTTTGTAATCCGAAAGAAAATATTCACAAATTGAAGCCATCCTTTTTGAAAACAAAATAGTTTTTTATTTTTCGAAAACTGTGTAGGATACGAAGTAACATTAGGAGAAATGTTTCGTTTCTCTTTTATAATTTGGAAATGGCTTTTAAATTTTTCTCAAAATACGCAAGATTTGGCAAAACTCGAAAATTAATAGAATTGAAAAAAATTTTCTTAATACTAAATATAATTATATGCCGGAATACAAAAAAGAATTAACTGAGAGATTTTACCTTTCTTTTCTAATTTTGAAACACCTCAGAGTCAGCTAAAAAATTTTTAAAAACCTCAAATTTTCTGAAAATTAAAAAATAAGTCTCAAACTTCTATCAGAGAATTTGAGAAATAACAAAATTAAGGATATTCTTCTGAAAATCAAAGCTATTGGAGCTAAAAAAAAAACAGTTAAGATATACATATTTCACTATTTTCTAATTATCATAAGGCTTAATTTCTTCAAAATTTGGAAATTTTAAAAATTAAATTAACAAAATTGAGGCGATTTTTCCGAAAATCAAATACCTAAACGAATTTTTCTCAAAAAGTGAGTGAGGCAGTTATGAAAAAATTTTCATTTTATTTTCTAATAAAGTTTGTTTCTTTCAAAATCCATAAAAAAGATTTAATGAGTTTTAAAATTGTTGCGATTTTTTTGGAAACCAACACGAAAAACAATCAAAAAGATGTTCCGCTTTTTTTCAATAATTATGATAAGGTATTTAATTTCTTTTAAAATCCGAAAGAAAATTTGGAAAAATAAAAAAATTGAGATGATCTTTTTAAATCGCAAAATAGTATTATTTCGAAAACTATGTAGGATAAGAAATAAAACTCGAAATAAAATTAAAAGAAATATTTCGCTTCTTTTATAATTTTGATAAAACTTTTCAATTTGTCTCAAAATACACAAGGAAATTTGGCAAAAATAGAAAATTAACAAAATTGAAATATTTTCGAAAATTGGATGGACTATGAAAAAGAATTAAGTAAGACATTTTATTTTTCTTTTCCATATTGGATGACTTTTATTTTTCACAAAATCAACTAAAAAATTTTTAAAAGGTTCAATTGAGGCAATTTTGCTGAAAATTCTGACACAATATAATTTTAATTTTAATAATAGATATAAAAATAGAATAAAAAAATAAGGCTTTTCAATTTCTCTCATCATACGCAAGATTTGGCAAAACTCGAAAATTAACAAAATTGCGGCCATTTTTCTGCGTATAAGAAATATTTTTTTTTAAATTATATGGAGTACGAAAAACAATAATAATAATAGTATGTTTATTAAATTAAGTGAGATATTTTACTTTTCTTTTCTAATTTTGGAAGATCTCGCAATCAGCTAGAAAATTTTTGAAAACTTCCAAATGAAGGCAATTTTCTGAAAATTAAAAAATAAGTTTCCAATTTCTTTCACAAAATTTGAGAAATAAAAAAATTTGAGAAATAACAAAATTGAGGATATTCTTCTGAAAATCAAAGCTATTGGAGCAGAAAAACAGTTAAATCTGTCTTAACTGTTATCTTCACTTTTCTTTTCTAATTCTGATAAGACTTTAGTTTTCTACAAAATCCGCTAAAATATTTTTAAAAATTTCAAAATTGAGGTTAAATGTCTTTCAAAATCTGCATGGACATTTGAAAAAACTCCGAAATGAACAAAACTGAGGCAATTTTTCTGAATAACAAAAATCTTCTTTTTTTTGAAAACTATGTAATATGAATTTCTTTCTCGTTTCTATTGTTGACTGGAAACTGGAAACATTATGTATTTAATTTGGAATATTGATTATTAAACTATTGCTACGTTCACCCAGCTAATCAAATTTTTAACTCGACGTCCCCTTTGAACAGACAAATATTTAGTTTTCGACACAGAACTAAAACAAAACTGGATTACTCCACTTTAATGTATTATCTACCTAACCTAAGTATCCGCAACTCGCAAGAACAATATTTTCTTAGCTTCGATAATACTATTATCTATTCTGGCGGTGTAATTTAGTTAGTTCAAGGTTTAATTAGTAATTACCCGTCGCTGACAACCCGAGTAGTAAGAGAGGCGAGATCAATAGTTTCCTATAAAACTTTCATTACCTTTTACAATTAGAATTGGTTCACGGTTGCGATAACACCGTAACAGACCGGTTACTTTAAGTTTCCACACCCCGTTCTCGCTGGAGGAGCACTCCCACGGACGGTTTAAATATAAATAGTGAGCGAGCAGGAACAGGGAAATATTAATAAAACGGGTCAAGTTTCGTCAGATAGTTTTTAAAAATGTTACTTAGATCGAATTACAAAGATATTGATTTATTTACACAGGTCAAGAACGTATGTATATTCCGTGTATAATAAAATGTTTCTGGAGAGTCTTGCAACCCTTCGAATTTCAATGTTTCTGTGATCTATCTGATGGAGGATGTGTAAGACATGCCCCAAAGGATAATTTTACTCGCCAATCAATATTTTCAAAATTCGCAACCTTAATTTTTGGATTTTAAGTATTGTCTAGGCTGGCATGCCACCATATCGGAAGAAGAGTTGAAAATTAATTTTAATATTTTTCTTTTAATTTGAGGTAAGTATCAGAAATATCTCTAACTTTAGACGTATACCTATGTGTTGTGCGTACTAATTTGTACTGGTCTACTATGCGTATACTGAGTTTAACTGATTTCAAAAAACGATAATATTTAAATAGCATTCGCTATCAAGAAAACCGAAGCACCTAACACGACAAAATTCTCACGATCTAGCGCAAGTGATTGTTAGGTAAAATTTAAGGCAAAGCAACTCGTCTCTGACAACTTATGTAATAAATTGGCGGCAGCATTCGATTGAAACGAAATGAATTACAGCAGTCTCCATGTTAAAATCCCCAGATAGCGATTTTCTGTAAATTTCTCCGAACCGGTGGTGTGTATGTGTGTGTCGTTTTGAGTTAAAATATTTCAGATCACGGATAGGATGTGCAAGAGTTCACTTGAAGAATCCGACCTCTGTTCCGAATTAGACTTGCCTACCGTTTGAAAGCGGCGTTGCGAAATTTACAGGACTTTTGCGAGGATATGAAAGAGAATTTATCGGGGAGCAAATGATTCGTGAAAACTATTTTACGCCGGTATGATGGACACAATTTACAAAACTACTGGTTCACGGAAAAAAATTCAAAATTACTTTGCTGCAGCTCGAGAGTTTTATACATAAAATACATATAAACTGTGCGGTAATCTGTTAATTCACATGTGCCTAATTTGAACAGGACAGCAACGTAAAGTCACAGGCGTAAAGGTTATTTTTTAAATAATCCAGATATTTTTCAGATTATCTGGGTAATGTTCAGAAGTGTGGCCGTAAATCCCTAATAAGAACAGAAAGAAAATACAGAAAGATGCCACAAATAACTTTTAGACAATACAGTTTGGTCAGAAAATTCTGTAATTATACTGAATGGGAATCAATTAAAATAAAAGAGCCATATAGGATAAAAAGATATATTTAAAATTGGTCGTAATATTACAGAAAGTTCGTCCAGTAAGACTAATCAGAATAGATCGACGATAAGTCGTTACATGGAGATAGGTGATCGATTGCCGAAAGAGAATTTCTATTAAGGAGCTAAAGGGCAATATATGAGTGGGATTTGTTAATTATGTGTAAACATTGTTATGTATGGGGGAATTTTTGTAAAACTATTATTATTTTATTTTATTGTTTTTATTGATTTTTTAAATTAAAGTTTTTATTTTTAAGGTAAGTTTAAATTCTTACATTTTATGCATGCACTAGTACTTAGTTTTGAAGTTTATTTTAATTTGCCTGTAGAAGTTGTATATAGTTTTTTCAAAAGAAATATTTTATCTCATATATATATATAATTTTTGAATTAACGACCTTATGGTATACGATCAGTCCGCCACTGGCCTGGATTATTCAGTGTTTTATTAATAAGAGACAGTGTGTATGATTTTATGATAATTTAACGTGAAACTTACTGTAGGTTTGCTACAATCACTCTTTTTCTTTTCAGGGCCTATTTGGGGTTCCCTTCTACCATTGAAGAAATATCTTACCTATAAATCTGCTGTTTTGCTATTTTTAAATAAACATTGTTTGAAATTCGTGCTGATTTATTTTATTAGACTTAGATTAGATTAGACTGCTGTCTGCTTGATATGCAAGTGAGATGAATTTAAATGCTTTGATTGATACAATTAAACATAGATGTCACTCAAAATATAAAGTTTATTACATATATCAGATGATCAAAAAACAATAACGTTTCTTAATCTAACCCTCTGATAATTAAAACTAATTAAATCTATAACAAATTAAGGACTGTGTCCTGTTGAATGTTCACAAAATTAAACTTAGTGTTTAAAGAAATTTAGTTCAGGGTAAGTTCTACACTCTCTGGTTACAGAGTCGTTTTAACTGCATTTAAATTGGCAGTCCTGTTTTTGACACTTGTGGTGCAGTTATGATGGCTGATTATTCTAGAATTTTTTGTACCGTTTACTGGATGTGATTAAACCAAATAGGCCTTGGATGCAATTTTGGCATTCGACAAATCACATGGGTGCTTACTAATTAGGATAATTTTTACCTTTATTTCTGGTAAGCTGGAGTTGCTTTTCCGTTACTTTTTCGTATTTGTCCTTGACTCACCCTTGAATTGTCCTGGGTATATAAATTTCCACTTTTTCCAGTAATTTTACAAATATTTTTCAGGAGCGATCTGGACGAGGTTTTGCTGCGTTCACTACCCAATAACAGCTCAACTTTTGTTTTCGTTTCTACATGCAGAAAATTTGCAAATCAAGGATTTCTAGATTGCTCTCTGTCATTTATGGTTTGTATTTTTGCCTATTTTTTCTTTATTCTATACTTTTCCTATGAAATTATGTTATCAGCATCCTTATTTCATGACGAATCTGTGGATACCCATTTATTGATATTGCGTTAGATGAAATTTTGGCATGCCGTTGACTTCGACGAAGCATCACTGAACTTTTTAAATTGCACTACACAATCACTTCTTAAGATCTAATTTACATTGGTGGTTTTACAGGTAAGTCTTACACTATTTATTTGCATTTTTATAGAATTTTACAGAAATAAAGTGCATTTTAGTTTAACTGTTGTGTTGAAAGTCGTTTAAACTTTGTTCAAAGCATGTAAATAACAGCTGTTCTGTTATTGATTATTTAAAAGCAACATTCTACAATACATTTACTTTATTTACGCTTTTAATTTGTTTAGGTTTGTTTTATTTTAGCGTAGCTGACCCTTTGTATATGTGTGGCGTTGACCTCTATTGCAGCAACAGGTTTTCTACAGCTGATTTAGGAAGATTATTCTCCAATATGATATCCTTTTTTAACTTGTATTTATCTATTCAGTATACCAAACGTAAGTTTCTCGTTATTTGTTTTATTGTGAGGATAATTTCATTCTTTCCTAGTTTTACCTGAATTTATTTTTAATTTTATTTACTTAATAATCGGGTTTTAATTTCTTTTAGTAGTTTAAAATACATGACAATATGTTTATGTAGTTTCTCAATGAGAACGGGCAAGTAGCTTCAAAATGGCTGCGCAGGGTGCGTTAAACTAAACTTTTTAATTGAAAATTCTGCATAAGGAATAACCTCTAATTCACTTTGATGGTGCTATGAAACCGATTTAAGTTGTATTTTCTGAAATTTTACTAAATTTTTCAGAAGTGAAACGGGGCTTCTCTTACCAGCTTGGATATTTAGGCTTCACTGTTTGTATTCCACGTCACCGGTTACCTAGTTACCTAATGATTTCTGTAAAATTAAAGAAATTCCTGATGTTTTTAGAAAATTTTATTACTATTTTTTTTATATCAGAAGATTGTCTCCTGCTCTTGGTGTGAGGCCTTGTGTGTTCTTTAATTTTCAAGACGAGCTGGACCCAGGTTTCCTAAGCTATTAGCTTTTAAGTAATTTGTGAGTATTCTCTTCTGGTTTATTTTATTTTCTGAGGGAATTTTTATATCGCAACTATTCGAATTTAATTAATGTTTCATGTATTGGTTATCGTTAAAATACATGACAATAATATAGGTATTTATATATACATTGTTTACCAACTACCTTTATACTATACTAACACCTTTGTATTTACATAAGTATTAGCATAGATATAGCAAATTGAGAAACAAAGGGCTGACCCAATTACCACTATAAATACGAGTATTAAATCATGCCCAGAGGAATCATTAAATACTGCTTAAGATAAACAACAACAAGTATGTCCTGATCTATATAACTTACATTTTATACTGTAAAATTGCAGACTGCCCTCTTCATAGATTTACTCTCTGGATCTCCAATTTTATTTCTGAAACAATATGAAATTATTTTACTCTGTGAATTAGGCAAGTGTCAAATGAGTTTCAAAATTGGTGACTATAAGAATTAACCGACTGTGAAAGGAGATGAAATGACGTATTAATCTAGGATTTGCTCCCCTCCCTTTACAAAAGGCGAATGCCAGTACAAGAATTTGTAATATGAGAGTTGTTTTTTCGAAATTTTAAGTAATTAATACAGTTTTTTATCATTTGGCATCAGTAAGATTTTGGGTATTTTTCGGTAATTTTCAAGAAAAGGTATAAATAAAGTTAAAACTAAGATAAATACTATTTTTGGAAAAGTTCTATAAGCATTTACATGTTTCAAAGGCAACCTAGAAGATAAAACGTAAAAGAATTATTTGCATTACCGATTAACTCATTACTTATTTTTCGATTTTTTATTCCCTATTTAAACATGACGTGATTTTGTCACAAAATTAGTGAATGATGAGAAATATTTACTTTATATGAGGATCCTACCTTAAATTTTTTATCTGATTGCGCTTAAGAGGGTGGAATTTTACGTAATTGGACAGGTTGCCTCAAAATAATGGTAACTTATTAAATGAACATTTTTCATGAAATTATCCGTGTCGCGATAACTCGGAATTCTGGTCGAGGGCTCTCCTACTGCTTTAGTAGTAGTTGTTTTTAACTTTAAGTGACTAGGGGCTTTCCCTAGTCACTTAAAGTTAAAAACAAAATCCATCTACTAGCAGCTTACTGCATTAAAGTTGGACCGATTATTTAACTGAATATTTGACCGATTATTTAACTGAATATTTTTCATAAGCTAAACTGGAAGAAGAAACATTTCACACGATTATCTCCTTACTTTTAGCAGTCCTATAAACTGCCTGTATTTGCCCTGCATAATTCTGTGAGTATACACTTAACAGGCAAAATTTTACCAGTTTTTCATGCAATTTATATGCCAGCCAAGCAAAATTCTAATTTAATAGTACCATCAGCTACTACATTGAGAAATGCTAACAGATTCCGCATGCCAAAAGAAATACGAATACATCAGCGACCATTGTGCATACACAGCAACGGCCTAATTTAAATTTAAACGAGATTTGGCAACGTCGACTGTGGTTTCGCCGGCGCTTCCTGTAGGTAGTTCATTTCCGATCCTAATTTTAAATTTTGTTTCGGCCTTATTTGTTCCTTAATTTCCTTTACTTTGAGAAACGCCACTTTAATGGGGGCATTTTGTACTTCTCTCGCTGGCTCCATTGATTTTAAATTCTCATTTAAAGTTTGTCCAGAGTAATAAACGGTTACTTTAATGGGGCGAAATTGTGTTTACTATTTTTACTTTAATTCTATATCTGTTTACGTGGGGCAATCATGAGCGTCTAGAAATGCAACGAGGCGGTTTTTATTTTGTCTGTAACGTGATTATTTCTTTTCTGCTAAGCCACGGGTAGAATAACTTGATGGAGTTTCATAAAAAAATGCTGAATACTCTATACCTCTATAGCTCTTTTTATACCTTAATTGGATAATTTTAATTTTTCCTAAAAAACGAATTTTCGTCAAAATATGAAATTTGGCCCCACTATAAGCGGCAATATTTGTTTCTTTTTGTATTTTGTGAAGCTTGAAAAATTAGGTATCATCATAAAACCAATAATTTCATACTATTTCTGTTTTTTTCAGCCACTAAATAAAATCACTTCATTTTTCCCAAAAAATTCTGGAAGACGTCAATCACTGCAAAAAATACGGCTGTACCGTTTTCAACGTCCGCCCATAATTCCCACATTCCATATTTAACTAGAATAAATAAAAATACTCACCAGCCACCATTAAGAGATTTAAAGCCTTAAGAATGACTCTCGTAGTAATAAAATTTAATTCCCCGAAAAAAGTTCACGGTTAAAGCGCATAAAAATAATGGTTCGTGCATTTTAAGAGCGACGTATGCTCGTGATATTTAAGAGCAAATCTATCTAGAGCCGAAGACATTTCATATAAATCTCGTAAACGTATTTATGACATTTTAAATATCTGGCAACATAATACCTTTCTAAAATTAGATGGAATCACATATTTTATCTTGTCACAATTTAGAAGCAACCCAAGAAGTAAATACGACGTATATTAATAATTGAAAATGTGAACCCTAGATAAACATGTCTGTACTTGTGATGGGTTAGCCGCTAAAACCATAAATTAATTGTAGTTTCATTCATATCTAAAACTTAGACGTCTGTTTTGGAATGATTCATTTTGTGTGTACGACAAATTCTCGGCAAGTCAGTGGCGGTTATGAATAAAATACACATTTATCCCAAGATATTACAGTATAGACCTTTTTTGTATGAAATTTGGAATATCGTGACGATAATTTAAGTAATGTGTATTTTCTACCTCTGGATAGTCTTGTTCCTGATGTCTCACACAGATCCATTACACATGTTGATGAGGTGTAACAACTCCAAAACGTGGTAGCTACGTCAGGATTCCTTTTTTGGAGTATATGGCGCTAATTCATGTTTCATGAGAAAAGTAGGTACAAAAAAGTGGTACCAAATCATTACGCAAAGATTGAAGGAGATAGCTATTAACTTAGATCATAAATATCAGGAGAAGAGGAAGTCGTAGAATAGTAAAAAAAAATAAGAATAAAAATTAAAAGAACATTTGGCGATGTGACGCCTGATGACTTGGAATAGCTCGCTGTGCACCCAGATATGCAACTTGAAAATAATAGTAGAAAAAGATCGAAATAAGCAATTACTTTCCAAGGAGAAAAATGATCCTTCTTCAATCACAATAACTAGATTTCAGATTGATAAATGCGACAAAATTAGATTCTATTAAAAATGACAAAAATGAAGGAATTGATGAGATCATCAACGATATCGTAGAGGTCTCTTAATAGTTTTGCCACCAACCCTTTTGACTAGGTACTGAAATGGACAATATTATTTGAACCCCATTCAACAAGTACGAATTTATTTAATTGGGGTGCGAATTGGAGTTTATTTGATCCCTGAAAGGTCAACTTGTGTGAAGATTAAAGTAGGGTTAGATAATATAAACATAATGAAGGACAGGAGCGACTTAAGCGCCGGGCGGCCGCGTCTGGGCGCCAAATTGAAGGAAAACAATTTTGAGGAAGCCCCTCTGTGCCACCCAAATCAGTCTACAGGTCTTCAAGTTAAAGTTATCAGAAACTTTTTTTTAAATGTTCGTTTTGAAATTCTCTATCAATCTGTTGAACCGGATTTTTTTTTGCTATTTTTTTATAATTTTGATTTAAAATCGAATCCATAGAAAAACTGTCTTTAATTTGCTGAAATAATAATTATTAAATGGCATTTTTATTAAATTGAGAGAAATTTTGACAGCTGTCAAAAGTGATAACTTAATTTAATATCAATTATTATTATGGAACTGGAAAGTTTTAAAACACTTTATATTTCTTCTTCTAGGATTATTTTATCATATTATTTTCAAAATTACGAAAGCCACATTTTTAAATTTGACAGCGATTTTGGCAGCTGTCAAAAATAAAAAAAAGGAAATGAAAAATGTACTTTAGCAGATTGATTATGTATTTGTAAAGATTTAAAACTAAAAGTGTGTGAATGTTTATAATGGGTGTCCCAAAATTAATGGGCCAAAAAATAACTGGACATACTAGACATTAAAATAGATCGTTTGTCTCAAAGCCTTAGCAAAATGTTACTCATTAAGGAGATTTTTTTTGTAATAGGTACCTAGCAATAATTTGAAAACGGTTGAACATATAACGTCATAACTAACCCCAAAAATATTCAGTTTCTAAAATTTTCGAATATTACATCAATTTTTATCACAATTTCTGCTTGTTTCCTGTACTATCAACTCTTGTTGAATGCCATTATTAATAAAGTTTTAATTGCCTTAATCTAATAAAATAAGATGTTTCTTGTTGGTTGGAATTCCAACCTATAATTAGCGGTCTATTTTTAATAATGTACAATATTGAAACTTTATAAATGTACTGTCTGAGATAGTATTTAAATGTTATAATGGGTCCAAGCTAAATCTACAAAACTTTAAAATTGAAAATAAATTTGCAAAAACTAAAAATTTAAGGTTATGTTAGTCATATGATGCACATGATTAGATTCAAAACTGGCAATATTAGGTTTCTGATGATGAGAACAAAGGTTACACAATCCATGTTGCATAAATCCACGAATTTTTGTTTACCTGCAATATTTATGACGTTTACCCAAAAATTATGAAAAGAGAACTAATTCTGAGAAAAAAAATATAAAAAAAATTCGTCTTGAACATCCTTTATCTCTCTAACGAGTAACACTTTGCTAAGGCATTTTTTACTCAAACGGTCTATTTTGATAATATTAATAATAATAATAAATTTATTTCTTTTAACTTATGTACATAAGTATAGAAATTGTCAGCTTAACGCTAATATAAAAAAAACAAACAAACAAAAAGGAATACAAACAAATGGTATTATTAAAACTTAACTTAGATACTACATTAAACTTAAAATTAGATTGCTGCCATGTATCTAAGCATAGGTACAAGAAACTAATCTAAAAACTGCTATAAAATTGGATGCTAAAAGAAAAGGAGAAAAAATTTATTTCTAGCGTTTCCCATTGTTTTTGGCCCATTAGTTTTGAGACACTCAATACATGTGTGGCCTGTAGACTGATTTCAATTGAAAGTAACAATATTTTTTAGTAAAAATTCAACTTTAGATAAAAATTATAAAAAATTATAACTCGACAGATTGATAGAAAATTTCAAGAAGAACATTTAAAAAAAAAGGTTCCTGCTTCATCCCTCTGTGGGGTGCCAAAAGGCGTTCTCGTCACGGTGGTAAATTTACCTGGTGCCGTCCCTGATGAAGAAGCAACAGAAGAAATCTTTAGAGATCCGGTAGGAGATTCGACATCCAAAAGTAGAACAAAGCTTGCAGGCCATGACATTAAATTAAGAAGCCTCTCTTTGCTCGATTTGTCAAAAGCCTTTGACAGCCTGGACTTAAACTTTCTAAAAGATAAGTTACATAATATTGGTTTTCGCGGAAATTTCTCATCTTTGCTTATGTCATACCTTAAACATAGAAAAATGCATGTGAAAATAAACAATAATTCCTCTAGCTTCCATGGCTTATATGGATTTAGGAGTGCCTCAAGGATCAATACTTGGTCCTATGATCTTTCTCATCTTTGTCAACGATATTCCATCTCATGTAAGCGATAAGCTGATTTGGTACACACCATAATCAGGCCTAGGAACAGAATTCGTATGGCCCCAAACTAGTTTTAAATGTGCTAATAGCTAATAGCATACAATCACATCACAACTACAATAGATTTAATGAGAGTATGTACTTCAGTTGCTTCAGTTGTAACACTACAATATAGGATAATTTTCTGTGAATGATATTAGCCGTTTTATCGTGAATTTGTTAGAAGATTTACCTAATAACCTGTGCTTAAGGCACGTGGTTGAGTGATTAACCATTTTTTGCCGCATTTTGTCAATTGTAGACGTAAATTTCGGGATTATAATTATCGCCGTATCGTTTTGCTATAGAGCATATTTTTAGTAATTTAGATCCATTTGGCATGTGCCGTATTTTCGGGCATTGTACAATAAAATAAATGGTATAACTTATCGCTGTAATTTAAAAATTACAAATTTATCGTTTATTTCGTACAGAGAACAATTTCTGTGGGTTTTTTTTTGTTATTAGGTAAAATCACGCCTTGGAGCATTGCTAAATTCTTGATCCAGAGGGAGGAAAAATCTATCATAGTTATTGGACAGAGAGGGAAGTCCACTTGGGACTTGGATTTTGCCAAATGTATTCCTGTCCAGAGCTAAGATCGTTTTTTATTAACCTATTGCTACTGTATTGATTGAAGTATTAATTTTGGGTAACTCTGAATTAGCACTTGGTCGGCCTGATGTATCTGTCGGTAAAGTTGAGACTAACTCCGGAGATAACTATATTCCTGATATTGCGCACCGTTACTATTATTATTTATTTAATCACACATGCATTCATATAGACGCTCGCGTGTTGTTATTAGTACAACCCGTATCCGTGTAGAGAAACGTATTAAACACAAGAACCTGATACAATGGAAATGTAAAATAATATATAGCCGACAATAATACTGGTAATAATTTTTGTTAAATTATCAGGTAACTTAAAAAGGGGTTAAATGCTTTAGTCGCGATAGTGGTTCCTTGAAGAGATAAACACCAAAAAATTTAATGACCGGATTGAAATATAATTAATCTTAAGGATAGGTTTTATTAGTGTCCAAGCTGTCTTTCTATTATGTTAAGTATGTAGAAGTGGTTGTTAATAGATTTTCAGGCGGTAGAGTATAATAAAATAAGGATCTTCTCCGGCGTTGAAATTGATACTTCTAGACACATTACTATTATTAATGATATATGTTTTTTTTTAGTTGAATTCCAGTGAGCGACTTGTGAAGGTCAAAGAGTTGAGGCAGATAAACATTAATATCTAATTATTTATTTTTAGTTCCGATGGAATGTGTTCGGTGTTTGAACTCCATTTGCGTCTCCAGATATTTCGAAAATTGCGATTTTTAGAATTTGGAATTATGAGAAACAAATACGATCCCCAAGACAGTAGTTTATGTATCTAAAAGACGGCTGAGAAGAAATAAAATTGAAATATTGAATCCGCTACACTTCTTGGAAGCCAAGTATGTATTTTTCTCGAAGTGGAGAAATTGAGAAATCGTATACTATTCCTTAACTCAACGCTTTAACAAAATTAAACACTTGTGTCAAATTTGATTGTCTTCTACTTAGATTTCTGCGGTTGGGAATGTTATAAGCTCCCATGACGTATTTCCAGCTTTATTTCCCATTAGCTTTAGGCAAAAAATATCTTGTACGAAATACTTAACCAGAAGACAAAATTTTATACGAACTGGTCTACTCCGTATAATCTACATAAAATCCATATTCGCATGCCACTTGGTTTAGCTTTAGTATCGATAACAGTAACCAAATATTTTCATATATTTACATTGTTGTATTTGCGTCAGTGATTTCAGAAAGTTTATCTGTGGTTCATATCAATGTCTGCACATTAGAAACCGAGTCAGTTTATTGTACTTCCAACGTGAGAAGAAACGGTTGATTTACGTGCTCATAAAACATTTTCCTTCGATATAGGAGTGGTGAAAAAAATCGAAAGCATTAGTTTCTGACGTAATCCACGAGCACGAATGCCCGAAAACATCACGGTATTATGATTAATACGAGCAATAAACATGTTGAGTTCGCGATACAAATATACAAATAATATAATAAGTTGGATTTGCAGTAAAATAGGTTAGATTTACATTAGTTATTATCTTGAGCAGTTTAAATCGATCCCTCGTTACCCAGAGAAATCATGGCCTTTCTTGACCCGAAAGATGCTCGCTTAAGGTTAAGAGAGGTCAAAACATCACTAGACTAGTTCAATGAAATGCGGGTCCCTATAACATCAATTCGTATTTTATTGAGGGGAGGCCGGAAGACAAATATAACGGGGTCTATTTGACACCATCGTTGAAATTGATTCCAGAAATCTACGTACTTATATTTCATACAGAGTGAATCGAGTGCAGGGTGAGATATAATCCAATATATTTTCCATATCTACGTTTATTGACGTTAAGATCCTGGAGCAAGTTTAAGCTGCTCTGCCACTCAACGAGGATACACAATGCAACCATTTCCAGCTGGAATTGTTCCATTCGAATGTTAGATCCTATGTTTTAATATCATCATTATTATTATTATTATTATTATTATTATTATTATTATCAATAGCATTTACGACCTCCTACCATACCCTGCAGAGTTAATGACTGTAGGTATCCGAACCCAAGAAACCAAATAGATCTCAGGACGACCAGTCTCTGCATTTGTTCCACCAACTGCAAAATTTTCGGCAGGCCGATATGGTCTTCAATGGTGGGAGCAGCATAGGCTTCATCCAAGTTTATCAGTCATCAGCCCATCATCAAGTACCCCATGCTGGAGATCTTGATAATTTCTCCTCCACCTTAGGGATCATGTTTTTTGATGATCAGATCATCTCAGGTTGATAGTCGAGGAAAACTCAAAACTTAAGGACGAAAATTTGCTCACACAAATGTGCCACAGACAAAGTGGTAAATCATTTCAATACCCATGGCACCATCTACAATAATTGCTCTTGTCACGCCCATGTTACCAATTTATATAACTAAGCAGCAAATAAACTTAATTCTTAGTTTCTGCACAGTTCTGAAGGTACAGCAGTTACTAGTGCTACAGATAAGAAATATCCTACTGGATTGAAAAATTGCTCCAATGAGGATTTACCAATTTTGGACCAATCCAAACCGAATTGTACAAATGATTGATGATACAAATCTTACGAGTTCACTTGCGTCTTTGCTCACAGTTGTAAAGTTAGCCATCTAGTCTTTTTAACTAATATTTTCAAGTAGGTCACTCGGCGCCGCGCCGTTCAACCACCACGAGTGACATATTTATGCTACTAGACAAAATGTGATTATGAGGCTCGATATCCAATCATGTCGCCTCCGAGTCCCGTTTTCCTCAAGCCCTTAAGTTTTCCGGCACTCGAGGGATGACAAAGTAAATTGCACACTCTCATTTTATTGTTTCTCTCACACTTTAATTTTTAAAATGATTAAAATTTTTGGTGTAGTTTTTGTATCCGAAGAGCGGCTGCTCGCCTGCAAAACTCGCTTAACAGGCGCTTAATAGAAGTTAAAAACATAATGATATGCTGAGAACTGAAGCATGTTTACGTTTTTTACGTGGACGTCGATAGAAAAAAGTAGTATAGTTGGAGTAGTTGGAGCCTTTAAACTAACTCGTTTTAAATATATAATAATAAAATGATTGATGTACCCATTACAAACCTGATTAGTTTGATTTTTACTGCATTTGTAAACACATGCTGGCTACATTTTATACTTCAAATGCCTTCAAAATTTTCTTGGCACTAGCAGCTGTTTAAATAAAATTTTCCACCTCGTTAGAATAATCCATAATTCATTAAAAATATAAAATGGATTTCGTTTTTAATTCTATGTATTAAAGAGATAAAAGATCTAATAGAATCTGTATAAAGTTGCTTAAAATGCATGAGCACCATCCTAGCCTGCAGGAGAGCGGAATTAAAAGAACGTCGCCATTTTCTAGCATCTATGTTCAAAATTTAATCAGGTTTTATTCGTTTTTCCATTTAGAGTATAATCCAGTTTGGTTTTATATGAGACGGGATTTTTAGAATGGAAACTAACATACCAGATGAAACAATTTTTACACATGTAAAACAAGCTCTGAATTCAGAATTTGAGAGGTATGTTTTGACTTTTTTTAGTAACTATTTAATATTGACTGAAAAATTAGGTTTCGATACAAATATGGCGCATTGTTAGATTAAGTTTAGTTTCCAATGATGATAACTATATCGACGAAAGGCACCTCGAATTAAGACTTGCTGTTTTGCTTTCTCTAGAATGAGAGATATGCATTTTCTATTATTTTAATCGAAATTTACCATTTTTAACTCATTAATAATAAAACCAATTGGCAAAATGTTAAATGCTATTGGCTAACTAAACTGACGAAAAGTTGCAAAAATAGTAAGCCGGCTTATCAAATAAATTTGGCATATGGCAATTTTTCAGTTAGTTAGCTTCATACAGTCCTAAATGATGGATATTCCTTGCGAGACGTTGAAAGCAAATAAATTAAAACTTTGAGACGAAGCCAAAGTAATTGACTCGATACTGGTAGAATCTCGTATTATGAAAATCAAGTTTCAGCTAAAAAAGAATTAAACTTTTATAATGGTCTCAACATATATGGCTGAGTTCATGTTGAATGTAATAAGCTGAACTTTAAAGATTTGAAACTTCTCTATGCATGTATAACAGGGCCGTTTTTAGAGTTTAGTTCGGCACAGATAAGAATTTTTAAATTAAATTTATTTGTCAAAATTGTGGAAGTTCCAAGTTTCAAATTATTCTCTTTATTTATGTCTAAGCTGTTGTCTAAAGATTTTCTGCAATGCAACGCCAAGTCTTACAAAAAGATTACCTCATAAATTCACATTGCAAAGAAATAATATTTTTGGAATTAATTTTATAAAACAAATATTGAAACAAAACATTTTTAGATACAGTTTGTCTACTCTTTATGAAAATATTTGTTATCAGAACTGCCAAAACCGAGATCACATGTGTCTCAAATTATACGAATTGTCAAGAAACTCGGAACTGAAGCTTAGATTTGCGTAGCAAAAGATCATCACGAAAGTTGAAATGATTGAATTTTATAATTATTGAAAGTTCAGTTGATAATTCTAACAAACTATATGTGAAGTGCGCTGTTATGGGTTTCTCACTGTTTTAGCAATAACAGTTTTGTATCTCCATGAGATCTGTAAGGTCTTCATATTTTTTGGGCTTCCAATTGCAGAAAGCAAAAGTAGACAGCAATTAAAGTAGTCTCGTGGGCGGCTTGTGTCTTACAGATCGCCCACAAACCTCCGTTACCTCTACCGAATCCCTTTGTAAACCTTCTTGATCTTCTATCAAAATCAGGATGCCCTTCCAATCGAAGGAGATCATTTCTTCATTCAGAAATATTTGTGCCTCGACCACTTCTACCGACTTAGGATACGTCAGGATGTTTCTTCATTCCTTCGGTACCTAGAACAGAATCTTCTTTCGGCTCCAACCCAGTAACCAAACCAATATTAATTTGGTCAGTCCATAACAGTCCAGAGTCTAACTCTTCAACATTTATTTAGAGTGTTTAAGTCCTATGACTGATGGCACTGATGTGCAAAGCAAGCTCAGACCTCAAATTGAGTTCTTGGTCATCCAATTTGATCGTTTCATCTGTCTTCTTATTGCATGGAACATCAGTATCGGAATCCATATGAGATACATCAATCAGAACAAGCTCATATTCCTAATGAAGCTAGTCCACGGAGAATAAATAGGTTCTAAAGCTCTGCAGCTGACTCTGGTAATAAATGTTTTTTTTCCGTTCCTTAACTCCTACTGATTTACTACTGGAAGAAAAAAACTTGGAACGTCATGGTCTACGATCCTAAAGCAGAGCTTCACTTTCCTTCAGAACTAATTCTGCCTTATATCAGCTCTCCGCACATTCCTTTGTAAGTACATCATTACAGGCTTAGATACTCTTTTGCTTCCTTATCTTCAAGGTTGAAACGAAAACTTCATGTTCTTCTAATCCGGTTATTGATGTGTAGCCTTAAGTCTGTCTCTTGGCCGAGTCCCTTAGAGATAAATAGGTCACTACAGCATCGATTCTCTGTATCCACGAGGAAACATTCATAGACGAACAGATATTATGGTAGCGTAGCTCTGGAAGTGGTCTTACCGTGTTATCCCAACGAAGCCAAAAGTCAACAGTGAAAGAGATACATTATATTAGTATATAAAAATATTGCAATTTTGCAAAGTAAATCAATTTTAAAACTCATTGATTAGTCATCAGCTCTTTGCAATTGGTGAATTACTTCAACCTCAATGAGATATTTCAATTAGAACGTTTATATTCCTTATTTGGAATCCGAATCTAAAGACTACGTTGAGTTGTAGGCAGGTGGAGAGACTTTTGCGACCACATTACATAAAATTGAACTTAGCTTGTTCATGAACACTAAACCCATTGCATGATGTATTTCCCAACCAATTGCTGAAGCACTTCCGATTGCATAACGCCATCAGCACGAAAACAATATTTTCTAACAATGGCCAATACAGTTGCTCGTTACTGCAATTCCTTTTGAACGAAATGAGCGTTCTTACAAAAAACACAAATGTTTATTATTCCTAAGCCTAACCTATTTATTTAAAAAAGCATCATCACCTTCAACCGTAAACAAGAGTTGCTCACCTAATACTTAAAAAAAAGTGTTAAATGCTAAGTCACTCGAATGTGCTAAGAGCCTGTATAAAATATCTAAATGACTTTTAGATTAAATAGTGGATTTTTTCTGTAGCCACTCAAGTGGATTAAATGTGTAATGGCGAAGTTATTTATGCGTGGTAAATATATAATAAATGTATAATCGGATTATTGGTTTTGATTAATGGTTGAAGAAGTCAATTTGTTATAATTACAAATTATTACGTTGTGTATGTTTTCGATAATTTGGTTCGAGGGGTCCTTGCCAGTTTCTTTTTCTTTTTTTTTTTGGTAAAAAAGATATCCTGTACATTTTGTTTTTTTTATCACGTGAGTCGAGGACTGAAGAAGACATCTTTTCGTTGTACTGACTTTGGATTGAATCCAAGACTTTGATTTGTATTTTAAGAACAGAACCCTCTATGCGAAAAAAAAATGTTCTCTTCTGTTCGTGGCAGTGGGTTTGGTTCTTTATTGTTAAATTTGAATTTATTTTAAAACTTGGTTATTAAATTTTTTTTCTTCTACCACTACCTACACCAAACATCTAATTACATTCGATCTAAGTGCTTACCTGCGTACCATAGGTAATTGTCTTTTAGGCGACAAAACATAGTGTACTGGTCCCCAAATAAAATATTTTCCGCGGGCAGGTTTAAACCCCTTATTTTTTTTGTTTCAGGGCGTTAATGGAATCACCTGGGTTGGAGAACTTACTTTGAGACTTTTACTTATTTTATAGCTTGTAAGTATTGTTTAATTTTTAGTAAAGAAATTTCATTTATAGAAATCTTAACTGTCAATACAATAGGCAACCTTACTTCTTGGATTTTTTTAACTTCTGGCATTTCTGAAATCCCCAAAATGGCTTCCTTATATCTTGTTTGAATTCAGCTCTGGTTTGTTTACAATTTCACAACGGTTTTATTTAAATTTACAATAAATTTTCTAATTTTTCTAGGAGCGACGTCGAGACGTGTAGCTATTTTATGTTCGGGAAAATGCACTCCTCAATTGTTTTGTTGCTGGTCGCCAGGTAACCAGGTGGGATTTTGTGCTTTCAGGGCCCACTAGACTCATTTGTTTCATGTTTTGGTAAGTTAGTTTATTTTTCAATTCTCCCTTAACTCGATTCCTGAACAATCAGGATGCGTTTTATCAAAAGTTTGGTATATTTTTTAATTAAATTTTATTTTTTTCGGTAAGGTGACGCTTCATCTCTATAGGTAAAGGTCTGCTTGTCCAATTAAATGGTAGAATTTTTGTGTGGCTTGTTTCTCAAAACCAGTGGAGTCCTGGGTTACTTTATTTTAGATTTTGCATGATTTGTAAGTATTCAGTATGCTCGAGGGAAGTTTATATTATCGTGGACAGTTTCTTATTATGTTTTAAAGTACCAATGAATAATTTCACCCTTATCATGCATATAACGAAATTTTTAGAGCCCTCCTCCCGAATAAAAAAAATTATATACCAACGCAATATTTTTAAACAAAAAATCCTTCCACACTAAATATTATCCAGATAAAATCTCACATAATATATTTCCCATAAAAATTGCCTCATTTCCACGACTCCCACTTAAAAATTTCCGGTGTCTGTTATCTCGTGTCCCTTCATCCGTACTATTACCTCCACCTTTGATACCGGAAAGCTGACAAACAAACAAAGAAAAATACCTTTACAGTATTGTTTTTTCAAATCAAACCGAATCGATCCCACTGGTGCGCAATGCAATACCAAATAGATGTATCTTTGGTACACATTCAGTCGCCCTTAAAAACTTACAATTTACAAGACAAATGCTTTTATCATTAATGGTTAATACAAGCACTACACAATAAAGCTCTAATTTATAATATACATATTCCATTAGCATCAATGGCACATACAAAGCCGTCTTATTAATAATGCATAAAGGGGTGGTAGATTATCATATATTCAGGTAAGTAAGCAGAATAGTATAAATAGTAATCATAATATATCAACTGCATATGGACGTATCATAAATATATGGAGAATAATATTCTTTGTACTACATTATATTCTCACATCGACTAGGAAATTCAAATTAATCAATACAAAATAAGTGCATAAATTGATATCGATATGAGGGAGAGGGCTGCGTCTTTAAACCCAGACGGCTTTGATTCACTTCCGGGCGGGAAGTCATTTTAAATTTCCAAATAAGTTGTAAAACCTTTAACACCTTTTAATCCGGCAATAAATTATCTGCCGTAGCAATTCCAACAATCTTGATCAATTTTTAATTACCTAAGCCACATAGACACAGTCCAATAATACGCAAAATGTGGTCAATGAATATGTATTGGCGATTTTTTGTAAATTTAAAATTTTTTTTTATATAAAAATGAAAAATATTTTACATCAAATTAATTTTATATTATTTGTTTTTTTTTCAGATATTCTGTGTAGTGAATAAATCAATTGTGGTTTCTAAATAACAAGGACCGAGTTCCTTTTTCAATAAATTTAGCAGGGGTTAGTTAGTTATTAAGCGCAGGGAACGTCGGTGAGCCATCTCAGCACAGGAACACTTATGGAACATCATAAGGCACTCGTGATAAAATCTAATTATACTCGTATTAAGCAAATGTATTCTGTGATTATTTAATGTTCCTCTCAGGCAACTTATCATTGTTTATGTAAGAAAAATGACTACACGCGTACATATAAAAACATATGGGTGCAGGGTGACACCACCCCCTTGCTAAACGAATGGCGCCACTTATTATGACATTTTCGACATTACAGCTGCACATAGCTGCAGGTCGACACAAATACTGCATTTCTCTCTGCGAGCGTCGACATTCGCTTCCTGTGCTTTTTTGTGAAGTACGTGTCTACTGAAATTGCCGAAAAAACGTTGTACCTAAGTGTGGCAAGTCTACCATCTTACCTAATAATAAATACAGCCAAATAACTAGGTGTTGAGGGATATATCATTCCGAAATAAATCCGAAATGGCAACATATTCTCGAAGAATCCAAATTATTCCCAAGTTCCTCGAAAAAATTGTAAATCCATCTGTTAAAATTAAAGCAAGAATATCTAAAATAAAAATGAAATAATAGGTATATATAAATGAAAATTATTTTCCTTTTTTAAGTTTCGGTTTATTCAGCCATTTTCAGATACATTTATTTGTATTGTTTGATATTAATTTTACGTTTTTATTTCTACTTATGTTCAGTCGCATACGAGTATTTTTGATAAAACAATCATTTTGGACGTTTATGGAAAGAATAATGCTACTATGGGAATCCATACTGAATTTAAATTCGGTCAATGACTCCCTTGCACCCGACATGTTATAACATAATTCTTAAAAATACTGTATGATTTGATTCCTTCCATGTACACGCAAATTGCATAAAAAGAAGCAAGTACACACGAGAAATTATGAAGGAACGGGAATTTGCGTGCCGCTTGCAATAATCGTGACATACATGTATGTACGTATTGCTTAGGAAAGGAAACTGGTCTGAAATGTGATACTATGAGTGGTGAAAAATGATATAAGTATAATAATAATATCTATTACTTTTAAATACGTAAAGAAATAGTTTTTACGACTTTTATTAATTTATAGTAATTTTATAGTTTGCGTCAAATTGTTTTTTGCTTTCTGGTTTTCAGTTTCATATATATGTTAAATACTTATTAAACATTTAGCGTGATCAAATATCAAGACCTAATTATCCGAGTCAATGAAGCGGAAAAATCAATAAATCTTTTAAACTCTCAAAAACACTGATTACGAAATACGATACATTGTCAAATGAATTTTCTTGAAATTCCCTCTGGATTTTCCGAAATTTTTTTGTATTTAGGTACAGGTTTCTTATTGTATTTGTATATTTATCGAAATTTTTTATATAAATGACATCAGAGGTGTTTCTTGAATTACATCACAGACAGAGTCGGGTCATAGAAAAATTTTCAAAAATTACCTATGCAAAAATGTTTCAAAAAGTTTTCAAAATTTTGCTGAAATATGAAAATTGTGAGTACCTAATTATATTTTTACCGAGAGAATTAGGTCTAGTGATTTTTTGTGGGCGCAGATTTCGGATTTTATATCATAATTGATATTTTATTGTCTGTAGAAAAAAACCAAATCTAGAAGAGAGTACACATGAAATAAACGTGTATGGAATAAATACATTTTCACTGAATTAGAGCATAATACCATTGAATATAGTATAATTCCTATATTCAATGATAATACATAACACAAAATTTTTTTCATTAATCACAAATAGTCAAATTATAAAACAATTACAAAAAGTTTTCAAAAATTATTCAAAAATCATTCAAAATTTTGCTGAAATTTAAAAATTGTGAGATTATATTTTTACTGAGAGAATTAGGTCTACTGATATTTTGAGGTGGCAGATTTCGAATTTTATATCAGAAATGCGTATTGATAATTCCGAGGATAATTCTGTACAAGAAAGCCAAATCCAGATAATTTTTTTTCGGGTCAGAGAATATACACATCTGAAATAAATCTGTACCTATGGAATAAATATCTTCACTAAATTTGAGCATAATAATACAAAAAAATAACTTTTTTATTAATCATCACAAATAGTTGAGTTATAGAAAAAATTTCTTAAAAATTTTCTAAAATTATTAAAAAATTTTGCTGAAATCCTTGTCCGTTTTAATCCGTTTCTTTTTGCAACATGGTATATAAATTACAAGTAACTCATTCCCGGTTAAATGCATTTCGAGTTGCTGCGCGTAGCTGCATAAACGCTGTACCTCTGCAAGGTACGCCGCGTGATGCATTTGAGTCCGTCGTTTCAACTCGGTGTCCAGTCTACCGTCCGCAGGAAAAGATCCAGCCGCCAGCCGTTATTATTTCCGTACCGCCGCTCCGTTGTTTTATAGTAAATTTCTTCGAATAAAACCTTGGTAAGACCTGCTACATTTAGTAGGCACTGCCTTCAGTTAAGTATAGATATTTAGAGTTTTGATTGTCCGTGAATATCGCCGTATTTTGCTACCAAAGTAAACTAGAGCTAATTCATAATACCTCCGTTGGTTAGTCTTTGTATCATTGCATAAATTGTACACCAACTGGTCAGATTTTCTCGTTCGGGTAATCTGACAGGCTGTCATGTACAAAGGTTTTCGGAAAACCCAGTGCATTTAAAAAGTCATTCCTAAATAGTGCATCCACTGATTAGATTTTCTCGTTCGGGTAATCTGTGACGTAACAATGCACCAGGGTGACTAGTAAATTAGTTGTAAATGAAATAATTAGTTAAACCATAGCTCGACGTTTGTGGCGGTAGTTCGCCGTATTTTATTTAAATAAGAATAAAAGACGTAAATATCTATAGCTAACGGATTGCCCGCCGTTTCTAAAACCATCTTAGTGGAAAGGTCCGTTTGCTTGTCGTACACCGCAATTTATCAATTTCACGTATCCGAAAATTCCGCCGTAAAAATCGCGTCCATGCTTGATTAAAATATGCAAATGGATTACGTCGTATCTTTCTAAGAGGAAACAACTGGTTGAAGTAAATGGTATCAAATCTGAAGAAATGAATATTGAGATTGGAGTCCCTCAAGGTTCTGTATTGGGTCCGTTACTATTTTTACTGTACGTTAATGATTTGCCCGGAATTTTCGATAAGAAGATCTTAACAATGTTTGCTGATGACAACTCTCTTGTAGTTTCTGGAAAAACTGTATCAGAATTAATAGTAATGACTCAAAATATGATTGATAGATGCACAGATTGATATGTCAGTTCTAAATTATTTTTAAATATCTCCAAAACTGTTTTTATTAGCTTTACACCAAGATTTTCCTCTTTTACTAGTAGTTATCTGTTAAAAGTAAATAATAAATCTATTGAACAAGTCAAAAGTACAAAATTTCTGGGAGTACACATTGATTGTGGATTAACGTGGAATGAGCATATTACTCACTCAAAAAAATTGTCGTCAATTTGTTACGCATTGTATAGATTACAAAATATTTCTAGTAGGTCAACTGCAATGGCTTATTATTATGCCAATTTTGTATCGATAGCTAAATATGGTATAATGTTTTGGGGAGCTTCTCATCATTTCGAGAGAATATTTAAAATTCAGAAAAAAGCTGTTAGGAACATAGTAGGTGCGGCCAGAAATACATCCTGTCGAAATTTATTCAAAGAATTAAATATTTTACCACTAGCGTGTTTATATATTATAGAAATTGTATATTATGTGAAAAGGAACCAGGATACTTTCAAAACTAATAATTTTCATCATGATTATAATACAAGAGACGGTAATGATCTGTGTATTCCATTGCACCATATTTATCTAAATATGAGGAGTCTCCTAGGTACATGGGAATAAAATTATTTAATAAACTACCAACTGACCTGAAATGTATCACTAATATAATGAAGTTTAGAAAGTTAGTCAACCAATTTCTTTTAAAAAAGAGTTATTATAGTATACAAGAGTATATAACTGACCCATATTAATAAGTCTTCTATTTTGTGGAATAGCTTATATATTTATATGTTATGTTTTTTGAAATAGGCCCTCACAGGGAATTTTAATTTTAATTTATTTTAATTTATTTTACTTATACAAATGTAATTTTTGTGACTAGTCCTATACCACTTTTGAGTGGTCATTGTATTTATTATGGACAATAAAGAATTATTATTATTATTATTATTATTATTATTATTATTATTATTATTATTATTACCAGCTTGCCTAATTTGTAATTATTTTAAAAATAGTTTTATACATACTCGACTGAATAGTCGAGGAGGTTTGAGAATTGATTAATTTGTTCATCATTTATTTCTGAATAAACACGTTATTTTAAAGAGGTAAAATTCACGAGTTATTATTTCTGAAATTTTATTTTCTGATTAATCCGTTTGAGCAGTATGACTGAAATCCATTAGATATAGTCTCCAGCTCAGACCTCTGGCTATACCGTATCATCCACTGTTTTGCTACTCAGGGTTGTTCTCCCAAATAGGAGAGCCAAAAATATAGTGTAGTTCTTCGCACTCAAAAATTGAAGAGCTGGCGCCCGAGATTTCCGTAGAAATAGAGAGATTACGTAAGTATCTGACCGAAAGTACCGCGCTAGGAAAAAAAGACCATTACAAAATATAGTCGAGTTATAGAAAAAATTTCTAAAGTTTCAAAAATTTTCTAAAAAATTTTTCAAAATTTTGCTGAAATTTGAACATCGTGAGTAATTATATTTTTACCGATTTTGGATAATTGAATGTAACAAATTTTTTTAAAAATCATCAAAATCGATTCTGTTTTTGAGGGGTATAGAAATAAAAACATTAATTGACTAGGCTAAATCAAAGCCATGCGTTTAAATATTTATAGGTGTCTGGATTGCCTTTTTGTTGACTTTTTGGGTTAATTTCTACAAAAACTACTAAAACCACAACCAACAAACCAACGTGGAATTATCTTCTACTGCTAGCATCACATCACATCCATATCGATATCGTCCACAAAATAACAATAAATTCTGTATTTTCTTTATAACCATCAATACAGCAGATATCAATTCGCTATTTATTTACTATTTTTACTAAAAAAAAACGTGCAAATGAATTTATTTGTGCGTATGAAAAACGAGAACTGAAAATTTTCGTCAGTGAAACAAGAGCAAATTCAATTTGTCATAGGCCGTTAAAATAAATCAGCGGTGCAAGAAAACGAAACAAAAAACTGGCTCCAGAATTTTCAAGGCCGCCGAGATACGTGCAACTGTATTCTGAGCGGCGTTGTCAGGTGCGGTATTTTTTCAAAGATTCACTGATTCTGTGTTTACACGAAAAATAATTTAAATCCAGGAAAAGAAGGAACTTATTACCAAGGAAGCGAAAAGAAAAAAATTAGATGTGGCTAAAATAATGATTTTATGTTTTTGAACAATTTTGTCGTGTCCTAAAAGTTTTCAGTATCTATATCTACCTTTTGGTTATTTTATGTATCAAAAACCTTTTTTAAAATAGATACAATAATTTTTTTTTTTCAGGATTTAAATTTGAATCACACGTTTTTTGCATCAGATAAATGTGTTAAAGTGGTAACATAAAATTAATGCATATTTTCAAAACCATTAATTTTATTTTTTTTAATGTGAAAATGATGGCGTTTTAAGAAAACTTTGATATCTCAATTGATTAAGGCGATAACTCAGGATGTAGCGACTGTCAATAATAATAATGGAGATAAATTTTGAATCTGTGTTCCTATAATTTTACTCATTAATAAACATTTTACAATAATTCCCTTAAAGTTCCTCTCTCCGAGAAATATCCGCTAACCATCTGACAACGTCGCTTATGAACCTGCTGTAAGATTTTAAGTAAGGTCTAACGGACTCCAAAAGAAATGTCTACCTTTTACTTGACCATACATGACTTGCTTTTTACTTTGATAATATTTCGGCTTCATTATGTACGCACTGTTTTTTAAGCGAAATTAATAAAACATGAAACAGTTTTAACCATTTTATGAATAGTTCACTTGACTCGGGAAGTACAAAGTACGTAGGAGCGACATAAATTATTGCAGAAACGAAATACCATTTAAAAATGAAATTTGATATCTTTTTACATATTAAAACTACTGGTGCGCGTTCTGTTTTTGCTTCCTGACAATATTCGCTAAGCAAGCGTACGATGATCAAAAATGTTTGACTGGAAATCACGTACGTCCTTTTTTTCGTTTCCTTCCGACACCACTACTTATTATTGCAAATATTACATATCACAAACGCGCATCCCAAAACGGTTTTATATAATAATAAATTTTCCTAATAATAGGCCATGGAGACCTAAATGGAAGCTATGGCATAAAAAACAAAAATGGCGATAATAATAAGAAGAGAAAAAGTGCAAAAAGAGAGATATGAGGCATGAGGAAGAAGACCAGATGAAATAAGACCACAGAGAGGAGAGATAGGAGATTAAAGAATAATGAAATAAAAAAGAAAGAAGCTATGACAGTAAAATCGAATAGAGCAAATTAAAGTATGCGCAAAAGAAACAAATGGATGTTTGCATGTTTCAGGGTCCTCGAAATAATTTGTTTTCTTTAACTCCAGCGACCAAAACATCACTTACTGTCCATAGAAAATTAATTAATTAATTAATTTTCAAAAGAAAAGTTTTAAAATAAATACTACATCATGGTGGTTTACCTAATAATCACATTTTGTCACATTTATTATATTGCTATTATAAATGTATCATACTCACTCCATCAGTATTACAAATTGTCTCTACAACCGCGTTATAGCCATGCCCTGAACAATTACCATTAATTCCTTAACGAAATAAAACTCATAAATTCAATCTCAGGTTCGCCCCGGCATTCCCGGCAAACGCTTATATTTCCAAAAATGACAAATTGGCCGTATATCATTCCTAAATCCAAAGTAAGTATACCGTCATATATATTTATATTAATTGCATTCTTAGGTGTACATAAAATGACAAATGTACTCCTTGAACTAAAACAACATAAAGCATTTCCCCTTCTAAATATTATGATGGTACATAAAGATTTTTTAATTGCTAATTCAAGCAGAGTAGTGATTTGCATATACGTGTCCTTGCGGCAAGGAACTTTGACGCCAGTGGTGTACACGATTTAATAGACCGTCCTTATATTAATAACAGTAGCCCAGAAATGTGGAGAATCTGTGTTTGTAAAACAGAAAAGTGAGTTTTTATACATTTTGTAACAGACGAAGACACTAAACTGTTAAAAATGCTAAAAAAACATGAATTTTTGGGTGTAAATATAAAAAAATATTATCAATTTGAATGACCGTTTGCTACTGATTTTCAGCCAGTTTTGCTTGAATAGCATGGTTTTGTGGAGTGTACTAGCAAAAACAGAAATTCGAATTCAGAGCTGATTCATCTTTTCTTAACATGATCCTGTTTGATTTGTTACTTTCTACTAGAAATTATATCAAAGGCAATAAAAATTACGATTTTGTAGCCAATGGGTTTCTGGACAGTTTAATGATTTAAAATGTATTAAACTTTATCTTTCTTGCATTAGAAGTACAATTCTCATTTATACAGCTGTAGATTAGTAGTACGTTTACTGCGTTGACAAAGGGACAAAGTAAGTTTATCTTTATTACGAAGATAGTGGTCGTTGTGGTCGATGTGACTTAAATATAATCTAAAAAAAGAAGTGAAAATTTATTGTCCAGCATTTTCATTATTCTAAACTTCTACAGGAAAAGTTATACAGGGTGTTAAGAAAAAGTAGGTCATGCCTTTAACCACAGATTCTTTGGGCGAAAATAATGTGACTTTTATAATGTGATTTTTTATTTTGGAGCGTAGTTTTTTTTATACAGGGTGTTAAAGTTTACATTTTGAAAATTATTTTTATTAATAATTCTGTTACTGTTTAAGATTTTTACCCGAATTTTTGCACAGACTTGCATCTTATACAGATACACTTTTTGTGTAATTTTGGTAAAAAAAGTCAAAGCGCAAACGGGAAAAAGGGGGGTTGTGTTACACATTAACCCCCCCAACTTTTTCATGCGTACGCCTATGATCTCTAGACATTTATTTTTAGATTAAACACTTATTTCCCCAATTTTTTTTACTCCTACAAAATTTTGATTTAGGACTTGATTAACGAGATACTCCAGTAAATTCAGAATCATTTTCAATATTTCAGTTTCGGAATTTATTGTTTTTACTATTGTTGTTCGTAGTAATCCTGGGTTTTCTTTAAATCGACTACTTTTAGACAAAAAATGCTAGAGACTTTTTTTGTTGTGCATAGTCAGAAAAGTTCAATAAAATAAAAATCTTAAAAAAAACAGTGGCGTACACATTTTTGCTTAGGAAACCTAAATTAATACTTAGTTATCTATGCCACTGAGGTAGGTAAAATAAGCAAATAGAAACACTAATTTAAAGAAAATACTATAAAAAATAAAACATTGCTGTGTTTAAAATTAAACTTTTCATATTATTTACTTTAATTATTTATTAATTTTTGAATAATTTATCCAACGGGCGAATCCAGTTATTGTACAGGGTCATCACGCGAAAATGTCCTTTTTTGAAATAACTCAGCCATTTTTCATGTTATGACATAGATGTAAAGACATTCTGAACTAGTTTTTTCCACAGAATCTAAATTTTCAGTCAAAAAAACAATAACGAATCGCATTTCAGAAATACGACATAATACTTTCTCTTTTAAATAGAACACTCTGTATATTTTGAAATATTTCGATTCTG
This sequence comes from Rhagium mordax, assembly GCA_963680705.1. Classification (NCBI taxonomy): domain Eukaryota; kingdom Metazoa; phylum Arthropoda; class Insecta; order Coleoptera; family Cerambycidae; genus Rhagium; species Rhagium mordax. The sequence goes on along the minus strand of OY796661.1, from coordinate 8,650,140 downwards.
CTTCTCTTTCTGAATTCAAAAATGTCAACATATCTTATCTTATCTAAAATGATTTTTTAGATATTTAGATTTGATGATATTAAAATCTGATATATAAATCTGACGATATTAAAATAACGTGACCGATTTTGTTATAAGTAAATTTTGAAAACAAAGAAAAACATTAACCATAATGAGAAAATTATCTCTGAGAAGCATAGAATATTAATTTCATACATTTATTTAACAAAGAAAATATTAACAAACATTAAAAAAATAAAAAAATATTAACAAAGAATTAACAATGTTAAATATTACAAGATTAAATATAATGAATAATTTTAGATACATTATTGCATTTATTCAATTTTAGTAATGGCTCAAATTTTTTTAATGTTTATTAATATTTTCTTTGTTAATTAAATGTATGAAATCAACATTCTATGTTTCTCAGAGATCATTTTCTCATTATGGTTAATGTTTTCTTTGTTTTCAAAATTTATTTAACAAAATCGGTCACGTTATTTTAATATCGTCAGATTTATATATCAGATTTTAATATCATCAAATCTAAATATCTAAAAAACCATTTGAGATAACATAAGATATGTTGACACTTTTGAATTCAGAAAGAGAAGCAGAATCGAAATATTTCAAAATATACAGAGTGTTCTATTTAAAAGAGAAAGTATTATGTCGTGTTTCTGAAATGCGATTCGTTATTGTTTTTTTGACTGAAAATTTAGATTCTGTGGAAAAAACTAGTTCAGAATGTCTTTACATCTATGTCATAACATGAAAAATGGCTGAGTTATTTCAAAAAAGGACATTTTCGCGTGATGACCCTGTACATATGGTAAATAAAGCAGACAAAAATACAGAAAATACAATTATTACCAAAACTAAAAAAGTCTCTGGCATTTTTTGTCTAAAAGTAGTCGATTTGAAGAAAACCCAGGATTACTACGAACAACAATAGTAAAAACAATAAATTCCGAAACTGAAATATTGAAAATTATTCTGAATTTACTGGAATATCTCGTTAATCAAGTCCTAAATCAAAATTTTGTAGGAGTAAAAAAAATCGGGGAAATAAGTGTTTAATCTAAAAATAAATATCTAGAGACCATAGGCGTACGCATGAAAAAGTTGGGGGGGTTAATGAGTTACACAACCCCCCTTTTTCCCGTTTGCGCTTTGACTTTTTTGACCAAAATTACACAAAAAGTGTATCTGTATAAGATGAAAGTCTGTGCAAAAATTCGGGTAAAAATCTTACAGTAACAGAATTATTAATAAAAATAATTTTCAAAATGTAAACTTTAACACCCTGTATAAAAAAACTACGCTCCAAAATAAAAAATCACATTATAAAAGTCACATTATTTTCGCCCAAAGAATCTGTGTTTAAAGGCATGACCTACTTTTTCTTAACACCCTGTATATACCTACTGTAATGTTTAGTTGACAACCCCAGATTTTCGTTGCCTCTACGTTGGGATTGCCATATAATTGTAATGTTCGTGACAGTGTGCGTGGTTCTTTATTGTTAATTTTGAATTTATTTAAAAATTTAGTTATTACAATTTTATTTCTTCTACCACTACACTAAACATCTGATTACATTTGATCCAAGTGCTTACCTGCGTACCATAGTTAATTGTATTTTAGGTAACAAAACATAGTGTACTGGTCCAGATAAAATATTTGCTAGGGTTAGCTTTAAACCCCTTATTTTTTGGTTTCAGGGCGTTCATGGATTCACCTGGATTGGAGAACTTATCTTTGAGACTTTTACTTATCTTATAGCATGTATTGTTGTATTTGAATAAAGATGGTAAATTTATAGAAATCTCTTATTTAATTGGGTGTCAGGGTGTTGCCCTCTTTTGATACTTAATTGAGATACTATTTGTATAAACCAACGCTGATGTTAGTTGAAATGAGCTATCTTATTGGTTCAACTATTCAATCATAGATGTGAGGGTTTTGACTAAATTTTTTATTGCAAATTTTTTTACAAATGGACGGTTTTATTTAAATTTTCAATAAATTTTCTAATTTTTCTAGGAGCGATATCGAGACGTACTTTATCCTCGGAAAAATGGACTCCCCGACTGTTTTGTTGCTGGTCGCCAGGTAACCATTAATTAGACTCAATTTCACAATATGTCACGTCTTTAGACTACTACATAGTTTTTGATTCATATACTATTTATAATCAAATACTTTCGTTGTTCTCACAGAAAAATTCGAAATAATTAATAATTGTGAACCTCTCGGTGATATAATTTCTTACGCAATAAGACACAAACGAATAAATTAAAGCAGATTAGACGATTTTATTAAATAAGGAATTCTATGTGGAACGTAAAATCGTAAATTCTCTCCTGAAGATAAACATTTCGTCCGACGTCTTTGCTTTGATTCAAATTAATTACAAATTAGTGATTAGAATCAGTTTCCGTTAAATCTGGAATCTCAGATGAGACAGCTTGGATTTTAGTAGGCTATAAAAAACCATTTTATATTTTATATCCTACATTATATACGAACAAATCGACGAAATCTGGTTTCTATGTTTTCCATTCATTAAATAACGATTCAATTTGATTTCTTTTATAGTCTATTGTTACAATAATAATTTTGGAAACAAAGGAATCTGTGTTTGTAGCTGTTATAGGCAATGTGTGACAGAACAAGAAGAGTCCGTGGCACAGATGGGAAACAGTTATTAATATGGCATGGCGAGAGAAATTTGTCAGCTTTTATCTCAAATTTTGATTCATTCTTAGAAACACTACGAAACTTCCCAATTAAATTTGGTCCATTAATATTTTGAAGCGACTAAATGGGTGCATTAGGTGATAATTTTTTTGAGTCGTATTTAACCAAATTTGCTTAGTCATATAATATATAATAATATGGTATCATCCCAGTTTTAATGAACCATATTTCACAGATTTAAATGTTTCTATACACTTTCTATTTCGCTTCTTTTATTTATTTTTTGAAAATGTTTAAATCAAATATTCTGGATTATAAGGGGAAACTATGAGGTTTTCAAGTTAGCGGTAAACACACCAAAAAAATCAGCAAACATTTAGTACAACACTTTGTCGTAAATTTCATTTGCAAATAAATAACAAACATACAACAGGAATGCGGGTTATTTCAATCTCCAGCATATACAAATTAATGCGAGGTTTTTTGTGCACATTTCGGAGTTAAGAGAACTATGCAGTCCAATTATAAAAGATTTATTATATTAAGCGGTCCGATCTTTATAATTTTAAGCTTGATAATTTTATACCACTATCGCCCATATAAATCTATTAAAGTACTATCACTATTAATCTTGTAGATTCAATTACAACATATTTGTTATAGGAACAGGAAATTTTATAAAACCGTATTTTATTGCTTCATTTACATTTTAATTTTCGTACAGGTAGCTTGTTCAAAGATTAATCGCTCGAATGCGGTTGGACAGGGTATGAAAACTTGTTGCTAATAAAATATTAATTTTATTAAATAGTTCTTAGATTGATTGCTACATCGAGACAGGTATCTAATATCAAAACACGCTGAATGATAAAAAATATAATTATTTTTACCAATATGATAGCTTGGTGCTTATTTTTAAAATATAATAAAAAAATTGATCCACTACCAATGTGGATGCCAAAAGTTATCAAAGAAAAGAGAAAATTTAATATTGTTGTCGGTTTCGTAAAAGTTAGCTTTTTTGAATTCATGAAGATTAAAAATCTACCATTTCGTTAAAATCTCTTTCGATTTTTAAATTCATATTTTAAAAGAACTAGGTACTAGTCAATAATACATAATCTGCCAGGTTTAGTAATTAATATGTCGGAGATACAACTCACTTGATTTTCAAGAAGTAGTTTTTTTTTTAACTTTACACCATCCACAACCTGTTTCCTAATTAATTTTTTAGATAAATATAGAAAAATGTTAAACTCAAAATATAAATCTCCGAGCAGAACAACAAAAAATATAATCCACTTGAATATAAAAAACGCATAGTTCTGCTAATACCCACCATAAATTTCGGCATCAAAACGGATTCCTCTTGACGAAATTCAGCCACTAATTAAACGAAAATTAACATAGTTTATAACGTTCATAACAATAAATCCAGAGATAAAATCAAGAATGCGTGGGCTCTAATTGAATATTAATTTAACAAAACAGTTGAACTCTGTGTCGGCGTTTAAGATGTACCAACTGGCTTTGATACGATTTTTTCATATTGATTTATATGTAAGATTGTGTAAGAGTTGTTATAATTATAAGGGATTTTCCGCCGCAGCCCCACAGGTATTACGCCAGGAGCAGAAAAACCGAGAGATAAACTATCAATGTCCAAATCTAACTAGGCCAACTTTCATCTAGATACTATCAAAGTTGAAAGCCCTGGGATACAAGAATAAAATAAATAAATGACCAAGCAACAAATATTTCTGATATATTCGCTTAGAAAAAAAATCGAATTTTCCCGCGATAATTCACGAGAATATTAGCCAAAAATATTTTCATTTTGCGGCCCTATTATCTTCAAGATCAAACTACCCGTATATTGGCTTGCCAGCGCCTTTAAAAATAATGACGATAATTTCACGAATATGTCAAAAAATTGCCAATATTAAAAACAGAGGAAGCAGAATGTTTTTTCTCGAAGAAAAACTTTAGGCAAAAATCATTGGAGGCACATTTCATTTCACTATCTTCGGTTAAATCTTCATAACTTGGGCCAAAGATTCTTCACCTACTCTATGACCGACCCATTATTCACTAAAATCCCTAAAAAATCAAATAGTATGGTGCAGTGTGAAAAAACCCATTCACAAATATGTATTTCGGATCAAGGCTTACAGCATTTCATTCATAAGACCTAAGACATACATATTCATAAACTTGTGACTGTTTAATTTGTGCTATTACACGAAAAATTTGTATAAAAAATCATTTTAAAATTACCATGCCTTGATTTTTAAGGTAAAAACGAATTAATAATTTACTTGAATTACCTCATTATTGCCATTAAACGCCGGGATACGCATGTGACGAACAACGTGTTATATAACCACACCATAAAAATGTTTTTATAATGTAAACTACGAGATAAATTTACAATTTTGTGGTGTACCAGCGGGGCCCACCCAGGATTTTTTACATATTTTATTCTGTAACTATTTCAGCTAACGCTTACACCTGCAGTAAAGCTCAGCCGAGTGACGGCGCGGCGTCTATGTTAAATGTGGAAACACAATATTTATGTTAACGTTCTACTAAAAATGATTTAAATAATTTATGTCTTCTGGTTATGTGGAAACTAACTAGCAACAAAAGTGTGTCATTGTTTTGAACGAGCTATGGAATGTTTCGTTTTAGGTGGAAAAATAAAAATTTATGCAGTTTTGGACCAGCTCCAATTAATACTGATTAAATTGCATATACATTGTAAGACAGTAATAACTTTCTGATGCAGTAGTAGCAGGAGAAGAAGGAGGAGGCATGATTTTTTACCTACCCCCATTTGATCTTTCAACTTCAACGTTCGTCTCTCATTCGATTTCAGAAGCTCCAATGATTTTTTTGGAGACTGTTTAACAGAGGAAGTTCTTTCTAAATGAGAAGTTAAGTTTTTTTTTTGGATTTTTGTTTTATACACGCAAATGAGTCGAAAGCGGAAAAAATTTGCAAAATTGGACTGCGGCTTCGCGAGAAAAATGTATAAAAGTGCATTTTTATGCGGTACACTATTTTTTAAATATCTTCTTAGGCTCTATTGGTCGTAGAAAAATAAAAAATTATAAAATACTCGTAAATAAATAGACTATTGAACTGTTGGGGTATAGTTACATTAAAAGTATATCCTAACCTCAAAAAATTCAAATTTCTCAATTTATTTTTTTTTTTTACTAATAATGCAATAAGAAAACTCTTCAGGTCTTTACGAAAATTGGAGAAAATATGTATTTTCATGCTATAAATACGTGATTAAATTTTAAAAAATATATAATTTTTTCGACCACAATTGCACATTTTTTGAAAAAAATTAAAACGCTTGCCGTGTAATGAGAAATGGTCGAAGGGTAAAATTTTTTTTAAATGTAGGTTTTTTATGTACTTTTTTGTAAACATATGCCAGAATCTGTTTATCATGTTAAAGTGTCGTTTTTTTTAAAAAAATAAATAAAATTTCACTTTTTTTGGCAGCGTTTTTCGACCTTATCTTGCCAGTTTTTCACAAAAATTTTATTTCATTATATTCTTAATTAAATGAAAAAATTCTCGTTAAAGAATTATTATTTATATGTTTAATGTTTTAAATGGGCGACGTCATTGTCTAGATTCGCTAACTTTTTATAAACTACTAAAGCTTATATATTGTAATGTAATAGTGGGTATTTCTATTTAATTTATTTTAATTATTTAATTTAATCCAATTTTCTCGCCCCACGTTGGGCGCCAATAAAATGTGATGTAATATGGCGCCGATATAATATAATGTAATAGTGGATATTTTTTTAGTATCCCACGTTGGGATTACAATAATATGTAATGTAATTAAAGTTTGTATATTTGTTATTCTTATCTAATTGTTTTAGGATTTGCTTTAAAGTTTGATTTTTCTTTTTGCTTTATATTAATTACCCACATTACATACAGATTTTCTATTGCTTGGAATACACTGCAATTTTTAATTATTTATAAACGACTCCGTGGATTTACCAAATCGGGTTAGCTTTAAACCCGTGCTTTTATTTTATTTCAGGGCGTTCCAGGGATCTCATCAGTCGAAGTAACTTACCTTTCTCTAATTTTATTTGATTTGTAATATTAATAAAGAAGTATTTAATTTAACCTGAGTACACTGATTTTATTCAAGAACATTTTAAAATCTGGGTCATATCCAGATGCAGTGATCTGTAATTGATTCTCTTAGGTTTGAGAAACTAATATAGATTAATTGCAGTTTATGGCTTTTCAACACAGATGTCACTGTTTTGAGTTTCTGAATATCTCTCTCGTTCGCTAACCTGAAAGCAATGAATGGGACATAAATTTAAGATTTTAAATCGTAGATGTCTGTATTATAATCCATTTTTCAGTTTTATAATCAAATACATACATGTAAAGAAAATAAGATAATGAACTTCTTGTAACCTGCGACAACTTAAAATTAGCTTACATTTAATTGACAAAACTGTTCTCCCCAATTGTCTTTGTTGATGTTTCCAAGACATTGCCAACAAAATTCCACTTGTCACAGCATACTAAGATGGAAATATGTAATTTTTGGTAAGTAATTTCCCAATTATCTGCCTTATTTTAAGTTCTTTTGCATGATTAATCTTGTTTTCAGCATCCTCGTCAGATAACCTCTCTGTGGATATCCATGATGTTATATTACGTTCAAATTGATTTAGGTCTGCCGTTCTTTGGAAGATACGTAAACGTTTTGTTTTAAATTTCACTACACTGTCACTTCTTATAGTCTAGATATACAACATATCTAGCCATTAGACATAGATTATCGATTTTACATCAATAATTATTATATTAATTCTTAAATTTAAAGACATGTATATCGTAAATAAATTATTCCGTTTAACTTTTCGCTAGAGAAACTCAGAATCTCACTCATTGCTGTCAAATTACTAATTTAGCACTGATTAATCTTTAGATTGTTAAAAGTTACTTTTGCTTATGTTTAAAGTCATTTTCTTCATAATTCAATTTAATTTGGTTTTATACAAAACTTATATGAAAATCTGCCATAAAAGATACGGTATATATGAAAATATGCTCGAAAATATGTCAAAAAGGTGAAATTTATTATTTTTTTTAATTAAAAAACTTAAACAGATTCTGGTATACTTTCACAAAAGAGTATATAAAAAATTTATACTTAAAAAAAAAGTTTACCCTGCGACCATTTTTAAATTTAGTCACGTATTTACCTAGAACATGAAAATCTCTAATTTTCGTAATAATTTGAAGATTTTTACCCCACTTGTTGCACTATTGGTAAAAAAAAATGAAATTGAGAAATTTGTATTTTTGAGGTTAGGTTACGATGTACTTTTAATGTACTAATTATACCACAACAGTTCGATATAGTCTCATTTACGAGTATTTCAGTTTTTTTTTTTATTTTTCTACGACCAATAGAGCCGGAGATATTTAAAAAATAGTGCAGCGATGCACTCGAAATGCATCAAAACTACACTTTTATGCGCTTTCTCGCGAAGCCCCAGCCCGATTTTGCTAATTTTTTCGGTTTTCGATTCATTTGCATGTATAAAACAAAAAACAAAACAAAAAAATCAATTTCCCGATTACATCACTTTTATATTCTAATTTCCCTCCAATATTATTAAAAGTTCGCTGATTTACCGTTTGGTTTGAATTTTCGACAGTTTTAAAATGTTTAGTTGTTGACACGCAAGTCGCACAAAAATGGTGGCGCAAATTGTAATGTTCTGGAGTTAGTTTTCGAAAACAAGGATTAATTAAGTGTATAACTTTTAGTGATTAGTGAGTATTCCATTCTCGTTCGATTTAGATATTACCCTTTATTTTGGTCTAAAGGTAAAATACATGACAATATCTACCTACTCTTGCGACCTAAAAAACGACGAAAAACTTAATTTTCTACATTTCCGTTTATAACTTCTTTTCTTTGCGTCGAACGACATCGATGCATGTAGGAGAATGAATATGTGGAATGTGTAACTAGAAAAATGAACTTGGATTAAACATCCTACAATGACAGTTTCTCCTAAAACGATTTTTTTAAAGTCGATTTCTATGCGTCGCGTCAGACGAAAAAAGTGCATAAAACTAAAATTATCCAAGGCTCTTTCACAAACAAGATGAGCACTGTCTCCATATTTTTAAGACAAATATATGCATCGTTGTCGTCCGAGGCATAGAAATGAAGATATCAGCGAAAACGTAAAAGGTTCGTTGTTCCTGTTCGTTGAAGTTTACTGAATATATCTCGTTATATCTGAACTTCTATTTGTCATAGAGACATGGAACGGTGCTTACTTTATTTGTAAAAGAATCTTGAATAATTTTAGTTCTATTTTCCCAGTCTAACACGTAAAAATCGATAAAAATGACAAAGAAACAAAATTGCATTCTGTGGCCTAGCGAGCACAACTCTATGTATATCAGAAACTACCTATCGTAGAGTGTTAATCTCGGTTCATTTTTCTCGCTAGGTAGGTACCTATTGTTATGTAATAGGGATTTTATTTGATTTATATTTTTAATTGTATTTTATTGTTTTTTTTTCTTTTGATCCCCGGGTTGGGCGCCAAGATAAATGTTAAGTTATGGGGAAATCTTTGATTTTATTATTTTTAATTGTTTTATTGTTTTTATAATTTAAGGTAAGTTTAAATTTAGATTTTTATTTTGCACGTTTAGATATTTTTTTTTTTTGATATTTTAATGCATGCTATAGTAATTAAGTTTTTTCAGTTTAGAAATTTAATTTTATATTCTGTAGAAATTGAAAATAGTTTGTTGTAAGTTCTTGTATATCGTTTTGAATAATCGACCTTATGGCATACGATCAGTCCGCCTCTGGGCAGAATTATTTCAATGTTTCATTAATAAGCGACAGTGCGCATGATTTTATGATTATTTAACGTGAAACTTACTATAGGTTTGCTATAATTTCTCTTTTACCTTTCAGGGCCTTTGGGGGTTCCCTTCTACCATCGAAAAAATATCTTACCTATAAATCTGCTGTTGTACTATTGTTGAATAAAGGTTATTTAAAATTCGTGCTGGTTTACTTTCATTTTCAGATATGATGGCTGAGTGTTCTAGAATTTATTGCACCGTTTACTGGATTTGTGTAAACCGAATAGGCCTTGGATGCAATTTTGGATTTCGACCAATCAGGTGGCTGCTCATTAATTAGGATAATTTTTACCTTTATTCCTGGTAAGTTGAAGCTGCTTTTCCGTTACTTTTTCGTATTTGGCCTTCACCCATCATTTGAAAGTCCTGGGAATATAAATTTCCAGTTTAAATTATAATTTTCTGAATTTATTTCAGGAGCGATCTGGACTTGGGTTTGCTCCTTTCACTACCCAATAACAACTCAACTTTTGTTTGGTTTCTAAGGCACATGCAGAAAATTTGCCAAACCAAGGGTTTCTTGATTCCCATCTGTCATTATGGTTTGTATTTTTGCCTCTTTTAACTTTATTATATAATTTTCCTATGAAATTATGTCATTTTCAGCATCCTTATCCCCTGACGAATTTGTGGATACCCATTTGTTGATATTACGTGAGATGAATTTTTACCCTGCCGTTCACTTCGACGAAACATCACTGAACCTTTCGAAGATCACTACACAACACTTCTTAGGATCTAATTTACATTGTGTCTAGTCATTTGACCAGACTAGAGGTTTCACAGGTAAGTCTATTTAATTATAATTTTAAAAGAAATTTACAGAAATAAAGTCCATCTCTGTTTAACTGTTGTGTTGAAAATCGTTCAAACTTTGTTTAAAGCATGTAACTAACAGCTGTTCTGTTTTTTAAAGAAACATAGTACAATGCATTTTAATTTCTTTTATAGTTTAAAATACATGACACTATTTAGTCTTTTTTTAGTAATGTAACCATTGAGGATATATTCATATATTTTTTTCATATTCAACATGGAATTGGCGCTAAAAATTATACCTAAACTCCTCTGATCCTCTAATGAAATTAGAATTGTGCATGGGGTCTTTGAGATCAGCTATTCTAATTGAACAATGCACAATTCCACTTCCCCACGTATACCTACATAACAGTGACTTCTATGATGATTATATCCTGACTTTTCCAATTATTATTTTATAGTTAAAAAAAAAAACAAGTAAAACTTTATATGAACTCGGTTCATAGCGCAATCACTATAAATTTATATTTTCAAGAAGTTTTCATTTTCACACTCTCATACATTTCTCATAAAAATGTAATATACTTCAGATTGCTGTATATATAGGTCAACAATATGATCGACTTGATGCGAGGAACGTGACTGAAATAACTGCAATTGGCGAAGCAATATTTAATTTTTATTTTGTACCTTTTGCCACATTTTATTCTTATGCAACAATGTGCAGCATAGGAATCAATATTTTTAATGTTTTAACAATGGAAGAATTGTAATTAAGGCCTTTCTAATATTTTCATATTATTGGTTTTATCGTTTCGTTCCTAATCTTAAATCCTTGCCAATGATCGCTCGCATCTATTTTATTTACCTTAGGCATTCTCTCGAATACTTCTGTAAATGTTTAGGCACGTTCCAACGGTGGATCTGAAAGAATGGATCAAAATTGAATTACTTTTGGGTTTGTGCAAATATTTGTTGCTGATAGAATAAACGAGCAAATGTGGACGTCAGGCGTGTCAGCGGCAAATATAGCCATTTTCAGCTACCTATCTCGACAGCACCCAACACTCAAGGTATGCTAATGTAAAAAAAATACTTATGTATTATGTCGCCAAATCCATCATATTTTTATAACGAATGCCTAAATTGTTTTTTAAACAACTGTGGAAGTAAAATTGTCTTAACGCAATTTATTGTATCCTAGCCAATATTTTCATATTTAAAATTGGCTTGAGAAAAATATTATTAGTGCTATTCCGCTCATTATCTGCAAAGAGAACAAAGCACACACTTTCCTATTTACTTAACGTAAACAACTTTCGTAACAAGCCTAATACACCACATTATTTTGCTGCGAAACCATAATTAACGCTTATTCGAGTATTTAAAAATTCACATATATTCCACGTACATACAACAAAGCCCACCCCTTTGTGCTGCGAACAAAAAGGCAATTTGATCTGCTTGGTCCTACCAGGATGCAATATGGGCTAATAAATGAATGCAAAAGCAAGTAATTATTAGCGCTGTAAATACCGGAAATCCTAAGAGACCCGTATCTTCAAAGGGACCTGTCACATGTTTAAATTTCAACGGGACCTGTCTGGTGCTAAACATGCCTTGATGCCGTGCCATTTCGTTTCATTAATTACACCTAACTACAATTCAGCGTTAATGTCAAAATTAAAATAAATTCATCATTTAAAGTGTCTAAGCCTTATATTATATCTGAAAGCTTTCTCCGAATATCTGATTATTTCATGCCTATTATAATAAGCTGAAATCAATACTGATTAACTAGTTATTATTCCTGAACATATTAAGTTACAAAACGATACATCATGGAGCGTCCAAAGCAATAATATTCAATGAGATTCCATTATCTGTCTGGAAGTAAGAAACATCTTATGGTGGGATTTTCTATTAGCGTCTGATGGATGAGTCATTGAGTTTAAAGCAATTTGTTTGCAAGGGAAGGACATCATATTGTGATTGGCCTCACACCTTTGAGTATTTAAAAGTTATTAGAGTTTCAATACCCCCATGTCGAAGAGTTTTGTAATGCGAAATTAAAAAGAGATACGTGACTAATGGCCGCCGGATGCGCGCGCAGAACCCTCCAAATTCCAGGCGCGCGCAGGACTTGCCAAAACTTTAAAATTTTTCGTTCCCGGCGGCCTGATTTCGTTTGGAAATAAGGTTTAAAATTTTCGTGTTTTCCAAAATTCGCCAAAAAATCCATCCGATACACCTTATAGTCGATCCAGCGAAATTTAATGATTTCTTAATATCGGTCCTAGGACGGAACGGATTATAGTTTCGGACTCGGGACGACTTCAGGACCTCGAAACAATTTTCGATTTCTCGATAGCGCCATTCCTTCACTTTGACATTTAATTGTATTAAGTGTACAAATAAAAGTTTGTGCCTCAAAACTTTATAAGGACTAAACGCTTATTTAGTGAAAACCGTATTTGACAGGTAGGTAATTGGATGCACACAATATTTGAAGTTTGGAAAAGCGACAATAATTTAATTATATTCAACTTAAATCTAGTTGAAACCTAGCCATTTTTGTTGCTTATCGTTCCTAATGTGAGAAATACCATGCAAACGAATTTTATTGTTTTTTAGAGTTAGGGGCGAAATGCCTGGTTGTGCAACAGTAAATTGTAGTAACTCTGCAAAAAAGGGCTTTTTAATGAAACACTTCCCCAGAGACCCAGCAAAGAGAAAATAATGGTTTATCAAAATGAGAAGAGATAATTGGAAACCAACAGATTATTCGAAGAGACCATATAAATACAAAAGCTTTTTCTCTCTGGAAATTTTTGGTATGGACATATTTTTTTTCAGTCTCTCTTTTGGCGCAGAAAAATCGATTGGAATTAGATGAATTCCTATTCCATCTCCGACAGATATCAGCACCAGAAGGATATCTAAATCAATATTACATTACAATTTGATAGATTTTGAGCACACTTCTAATTAATTAGGGATAATACCCTCTAAGAATTTAGTTTAATCAGAATATACTGCTGACACTGTAATACAAACTTGCATCGATTTAGGCTTTTCAAAGGTAGATAAGTCCTAATAAACATGCAAATTGTGGAAAGGACCCAAGATAGAAGTTATGTTGCTCCTCAGACAGCCTAAAGGATTGTTTAGGGATAATGTTTGAGGTATTGTTGAATAAATACAGGGTGGCGATTTAGTGTGCGATCGGTCTGTGGCGTCGTTATTATTATAATTAAAAATTTGAAAATTTTACAGTACACGTAATTCTTGTCGTTGAACAATTTAAAAATATTTTTAACAATACGGGGTACTCCATTTTCACGATACATACATACCTCAACTTTCTTATTTCAAATGGAATGGTATGTTTTTTATTTTAAATCGAAAATTGGCCGATAGCGCTTTTGTTTGATTTTACAGACTAAAAATGTAGTAAAATACCTGAAATTAGGTACTTGATATTTTAATTCTGAATAAATCATACAAGTCTCTAATTCCTGCGGAAACTGTAGCGCACCATAATTAGGTATAGGCCTGCAGAAATAGAAAAAACGGTGTAACTAATTCGTTTCAGATAGCCGTAGGTAAAAACAGGTGTATTTAGTTATAAGGAATATACCTCTGCGATTCCTCCCAAATCAAATATACAGAACATTGTTTATAAGTCACTTTTATGTGAAAAAATCATGAAATTTGGAGTTTTTTAAAAATTGCAGTAAGACTGCAGTAGATTAATTTTTTTGAATGTTTCTGTTTACTAGGTAATTCCAAACCGGTTAATTTAAGCCCCGGTTGATTTCATTTCATTGATTATTTATTTAAATAATTGCCGAAAACCATCGAAATTTTCGAAAATTTCAAGCATTTTTTCTCTGAAAGGAAAAATGCTAGACTCTTAAAACTTCGGTGGAATATGTGTCTCATTACCTCAACTTACAAAAAAAATTTCGTTTTAAAATGTTTATTAGTTTTCGAGAAATTCTATATGTTTATTAAAAACGTCCCAAATGTTTAATGAAAAATTGACCTATTAACGTTATCAAAAATAATTCAACCACAGCTCATTTTTTTCGTCAAGACGTCAATTTTACAAATCTGTTATGGGCGTATCGATTTTCAATAATTTTGACCGTGAAAATGGCGTTAACAACATTGCTACTTTTCGGAGCAGCGTTTTTTGCAAATAACTATACAACAAATGAACCTATCTGCACAAATCTCTCATATTTGAGATGCTGGTATTTTTCTACAAATTTATAAAAAAAAAATGTTGCTCTGGGACATGTAGGAGCCGAGATAATTTTTTAAATTGTTTAATGCGCCAAACGTTTATTTATTAATAATTATGGCCAAAATTGAAACTGGTTGTTAATAAGATCTTGAATTTTGTGAATTCATCAAGTCCTATTGAAAACGGGCCCCTTTTGAGGTGAAAATATAATTTTTAATAATTGGTGATTTTAGAGCGTCATCAATTTGTTTGGCTCAAGGGACAGGTGAATTTTTTATCAAACGAGTTTCAAATTGGGGTAGCGAGAAAAATTCGTCATATCTCCGTTATTTTCCGGCCAAATTCGACGCTTTTTTTTAATTTGGGGTAGCTCACGAAAATAATAACAATGGGCACATTTGCAATATCCAAATAATAAACATATAATTGTTATAAACAATTTTTTTTTTTTTTTAATTTTTTCTTTTTTGGGCTTATGCAACTTATAATGTGTATTAAATATAAATTTATAAAGATTATATAATGGTAACAATGTTGTAACATCGTATATTGTTTGATGGAGAAATAGTTTGTGCATACATTGTTACCATTATATAATCTTTATAAATTTATATTTAATACATTAGCACATTATAAGTTGCATAAGCCCAAAAAAGAAAAATTAAAAAAAAAAATAAATTGTTTATAACAATTATATGTTTATTATTTGGATATTGCAAATGTGCCCATTGTTATTATTTTCGTGAGCTACCCCAAATTAAAAAAAAAAAACGTCGAAATTGGCAGGAAAATAAAGGAGATATGACGAATTTTTCTCGCTACCCCAATTTGAAACTCGTTTGATCAAAAATTCGCCTGTCCCTTGAGCCAAACAAATTGAAGATGCTCTAAAATCACTAATTATTAAAAATTATATTTTTGACCTCAAAAAGGGCCCGTTTTCAATAGGACTTGATGAATTCACAAAATTCAAGATCTTATTAACAACCAGTTTCAATTTTGGCCATAAATATTAATAAATAAACGTTTGGCGCATTAAACAATTTAAAAAATTATCTCGGCTCCTACATGTCCCAGAGCAACAATTTTTTTTTATAAATTTGTAGAAAAATACCAGCAACTTAAATATGAAAGATTTGTGCAGATACGTTCATTTGTTGTATAGTTATTTGCAAAAAACGCTGCTCCGAAAAGTAGCAATGTTGTTAACGCCATTTTGACGGTCAAAATTATTGAAAATCGATACGCCCATAACAGATTCGTAAAACTGACGTCTTGACGAAAAAAATGAGCTGTGGTTGAATTATTTTTGATAACGTTAATAGGTCAATTTTTCATTAAACATTTGGGACGTTTTTAATAAACAAATAGAATTTCTCGAAAACTAATAAACATTTTAAAACGAAATTTTTTTTGTAAGTTGAGGGTAATGAGACACATATTCCACCAAAGTTTCAAGAGTCTAGCATTTTTCCTTTCTGAGTAAAAAATGCTTGAAATTTTCGAAAATTTCGATGGTTTTCGGCAATTACTTAAATAAATAATCAATGAATTGAAATCAACCTGGGCTTAAATTAACCGGTTTGGAATTACCTAGTAAACAGAAACATTCAAAAAAATTAATCTACTGCAGTCTTACTGCAATTTTTAAAAAACTCCAAATTTCATGATTTTTTCACATAAAAGTGACTTATAAACAATGTTGTGTTTATTTGATTTGGGAGGAATCGCAGAGGTTTATTCCTTATAACTAAATACGCCTGTTTTTACCTACGGCTATCTGAAACGAATTAGTTACAGATTCCCGTTCACATCGTCTAATTCTACAGGCCTAGTATACAATACAAATATTATTTGTGACTTTGCAACTAATCCACTGGGAGAATCTCTTATCGAATATTATAAATAACTCTACCTACCTACGTTTAATTCTTATCTAGTACCCTACAGTCCCATTTCGGCGATAAAAAATACCTAACACCGAGGCGGAATCCCTTGACAAAGTGCTCTTCTTAGTCTGCATGTTTAGAACAGATAAGAAGCAATGGCAGCAAACAGGTGAGACGCGTGGTCATCTTTACAAAAAATACCGGGTCCGATGTTCGACAGATCAGGTTGGCTAAGTTGTCAGGGATAATAGCCGGTTAGGTAGGCATTTCGTGTCCACCAAGAAGTTATATACAGGGTGTGCATATTTTCGAAAGTAATGCTAGGAATGATAGCGAGCATTTATCATTATGATGAATTTGAGACAACTCGAAGTTAAATTATTGAAGTATGTCGGACAAATAAGAGTAAACAAAAAATTAAACAGCTAGATACTTTTAAAATGTTAGCAATTACAGAACGTAATAATCATCATTTCTTGAAGAATAAAGAATTCGTGACATTTACGGAAAAATCGATTTTGAAAAGATCTTTGCTTTGGTTTTTCCCATTTTTGACAATGTTTTCCATCTTAAAGTAGAGGTTTCAGCGAAAAAAAATCCATCCTGAAATTTTCAAAAATTAAAATTTTGTTAATCAACTTTTTTTATTAAAAATTAGGCCTATTTTGCAAATTAAATTCGCAATAAAATCAAAAAATAAATATTTCGCTTAAAAAAAATTACAGCTTATTTGAGGCACAAAAATGTACGTCTTCACCAAATTTCATTAAAATCGAATCATTTTTGTGGGAGATAAAAATAAAAAATCAAAAAATTTGATTTGGCGTTTTTCTCAATAGTTTTGAGGTTATGTTGTAAACTGGTTGAATAAAAAGTTGTAGATCTTTCAATTAACTACAAATTTTGCATTTAACTATTTCGATAGGAGGTCTAGTTTTGCCGGAAATCGTAAAAAGCCACGTTTCACCCCTAAAAACACTCCTTTTCCACCCCCACCCTACTTCTGGTTATTTGTTGGGGTACAATCGATTTTTCCCCATTTATATCATTAATCCTAAATTTTCCGATCATCCATATCCTGCTAAGAATTTTGTCGATTTTTGGCTTCTGAAAACCGGTTCGGCTAAACTAAACGTCTCAGACCCATCTAAAAATGTACCTACACATTATTGCGATACTAACAGCGCGCCATCGAGCCAGCGCCCCTGGCGGTCACTAGTGTGAATCTGACAGCCTAAAAGAGCGGAAAAGTTTGTCAATTTATACCAAAAATAAACGTGTAAAGGACGGTCAGAGCTACTTTTGATGCGCCAGACAGAGACAGACATAGGTCCGTGAGAAAACTGGCGTTTGCTCTCGTTATAAATATAAGTTGGAAGAAAAGACGGGAGCAAATTACCGTCTGCTCTGACTATCTTCTTAAAAATAATAGTAGAGTTGGTAATATACAAGACGTACATTTTTCTGCAACAAACCTAGCTTCAATAATACCCATTAAAACGTTGATTGTTCCCTGTGAAAATGCAATAAGTAGTACTGCTTTAAAAACACCACTTATTTTATCTCACCCCACGATCTGATTGTGTCTAATTCATTATTTTATGCCTAAACAGATGGCATATCTAATCTAATAACCCCCGTACTTACGTAGCGAGTGTAATAATAATTAAATTCCTTTGTCCTTTAGACACACCTCGTTATTCCGTTTAAGTAGCCGGAGAATCGAGGGCTTCTTCGGTTTTTGGTTTCAATACATTGGTGGTCTATATATAAAGTAAATTATAAAGAAGTGCGTTCGTGTATCGGTTGTTAGGGAACGGACAAAAATGTTTGGTTTTTACAGCTGCAATTTAGTTTTATCGACCTCCTGCGGGATAATTTCCATTTCGTTAGATATACCAACGAAGTTGCTCTTTAACTAACCGGAACTATGAGCATTGAGAAAAGAATTCCTTTATTCAGTGGTTTGAGTAAGAATATTTTTAATGAACGACGAAGCAGCGAATGACACTTCAAAAATAAATGTGTGAATATACGACGAAACGTAAATAAAAAAATCAGACAAGTGTTTTTATATATTTCTTTTTTTTTTTAATTTAAATTAATCTTTCCCTTACGTCATTAGGCATTTAATGGTGCAACTCAATACAGATAACCGAGGGTGAAGGAGCAGTAAGCAACGACATATATCACAAAAAACGGCTCAATATTAAAAAAATATATGATTTTACGTCTCTCTTTACCTATCACAAAATCCTACGATTTTCCGGGGGTTACTTCGGTGGCTTAAGAGGCGGTTCAGAAAACAATAAAAAAAACGTGGGACTTTTGGGCAACCCTGTATGTCAACATATTAATGAACGAACTGCAGAATGAAGAAAATTGCATGAATAGGCACGAAGTTATTCTCCACTTCCCATAGTTGAGTTATATTAATTTCAAAAACCGCATATTCTACTTGACTACTTATGACATCGGAGTGTATCGATTTTTTAATCTTCCCAAGAAATTTAATTAAATGCATTGTTTAGCTTGTTGTGTAATATCTGTGTCATGTTATTTTATAGAAGCGTTCCATCTTAATTCATTTTAATTTATTTTAAATGGCGGTCATTTCTTTAATAGTTTGACAGTAAGACTAGATATGTCCCATATGGAGCTTAAAACAATATAAATATAAATTCCAATTTGTACAACATTCAATCCACTCGGAAGAAAATATCTGTTACTTAAAATTGTTGATATCAAAAATAACTAATCAAACGATTTATTACATCAAAAATTAGAATTACCAGTAGGCGAGATACCAAATTTATAGCTATTTTTGTTTTTACGATAATATGATTTTTTGTTATAATATTGATTATTTTATCAAATGTCGAAATCTTGGAAATGTGGATAGTTGCCTTTTTATTGCTTGTCAAACTATTTACCACAATCGTTATTTAAAAAATTTTTTATTCACTGTAATTCTCTTGTATCTAAATCTCTGATTGTACAGGGTGAGTCAACGGTGAGATAAAATTCAACACCTCCTTTATTATCAATAATAAAAACAAAAATTTCATATCGAAGTCGTAGGAAACCAAAATGGCTACATTTTAAAATTAGTTCGAAATATACGGGGTGATTCATGAAAGCGGGACGCTATAGATGTCAATTTTTTTAAATGGAACACCCATAATTCAAATAGGAATATGCGCAGAGTTATTACGATTGCTATCATCTTGAGGAAAGGGTTCTTAAAGATTATAATAAAGAACGGGGCTGGTGCGAAACCGACCGTGAACTGGAACCAATTACCAACAAGGCCGATCCCGCACCACCAGTCACTCAAGTTATTATCCTGTATGAAAAAATGTGAAAAAGTTTGAGATTGTCGTAAGTGCATGGTGTATTACATATTTGTAAAAACTGCAGCAGAGAAACGTACGAAGTTCTGGAAGGGACACCTAAAATAAAATTTCAAAATTCCGAGTTATAACTGGAAATTTTATTTCAAAATTTCCAGTTATAAGTCGAAATTTTAAAATTCAAATTTTATTTCAAAATTTCGAGTTATAACTCGGAATTTTGTAATAAAATTTCGAATTATAACTCGGAATTTTCAAATTTTATTTTAGATGATGGGAATTTTTTAAATAAAATTTAGAGTTACAACTCGGAATTTTTAAATAAAATTTTGAGTGATAACTCGGAATTTCAAAATTTCGACTTATAACTCAGAATTTTCAAATTTTATTTTAGGTGTCCCTTCCAGAGCTTCGTAAGAGCTTCATCGAAACGTGCGAGAATAGTATGACTTTCCAAACGTGCTTGATGAAAACGGAAACGACGATGAAGGAATTAAGGTGGAGAAAAAAATGCATAGAAGACATTGAGCCATTGAGAAAATGTACGATAAAGAAATCGACCAGAATCAATAGTGACCATAAAAAACCACTAAATATATTTCATGAAAAAAAAAAAAAGATTAATATGATGCAATGAGGAGATAATTAGAAACACCACGAAAAAAAAAGTTCCTTGAAATTTATTTCTGTGGTGGTGTGGAAAAGAGTTTCATTGGAATATTTTATAGAAACGTTTTGAAATATCCACCTGATGAATTTCGCTCGCAGCGTTGTACAAAAATCGCACACAAAAAAATTTATTCATACTATTTTAATGCAAGTTTGACAAACTGTCCATATTTATTTTTTCAAGGTGATCTAGGAAAATCCATAGGAGACTTAAAATTTTACCGAAAACATTTTTTACCTACTTGCAATTTTACTAGTTTGTAATTTGTAACTTATGTTACAATTTTTTTTTTGCGATAAACAATTTATATACAGGGTGTCCGCTTTTTCAATGGGATGTAAGAAATAGAAGGTCTGTTAAATTAAACAAAAGTTGTGCATTTGAAGGGTTGTTAACATGCCTTTTTCAGACTTGGAAAATCTTCAGTAATTTCAGAGATATCCTGAAAATACTACAAATCGCCATTTTTAAATATTTGCCAATAACACGCAAATGATAAGGTTCAGAAAAAAAATTAAACAAAAGTTGATTGGTGCTCAGTTGCCTATTTAAAATTTTCAAATTTGTATTTTATCATTTTTACTGTAGGCGCCGCGACGCCCAACTTTTGTTTTCTTTTTTTAAATTATTTTGCGTTTATTTTACTATTGAATAATATAACCAGGCCAAATTTTAAACAAGATAAATTGACAGTTCTACGAGAGATTACACTTCTAGAACAGTCAATTGTTTATCATGGCATACTTTGCTGTACCTAAGTACAATAAATGCTCAAGAGTGATAACACTTGTACTGACCTATCTACTAAAAAATCGGGTAAAAAATATAGTTAGATTTGGAAATAAGATAATGCCAAACCAATTTCCTTCTAAAAAAGTCAGGCGTCCATAAAATATACAAGAGTTGGTCGTCGCGGCGCCTACAGTCGAAATAATAAAGATACAAATTTGAGAATTTTAAAAAGGCAACTGAACAACATTCAACTTTTCTAAAACCTTTAATAATTATTAAAAATGGCGATTTACACTATTTTCAGGATATCTCTGAAACTACTGAACATTTTTCAAGTATGAAAAAGGCATCTTAACAAGCTTTAAAAATGCACAACTTTTCTCTATAATTTAACCGACCTTCTATCTCTTACGGTTTAGGAGTTACCCATAGAATCCCATTGAAAAAGTAGTCACCCTGTATATATTACTTTTTTTTACTACAACTGGAATTTTTTATATTCCTTTTCTATGTTCTACAAAACTTCGATTGAATGATTGTAATCGTAAAAATTTTAATGGATTCACGCGTTTTAAGACGCACTATAATATCAAACAATAATATTTTTACGATAATGCCTGTCGCCTCTCTGTCTGATTGTGCACGCTCTAATAGCGTGCACAATCTAGAAAACATAAAGAGAGAAAAATATTTTAAATATGTTAACCAACAACTCTCCTATTTTTCCATTTTTTAATTAGAATTAGACACCAAAGTGGAGTTAAAAATCCTAGTCGCAATTCTCTTATTCACCACATTGTTCGTGAGCAATAAATCACACATTCATAAATTAATTAGTGGATGGAAATAAAGTTGCATTTGCCTCGGGCTGCTTAAACAACCCTCATGCAATTAGATCACGTATGTTTTACTTCCATTTCCATACACTCTTCGCTTCACCCCTTAATTATTCTACGAATCTCCTTACCGTGTTGAATGGCAAGCGTTTCGCCAAATTGTTAACAAGCTGTATGAGCAGATTAGTTTCGATTGCAGAAGTTTGTTTCGTAACAAACATATGCAGTCTGCTCGGTTCAATAGACGTCAATTGTAGATAAAGATTAGTAGTAGTTAATAATAATAATTAATAATAATATAAAATGAGTTCGACAGAGAAATTTTTGCTTTGTGCAGAAAAATGTTTTTATGCAGAAAAGTATTTGTGGAATCGAAACGAAGGAATAGGCAAATTGAGACCTCGAACTCAAATCATTCCTTACACGTCTTTTTCTCTTAAAAATGGCTCCAAAATGGGAGCCGAAACGTCCACTTCGGCGATTCAATACGAAAACCCAAAAATTTTCATTTTCCATTAATTAATCCATTTCTTAATTTCAATTTCGCCGCCACGTCAGCTTGGCATATCCTTGTCCAGCAAGAATGCAAGAAATCAGAACGAATTTAAATTTTGGCCTGTCCGAGCCGGCTTTTATTACACGTTCCTAATTTGAAATTATAACTTATACTTTTTGTTTGCTGACGCTAGCGTGTATGAACTTTGGGTGGTCGTTTTTTATACAGAGTATATCGAAGTTGGCCACAATAGCATATTTACCGACTTGCATTGGCGTGACTGATATTTTTGCAAGGCATGTTAATAAGATACAACACAAGATAGACTATTGTCTTGTAAGTATTTGGAATTGCAATACCGTTGAACTTTATAAGTTATTTTTTATACAAATTTGCAAATTATTAAAGAAAGGTTTATTTTAAATAATTGCAACAAAGAAACTGAGGAACAGGTACATTTGGTAATTATATTTGATTTAGGGGGAGTGATAATATTAAAAAAGTTGACCAATATTTTTTTACTGCGCAAACAATCAAAACATTTTAAGTTTTCCATCAACTTGCCCCTTTTTTTCTTCCTTGGGTTTTCCTGTCTGAATTTATTCCACCCACTACAATACCTCAGAATCGCCAAATGCTACAGATCTATGACGTTCTTTTTAGGTTTCTGATTCTATTAGTAATTAATATATGTTAGCCAATACCTCGCACTTGAATGCTATGATCCACCGTTTCTGGTTCCTCTCCACATAATCTACAGTCTGGGTTACCATAAAACTCCCCCACTGTGCCTCAGAAGACCTGTTTATGAATCTTAACTGGAATTTCTTTGTGAGCAGTTCATTCGTGCCCTAAATTATTTTTTTTATTTTCCCTTGTTAGTTTCCTGGCAAAAATTAGCGTTTGAAATGGGATACCTCTTTCGCTGAAATATAAACTAACATCAGAATTTCTTCATTAGTTTCTGATACTATTTTATAATCTCGAATATGCACATCACTGCGTTTGAAAGTGGAAATGCTTTCCAATTATGGGCTAAAGGAAACATATTTGAAATATTTCACATTTATTTCATATTATGATTATTACATATATATGGATGGCTCTCATGATTGCATCTGAAGAATTTCTCCGCCAATGCAAACATCAACGCCTCGAGAAAAACGTAATTATTGCCCATCTCGCTCTATTTATAGCTTACTCGGCGTGGGGCGAATAAAAGACGGCAGGTTTTGACAGATATTGCTTTAGTTGAGGTGATTTTCAGCAATTAATTACGTTTTTGCGGGCTCCTCTGCATGGATATTTTGCTTATTTTTGTTCATCTCCATTTCCCACGTATACCTACGTATTATTTTGTGATAAAAACTGACTTAACACGCATATTTCATCTCTGGCAGACTAATGCAGGTATCAATTTTCTGTTTTCAACTAGCAAGCACCAGTTTTGATTTAATATTGCCAGTACATATTTATGAAAACTAGTAAAAATAGTCTATCTATCTGTTTCTATACCGTAGCCCAAAATATTCATTACTGAACAGTTTTTTTTAATTACTAAAAATTTTTTTAGATCAAGCATTCGACATGAATTCCAACAAATTAGTAGATATAAGAAATGGAACATTTTTTCTTTCAAATCTGCTATCAAATTAGAAGTTATTTTCCAACTTTATTTAGAATGGACGTTACGTCTATACGTAATTTGGGTATACCCCAGGGATCCATTCTTGGACTCTAATTGATTCGTCTAAAGTTAATAAGTGCACATATTTCCGTCTCTTCTCTTCTTGGATATACATGAATTTAATAAAAATACGGTTTTATTGATTTAAATTCTTACTGCATCAATAACTTCTTAACCTTCAAGTATTTTTTAATCCATGTCATTTGTGGTTCGGATCCAACAATAAATTAAAGGGTCTTCTTATACTAAGTCATTGAGTGGCTTGGAAGGCGGTTATTTTTTATTTTTGCTTCTATAAGGACCCTTTATCCTTTACAGAATTTTGAATCACCTTGTATCTGTTTCTTTATTTTTCATCATAAGAGAGGCTGTTATTAGTGTAATTATTAATCGTGTACATATTATTATTATTATAAATGCAGACACGATAAGTTCCAATTACAGTTAATATCGAGGTAAATATAGTAGAAATTTAAGGATTTTTTTGATGTAAGGTACAGGGTGATTCATATAACGTTCTCACTCCAATTTTTTGGTTTGTATTTGGAAATAAAATAAAAATATTTAACGTAATTTACAGTAATTTTTTTTCAAGGATTTCAAACATTTCAACAAAAAAACAATAATTGAAAGTCAAATAAAAGCGGGAAAAAACAAAGCGATATTTTTTAAATGGATATTTGAATAATTTTGAAAAAAGGTTTAAATTCTCTATTTTCATTTATTAGTGACCTTCTATATATTTATTTTTTTCTTGGATGGTTGGGATAGGTCAAGGTTCAAATAAAAGACTGCTTTTTTAAATCAGTCGACGTTTCGCTCAATTTATTAGCGTCTTCAGGACTCTAAAATAAATTTTATACAAAAAGTGATTGGACAAACATATTGTGTAAAAACAAATAAATACTTATAATACATTTTAAAATTGACGATAAAAATCAAAAATTAAAAATTAAGGTATTTATAATATTAAAAAATTTTGAAAAATTGTACTAAATTTTAAATTTGTACTAAAATGAAAATATATACAATAGAATATGAGATTACTAATTTAAAATAAAGATGTATATGAAAATAGAATTTAAAAACTTACGGTTAAATGCAGTCTTTTTGTTGCACTTTATAATAATATCTAATAATAAAAGTTTTTAAAAACAAATTCAGTAATAAAAAAAAGACTGCATTTAACCGTAAGTTTTTAAATTCTATTTTCATATACATCTTTATTTTAAATTAGTAATCTCATATTCTATTGTATATATTTTCATTTTAGTACAAATTTAAAATTTAGTACAATTTTTCAAAATTTTTTAATATTATAAATACCTTAATTTTTAATTTTTAATTTTTATCGTCAATTTTAAAATGTATTATAAGTATTTATTTGTTTTTACACAATATGTTTGTCCAATCACTTTTTGTATAAATTTTATTTTAAGAGTCCTGAAGATGCTAATTAATTGAGCGAAACGTCGACTGATTTAAAAAAGCAGTTTTTTATTTGAACCTTGACCTATCCCAACCATGCAAGAAAAAAAATTTAAATTCTCTTTCCAAAAATATAACAATAATATATTAACCTTCATATTTACCTAGTAAAATACTGATAATAACTAAAATAATAATAATAATAATTATCAGTAGGTACCTATTTTACTAAATATGAAGGTCATGTTATATTTTTGGAAAGAGAATTTAAACCTTTTTTTAAAATTGTAAAAACATACAGGATATTTCATTTAAAAAAACATTGCTGTTTTTTCTCACTTTTATTTGACTTTCAATTGTTTTTTTGTTGAAATTTTCGAAATCCTTGGAAAAAATATTATGGGTTCCAAAGATAAACCAGAAAATTGGAATCGATTTGTACAGTATTATCATTTTGTTTGATACTCATAACTTATCTCAGTACTCATTTTATAATCACAATTTGCGAGATTTTTATAAAAATTAGAAAAAAATGTTTTATACAAAAGGTACTTACTAAATTTTTATTCGGCAGTAACAAAAAAACAAATGAATGTAAATTTTTTCAGCTATGGATATAACTTACATTTTTTTAAATGGAACACCTTAAAGTTCTTATCCAGCTAGATTTGTTTTTTTTTTCTGATTACACTGATGTAGCATACAACTATTCAGGATGTTTTGAATTATTAATCAAAAAGAAAAAGAGTATAAGTAAGTATTCCTACTGGAGCTTCAACATTTTGTGTTAGCAAAGAGGGCCGTGGATGAAAACAATAGAAACTGTTATTATTTTGACAATGTCAATTTTTATACATCAACAATGAAATTGATTTCATCCACGGCCCTCTTTGCTCACGCAAAACGTTTAACTCTAGTAGGAACACTTACTACAATCTTATTGTTTTTGATTAATAATTTAAAACATACTGAATAAAACTATCAAGTATGCGATATCAGTGTAATAAAAAAAAACAAATCTAACTGGATAAAAATATTCAGGCTGTTCCATTAAAAAAACATAGGTTATATCCATAGGTATTTGAAAAAATCGCCATTCATTTGTTTTATTATTACTGCCAAATAAAATTTTAGTAAATACCCTGCAACTTTTGTATAAAATATTTTTTTCTAATTTCTATAATAAACTCGTAAATTCTTATTAAAATGAGTACCAAACAAAATGACAATACTCTACGTTTAGTGATTTTTTTTAGCGTAAAAAAATTAAAAATTGTATTTGTATTGTATTTATTTGAATAAAAACCGACGACAAAATATGTTTGTTCCATGTTTCTTACGACATTCCAACATTTCCACCTATTTTACATGACGATAAAGAATGTCGGTTCTTTGATAAATCAATTATAAATAAATAATTAGGTAGACACAAATTAGTTACGAGATTACCTGTCAGTTTGTCAAGATTGTCACCGTAAATGACTAAATCTAAGGTTACTGAATTATTTATCTGTTTTTTTTTTAATGAAAACAAAGCGGTTAGATTAATGGAATTGTACGTTCATGTATCAGAATCGTAACGTGGCCGTGGTTACAAAAATAGAAAAATGGAATATTTGATGATTTCAGGCTGTTAAATTGGCAGTAGTTGTCAATTTATGAATGATGGTGTTAATAACTATTCAATAACGATTGGTACAGGGCACCACCTGATGGAGATCGTGGATACCCCGAGAACCAGTCATGATGCTGACTCGAGAATTTTTTTAAAAACCCAGGAATAATTAATGCAAATTGTTTTAAAGATTCTATATTGACCACATGAGGAGACAAGTGCACAAAAAAACTCGTCTTTCCTCCATGTTATGACAAATTATATCAAAAATATTTTTCTCCAGATCCTTAGACAATTCCCACAACTTTCATCTGGCATTTACCCTATTTTATTTTCCCTAACGAGGAAGAAATTCTCCACCTCAAAATCAATTTTTATACAGAGCATGTCTACAGCTTCAACACTGACCATCTACTTCAGAAACTGAAAAAGCTCCAGGAGGGATTAGGCGCTTTCCTGGGCACTGAAGAAGCATTCGCGCTTAATTTCATCGGAAAATTTGCTTTTAGGGAAACTTTTCGATAAGGGATTTAAAATCCAGGAATATCGTCAAGATAGTCGAATCATCAAGAATTCAAAATAATCAACGATTGCAAAAAATACGGAAACTTTCTGCAAAGCCTTAGAATCAAAAATGAATTTTGTTGGTTTCGTTTATTTCATTACTATTATAGGCAAATTATAAATGAATAAAGTATGACGTATGACCTGTACGGGGGTGAGACATCGTCCAAATTCAATATGTGTAATGTGTAGGACTTGCCTATTTAAGTTTTAAACTCGTTAAATTATAATTTGGCTTGGTTTAATTACCTAAAATAATTCAGACAAATTATGTAGAGTTATAAGTATAATATAAGAATTAATCGCATATTTTTAAATTCACTCAAGTCTAATTAAAATAAACAAACACAGAGCCAGAGGTGTGAATTTAAATTCACACCCTACACCAATTGCTATTCTGCATGATCATTAAATATGGCCGAACAAGTGCATATATTAATATGTATGGCTTTGTTTTTTGGGAATTAATTTTAATTAGCTCATTGGTGGTTAGTTTTTTAAACACCCATTTATTTGTCGGGGAAAAAAGCATTTTGAGGCAATTATCCATAGTGCGGGTTAAAGCAATTACGCAATATCCGACTAATTAAACAATTTAATAAGGGGAAAGGTGTTAAAACGAATTTGTATTTTTAGCTAATTAGTAGAAGATATGGCGTGCTTTTTACTTCAATTTGAATTTATAATTAAAAGCCGCGTGATAACAGGATAATTAGCGGTGCGTTGAGAAAACGGCAGAGTTGACAATAATGACAACGTCGCGTCGTCGTGTTAAAAATATATACACAAATAAGTCCATAGAATGCCCTAAAACTTTTGTTTAAAATTTGTTTCTTATCTCAAAAAAAACGAACCAATAACCCTGTACAGGGTGATCATTTCAAGGGTCTCACTCGATTTTCCTGCTTTATTCTTCATCTAGGAAAAAAATTCAAAAACCACACTTGTGTACTTTTTTCCGAGGAATCCGATTCCGAAAAGATAAAAACAATTGAATGTCAAAGAAAAAAGTTATGGCCGAAAAACTGAAAAAGAAAAAATATACACCCTGTATATTAATGCGGAAATGGATATGTGACATTTCACTGATTGTAAATGCTTATCAGATACATATTTTTCACTTCCGGTTTGACCGGAAATTGCTTTAATTTTTTTATTTTAGGTGATACTCCCTGTATATTGAGCTCAGTTTAAAGAACATTTCTTTCTGAATTCATCAATATATAACATATTATCATTATCTTTCATATTTAATGAGATATTGGGGTTTAAATTTAAAATAACACAAATATATGTTAGGAAATAAAATCATCCATGAAAACAAACAAAAGAATTTAAATGATTTTTTATTTATTTCAAAAACTAAAGAATACAAGTTATTATGCTATATTTTCTTTTGTTATTAAAATGAATAAATAATTTAAATGCTTTTGTTTGTTTTCATGGATGATTTTATTTCATAACACATACAGGGTGAATCTTAGAGTGGCGGCCATATTTTTGGGGTTAATAGTACTAGTCGTCATGAACATGAATCCAAATTTTTTTTTGTGTAGGTTGTAAAATAGCCGAGTTATGAATTTTTTAAAAAAATTCGCGATTCATGTATAATTCCTGTAATTCCGGTGCCGCTGGGCAAGCACTTGCTGCATTACGTGTGCCCGGTCGACAGTGTTGCCAAGTGTAGATGATATAAAACCAATCGATTACATTTTACATTTTCACTTTTCATTAATAATTCAGAGATACCCAATCACGAGAGAGAGATAAGGGTACCTAGTGAAAATAAAAAATTAATTAATTCAATTGGATAAACAGGTTTATTGAAATACGCAGTTTTAACTTCCATAATGAAAATTGTAATACAAAACAAAATGAAAAAAGCCGGCTGCATAGTCTGCATAATTATTATGACACAAAATGAAAAAGATTTTAAAAACAGAATTAGTTTCTAGGACATTTAAAACCACCGATCAGCTGTTAGAGTCGCTGAACTGTTTACAAACTATGACACTGACCTAGTTACTTAGCAGGTGCATTAACAAAAAAGGGTGATAAAAAAAAAGGTTGTCCTGAAATGCAAAAGCCTCGCACGGCGGCGTGCCAGTTGTTTTTCTATGTTTTAGTTTTAGTTTTTAGTGTTAGTGACCAGTCAGACAGCAGCTAGTGTGGTTTATTATGGTTATAAAATTAAATTGTTTCAGTTTTTAGTGAAAGAAATTTATAAAAGTGGAAGTTTTGCGTTTGAGTGAGGTGTACCTTCTACGTGTGTGTAGTTTTATTTTAGTGGTGTTTTAGAGGCGACTTTTATCTGTGGGGGCACATGAAAAGTTTGGTGCACCGTACAATGTACGGTGGTTTGGTGTACACGACTCCTGTCAACAACGTTGAAGAATTACGGGAAATAGTAGAAAACGCTGCGAATCACATAAGGCAGAATACGGACTTCAATAAAGTTGGAGATTCTATGATGCGGCGAGCTACAGCGTGTTTGGAAAATAACGGAGGACAGTTTCAACACCTGCTATGAGAAATGCCGATCCAAGATAAGTAAAGATTTATTGCTATTAGAAAAAATAATTTTCCGTTCATTATTTGTTACTAAGTATTAAGTTTTTTAGGTATTACTTTTTTTATTGTTACACTCACGGAGAATAGTTTTTACTTTGTTATTGTTTAGATAGTTCATTTTATTTAGTTTCTTGTTTGCTTTCCAATAAATTCCCCGTATTTTATTTCAGTCGTGAAATTTGGCAACAACGCACTGTTCTAGACAGGCGTGTGCGTCTCAGGTATTAGACGTTACTCTCGCTAGCGCATTCCACTGGCGGGGTACCCAAATTCAAATAAAAAGGGTTTAAACAATATTCATTTTTCATAGCGCGTTAAAAAAAAAAAAATTTGTAGTTTTGTGTTCCCATAGTTGAACGGAGTCGCCTCATATAAATATGGCCGCCACTCTAAGATTCACCCTGTATATTTGTGTTATTTTACATTAAAACTCCAATATCCTATTAAATATGAAAGAAAATTATGATATGTTATATATTGCTGAATTCAGAAAGAAAAGTTCTTTAAACTGAGCTCAATATACAGGGTGTATCACCTAAAATAAAAAAATTAAAGCAATTTCCGGTCAAACCGGAAGTGAAAAATATGTATCTGATACATACTTACAATCAGTGAAATGTCACATTATCCATTTCCGCATTAACATACAGGGTGTATATTTTTTTCTTTTTCAGTTTTTCGGCATTAACTTTTTTCTTTTCAGAATCGGATTCCTCGGAAAAAAGTACACAAGTATGGTTTTTGAATTTTTTTCCTAGGTGAAGAATAAAGCAGGAAAATCGAGTGAGGCACTTAAAATGATCACCCGGTACAGTTGACTTCAAAGATATACAACTTTTGGAGAAAATGTCCTAATTAAATAAATCCAGGTATTTGGGACGTGCTATTCGCTTGGGTAGCTGCAGTGAAGAAACGGAGCTTCCAGGGGTCTGTATTAACCTCGGTATTAACCTATAGAGAAAACTGAGAAAATTCGTGACATTTGATTGGCTCTATAGAATAGATAAAGAAGTTCATCCTGAAATAGCCAAAGAGAATTGCTTATTTGAGGAAACCTTTTTTGGAAAATCGTTCGAGTAACTCTTTAACGATTGAAAGCATTTTTTGAAATTTGTAGCAAAAATTGGGAAATTTCTAAAAGAGCTCAAAATGCAAAAAGCTTCACTGGAATTCAACAGAAATTCAAGTTTGCTGTATTGGGTATACCGCAATGGACTTTTCAACTTCCAAGTTCATAGATTGTTTCAATAACGTTTGTGTTTGTCGAAAAGGGGTGAAACTTAGTTTTTAAATATTAATGGTAAAAGTTTCCTTTCAAATCAAAGTGGAATCCAACCAAAAACCAAAATTATGTGACTTAGCTAATCTACTGGCCTAGTTATTTTTTTCTTTAATTTCAGTTTTAGGCGCATTAATGTGCGATAATGCATAACAATGGAGAATAATAACAGAAAAACGCCGTTGCCTCTACCAACAATATTTACTCTTTTAGTATTTACATAAACTAGTACATTATTTCCACTAAAAGTTATTATTATCAACTTTGAATTAACCAGGAATATGAAGGCTTTACGTTCATTACCAGAGCCATTAAAATTAACTACTACATTTAAGTTTTGGTTTTAATGTGTTTACATAAATTACAAGCGTTAATATAATGGCGGAAAGGAGGTCAACTTAACTTTTTTAAGTACAACTATGTACGAGGCTTCTCAAAGCACTCAAAGCAATAAATGTAGATTACGTATATAATGCGATGTAACAGTGTAATGGCTGCTTTAAAGCAACATGCTCCACGCCACTTTTACTAGCAAAATTAATGAGGAACGTCAAACTAATGAAATGTTTTGGGAGCAGAATTATGCAAGGTGGTTTCCGGCTTTTAAAACGCGGCGTAGAGGATCCGACTACCTTGTTTCTAAGACCAGATAAATGAGACATAATAGCGAAAGTTATTAGCGCAGATGTAAATAGTCGAAACGGCCCAGGATTGAATCCTTACAAAAACTGAACGAGTCTGGTTTTTATTAAAATATATTGTTAAAACTCTGTTTCAAAGCCACTGTTTACTAGAGAAAAATTATTCGAGTCGATTATCAAAACCCTTTCCTTTCTATTTATATTGATCCATAGTCTGTAAAAACTGGGACACCTGAATATGTATGTATATTGATCTGACATATCTCCAGTCCACAATTTCAATAATCTGGAAAGTGTCGTTGCAGAATTAGGCAATGAGTCGAGGTTATTTTGCAGTCATGATAGATTCGTATCGCACGCAAACATATAAAACCTTTCAATTTCCGTTTAAATGCCTTAATAACATGCGATTAATGGCTGATTATATATCGATTATAAGCTCGCAATGGCGTTGATTTGCAATTGCTTGAAAGTGTAAAATAACGATTGCCGGAAAGGGCGTTTGTATACAATGATGGCAAGTGAATATCTCGTTGGAAATGGTGTGGAATTGCATTTATGTGGGAATGCAGCCAGAAGTTGTTGACCAAGAGTGGTTTTTAGGAGCTGCTTAGAAACGGAACAAGACTGCGACACGTGGCTATCGACGAAACCGTTTCACTTGATGTACTTTTTAGGATTTCAAAGCAAGTTTAATGAAGCACTGAAGTTTAGTTGAGGCTAGAACGTTTTAACGATAGACTCGCACGTCTATCGGTTATTACTACAGAAACCTGATCCGAGGTCTTAATTTGCAATAGCTTTCCTTGTAAATTATATTTGGTGCATTCCGTATCGTAGAAAACCAAATACCACGTATTTGTTGCAAGTTGTTGAATTCCAAATTAGTATTGGCTCCTCTCGCATAAGCATCGCCTCATGAGAATCTACGATCAACTTGGCCTTTTTTCTTGAACACAATCAAAGTAGAATAGGGGACACTGGCCTTGAAAAGAGAAAGTGAAAGTCGTGAAAAACAACTACGTGAAAAGGTGCCATTAAATTTGGAAAAACCCGCTTGAATGACGTCAAATCGACATAATCATTAATTAATTTCCGCATATTTGAACTACATGAATTTTTTTTTAGATCACGTATTATCATTACAAAAATCTTATTTTAATTAGTGTCCCCTATTATACTAATCAGATTCATCATAGCTCACTTTGGATTGATTTAAATTTAAAGAAAAAATTTGTACATAGTTTTTTCTAAACAGTCAGTAATTTCTTCTTCTATATCCTCCTTCCTTCCTCCTATTACTGTCCTTACATTCGGTTTTTAATTTTAATAAAGATAAGTAAGCCGAAAATGTATGAGAGAATCAAAGCGCTTAAATTATTAGGTACTAGCTTGGGCGGCGCACACTGGGACAAAAGTGACTTTTTTGCCTGCAGCAATCGGAAAATTCTTTGTCTGAAATCATCGTTTTTTAATTGCCTATCGATCTGTCGGGGTAGATTTTTGACTTTTTCCCCCAATTTTTCAAAATTTTCCAAAGTTTGAATTTTCATCATTTTTTCTCAAGTATTCACGACAATTTTTGATTAAATTTTCGTTTATTGATTGCTTATCCATCTGTCGAGCTACAAATTTTCGATTTTTGCCACTAACTTTTAAAAAAATTTCAAATTTAAAAAATAAAAATTCTCAAATATTATTCTTTTAAAAAGAAAATAAATGAATATTTAATATGAATTATGTTCAGCATTAATGAATATTATTTGTATTATAAGCAACATATAATCTTTAATATTTAATTATAATGGTTTTTGCTCGGGTTTTTGTCAAGTATAATAATTTTATTTTTACAGGGTCAGTTTTGGCATGTTTTACCGTTTTTCTCTTATTTCCTATTTTTTTTCTCCCATAAATGATACTACTTATATGGGAAAAAATTTTTGTTTTTTGTTCTCAATGTCTTTTTGTTGTAGTAATTACTATTTACTAAATTTACTAA
This sequence comes from Rhagium mordax, assembly GCA_963680705.1. Classification (NCBI taxonomy): domain Eukaryota; kingdom Metazoa; phylum Arthropoda; class Insecta; order Coleoptera; family Cerambycidae; genus Rhagium; species Rhagium mordax. The sequence goes on along the minus strand of OY796661.1, from coordinate 8,615,697 downwards.
TTAGTTTAACTATACTCAGTAGGGGAGAATGGGGTATAATGATCTCTCTAAGGAAAAACACCTCATAGTGGAACTATAAAATGTGTTAAAAATTCCTAATTTGTCTGAAAGAATTAACATACTTTACTTAACGTTTTGGCATGGCCACCAAGGTTAAATAATAAAAGGGCATTGATAGCAATGGAGAAAGGTCATTAATATATTAGATAATTTTGTTATAATAGGGTAGGGCCAGTATGAAACTTAAATAAGTTTGTTTATAAGCAATGAGTCTCAAAAGAGAAAGTAGAGTAGATTGCAAAGGCATGTGAAAATATAGAACATATATCAGTTACCTATAGAAATGAAAAATTTGTTTGTTATGGTTACAAAATGTTTTACTAATGTCAATGAATACAATTTTAAGTACAAGTTTTCAAGATAAAGGTAGAATTTGAATTTGACGTGATTTTGGTCTCCCTGAAGAGCCAGATAATGGCGAAAGAACATGTACATCTTCTTGGGGACATCGTTTTTGGTTGATATCCATAATGAATGAATTTTGTAAGTTAAAAAAAAAAAAAATTTTTTTTTCAATATTTTATTTTTAGAAGTTTTGAATTTTGTAATTTTTAATCCAATTTTTATCATGCATTAAAGAAGATTCAATAAACTTAATAATTGTATGTTTAGAGATGAAAAATCAATGTGAGTATATCAAATTGGATAGGTTTTTGTTATTATGCTTGTGTAAAGCCTAAATAAAGTCATTTATAAACAATGCATATCAAGCAAAGAAAAAGAATTGTAAAAAAGAGAAAGGTCATACCCAGCAAAATGATCATTTTGCCCATGGGTGGAGGTAAATTGATCCCAAGAAGCGGGTAAAACGATCCCACACCCATTAATACCATTTGAAATTGATTTTCATTATGATAAAATAACAACACATTAGGTAAGGATTTTCAGTAAAGTTGAGTTTACCACAAATACAATAATAATATATTTTTAACAATACAATCTTTATAGGAACTGAAAAACTTTGACATAAGATACAAAACATTACCAGCAAACTAAAATTTTATTAGTTGTTTAGCAGGCGCAACATAAGCCCGAGTACATGTGTAATCCTCTGCATCATCACTATACTCTGTACCACCAACAGAAATCCATAGACTCCTCCCCAAAAATGCCCACTAAATTTGAATGGAATTTCTCTATTGGTCGAATTTATAGAACCCGAATTACAAAGCAACTGCTAAATTTGACTGACTAAGGCCGACTCTACAAGTACTCGTGTAACGCATTAAACTTTTACACATTTTGCAACAGACCAATCAAAACGCATAAACGCTAAACTTATTAAAAACGTGAATAAACGGGGAGCCGGGGCGTTACTGGTGACTGTCAATTGTGTTATTCGATTCGTATTCGTTTTTGTGACATTTCACATTTTATCTGCGTAGCAACGTATTAAGGTTTATATATTCTGTGATTCTGTGTAATAAGGTATGGCTGAAGGAGGTAGAGCGTCTCCACCGAAAAAACGATTATCCAGACATTTTTCGGTGGAAAATAAGGAAAATGTGCTGAACATTTATAAGGCCTACGATGGGGAGAATCCGGAGAAACCTAAGACGGAAATCAAGGAGTTCGCTGCAAAGGCAGCAGGTGTGAGTGTTTCAAGTGTTTCTAAAATTCTTCGTGAATACCAACAAACACACCAACTTCAGCCACCACAAGTGTACCATCGACAAAGGGCAGTTTTGGACAATATTGATGAAGGAACTAAAAGTGCTCTCAAGCGTATAATACATTCCTTTTTTGAAAGAAATGAACCACCAACTCTAAACAAAATTTTAGCAGCGGTGCATGAAGATGATTATTTACCTCATCTTAAACGGAGTACTTTATGGAGACTGATAAGAGAAATTGGGTTTCGGTGAGCAAACGGACTTTTTATTTCTTCGTGTTGTAATGTAATTGTGTTTGGCATTATAGGTTCTCAAAAAGGTCACGTAATAGTGCCCTAAGGGAAAAAAACGAGATTATCGTTTGGAGGCGAAGATTCCTGCGAGACATCAGGAAATGCCGGGAAGAACATAAGAAGTTGTACTTTTTAGATGAGACTTGGGTGAACGCTGGCCACACTGTAAGTAAAGTATGGAAGGACACGACAATCCTGACTCCAAGGCAGGCTTTCATCCAAGGTTTAACGACGGGGTTAAAAGATCCATCGGGCAAGGGAAGTCGTCTTATAGTCCTCCACATAGGATCCGAGGACGGTTTCGTTGAGAATGGTTTGTTATGCTTCGAATCAAAGAAAACTGGAGACTACCATGAAGAAATGAATGGTGAGGTTTTCGAGAACTGGTTCAGACAAATTATTGGAGGCTTAGAAGAAAACTCTGTGGTTGTGATGGACAATGCTTCCTATCACAGCCGAAAAACTGAGAAGATGCCAAATACTGGCACGAAGAAGGCTGAGATACAAGACTGGTTGACAAGTAAGTCGATTGTTTATGAAGCAGACATGGTGAAAGCCGAACTTCTGCATCTGGTCAAACAGGCTGCTGTTACTCCGAAATATGTGGTCGATGAGATAGCAAAAGAACATAATATTATGGTTTTGCGATTGCCCCCATATCATTGTGAATTCAATCCCATTGAATTAATATGGGGACAAATAAAAGGGGAAGTTGCGAGGAAAAATACCACATTCAAAATGAGAGACCTCCACCCATTATTTGAGCAAGCCATCTCAAATGTTTCTGCTGAAAATTGGAAGAACGCCATTCGTCATGCGCAAAGCGAAGAGGAAAAAATGTGGCAGATTGACATTGTAATGGACACTGTAGTGGAGCCCCTGGTCATTCATGTTGGGAGTGACTCTTCGTCGTCTGAATCAGAGTCAGACTAAGGGCTGAGAAGCAGGAATTGATTTAATTGGACAACGATGATGCTGTAGCAGGTATTATAAATTTCATTAGAATTTTATTTTTCATATAAAATGTTTATTTTAAATATAAATTTTTTTATTTTAATTTCAGAACCAATTCAAATACTGGTGTCTCAATGGAGATTCAACTGAATTGAGTTCAAATTACACTGGTGCTATATGAACTACGTTAACCAGGAACCTGCTGTTCAATTGATCCACTCGTGGATGCCATACAAGCGGCTCTTAGTCTGACTCTGATTCAGACGACGAAGAGTCACTCCCAACATGAATGATCAGGGGCTCCTCCACTACAGTTTCCATTGCAATGTTAATCTGCCACATTTTTTCCTCTTCGCTTTGGGAATGACGAATGGCGTTCTTCCAATTTTCAGCAGAAACATTTGAGATGCCTTGCTCAAATAATGGGTGGAGGTCTCTCATTTTGAATGTGGTATTTTTCCTCGCAACTTCCCCTTTTATTTGTCCCCATATTAATTCAATGGGATTGAATTCATAATGATATGGGGGCAATCGCAAAACCATAATATTATGTTCTTTTGCTATCTCATCGACCACATATTTCGGAGTAACAGCAGCCTGTTTGACCAGATGCAGAAGTTCGGCTTTCACCATGTCTGCTTCATAAACAATCGACTTACTTGTCAACCAGTCTTGTATCTCAGCCTTCTTCGTGCCAGTATTTGGCATCTTCTCAGTTTTTCGGCTGTGATAGGAAGCATTGTCCATCACAACCACAGAGTTTTCTTCTAAGCTAAGCCTCCAATAATTTGTCTGAACCAGTTCTCGAAAACCTCACCATTCATTTCTTCATGGTAGTCTCCAGTTCTCTTTGATTCGAAGCATAACAAACCATTCTCAACGAAACCGTCCTCGGATCCTATGTGGAGGACTATAAGACGACTTGCCTTGCCCGATGGATCTTTTAACCCCGTCGTTAAACCTTGGATGAAAGCCTGCCTTGGAGTCAGGATTGCCGTGTCCTTCCATACTTTACTTACAATGTGGCCAGTGTTCACCCAAGTCTCATCTAAAAAGTACAACTTCTTATGTTCTTCCCGGCATTTCATGATGTCTCGCAGGAATCTTCGCCTCCAAACGATAATCTCGTTTTTTTCCCTTAGGGCACTATTACGTGACCTTGTACCAGTTACACACTGACGGCCAATTTCTCTTATTAGCCACAAAGTACTCCGTTTAAGATGAGGTAAATAATCATCTTCATGCACCGCTGCTAAAATTTTGTTTAGAGTTGGTGGTTCATTTCTTTCAAAAAAGGAATGGATTATACGCTTGAGAGCACTTTTAGTTCCTTCATCAATATTGTCCAAAACTGTCCTTTGTCGGTGGTACATTTTTGGTGGCTGAAGTTGGTGTGTTTGTTGGTATTCACGAAGAATTTTAGAAACACTTGAAACACTCACACCTGCTGCCTTTGCAGTGAACTCCATGCATTCCATCTTTGGCTTCTACGGATTCTCCCCATCGTAGGAAGATGTTCAGCGCCTTTTCCTTACCCTTCACCGAAGAATGTCTGGCCAATCCTTTTTTTCCAATGGAGAAATAGGAACTGCTCACCGGTTCTGACTGTTCAGTGTAAAAAATAAAAGTGATATATTATGTTTCCAATTATATTATATACGTTTATCTTATTAGTTATCGTTGTTTTAATATTATTTACAAATTTATGTATAAGTAGGGCTTTTAAAGTCTATTTTTTTCTACTGACTTAAGTATCTAAATGTATTGTAATGATGAATAAAGCCATTTTATTATTATATTATATTGAAATCTTTCATAACTTTCTTATACTTACGAGCTGTAATAGATATAGATAGAACCTTCGAGCCTTGTAAAAATTAAGAAGAAATAGGCAGGTATGTGTTTATTTATTTGGACATGTTAAAACTTATAAGTAGTTAAGTTCTTGCCTTCTAGCAAACGATGGGCTTTTTAAAGGTTTTTGTTAATATGTAAAAATAAAACAAGATATAAATACCTATATAATATATAGTTGGTATAGTTTTTATTGCTTGAACATTCCACGACTATTCGTAAAAAGAACCGAAAGTAATCTTACGATAGATATTAATAAATAAACATGTACAGTGACGGAAACCAAGAAGTAAACAATTCAGCAGATTTGGCTATTTTTGAGTAGTGTGCATTGGGGTCATTGGGGTTTATCCAGTAGAGTAACCTATGTAAAATTGTTGCAGTAAATCACAAATTAATCCTTTTTGCCTGAAATAACCACATACTTTCTTTTAAATATGTGGAAATAACTCGCGAAAGCACCTAACCTAAAAACTACAAATGTCAACAACAAACCATCAATCAGATCAGCTGGTCTAGACATCCGAAAATCGGAAATAAATGTCTCTGATAAAGTAACTTGAGTTTGCGCAATGCGAACGAACTTCGTTTAAATTTTTGCGGGAATAATCATTATTTTTAAAAATCCAAAATTGAAAATGTATAATAGAAAATTTAATGGGAATAAACATTATAAAAATACAGTATAGCTGTAGTATAAAAATTATAAAATATAACACGTATAATAAACAAATTTTGTTGAAGCTATCTCAACTTTCTTTAATTTCATCGTGTAAAACTGACTATTGCGCACACCGTTCTGCGCAACCATAAAATTAATGGGGAGGAGTCTATGGCTTTCTGATGATGGTATAGGGTATAACACCCTTCTCTGCTCACTGGACATTTAAAATGTTCACCAAACAGTAGTATGCATTCAATGTCATCGGCATCATCCTCAGTGCTACTTTCACAATGTTTTTCTTTTTTTAGATTAATTTTATGTTGCTTTTGAAGTCTTGAGAATATTTTACCTGATGTATTTAGTGTCATCGGTGTCATCATAAAAAGTATTTATTAAACTCATTTAATAAATGGGGGTAAAATGATCCCGGGATCATTTTGCACCATTCATAGGGGATCGTTTTGCCCCAAATGTACTGCGTGATTTTCACTTAACCTAAAAATTTTCAATGAACAGATATCGAGACAGATATGGATGCAATTACCTAAGGATATTAAAGCCCAGCTATGACTATGCCATAACAAGTTATGCACACATTCGATTCAATAAATAATAACGCATAGGTTTAATACCGAATTTAAAAAGCGCTTATCTTATATCGGAGAATCACAAAACAAACAAACGAAGTTAACCGTTTCTTCAAACGAATTTTTACTAACCATATTATTGCTGTCGGTAACTATAGAACACTTCAGCTATAACATTCGGCCACGATTAACTAGATGCTGGTTTTCTAAATATTGGATGGGATTATTTTACCTCAAGGGATCATTATACCTCACTCTCCCCTAATTCTAACTCTCGAAGTAGGTCTAAATCAAAATACAGAAGCAGATCAAGATCAGGAGTAGGTCTAAGTCTACATCAAGGATCGGAAGTAGATCTAAATTCAGATCAAGATTTAATAAAATCAAGATCTAGAAGTAGAATCAAATCAGGATCGGGAAGTGAAAAGGGTTCTCCAACAAAAAGTGGAACGGAAGTGAATAGAACTGATTCAATAACTTGTCGTATCTATGAGGAACACTTGGTGAAATTCAGCGGACTCAGAACTTCCTAGAGATCGTAATCAGGCATATGAATCTTAAATGGATTCAATTCTTCACCTACACTAATATCTGACGTGACCCATTCATTACCAGCCACTACAAAAAGTCCACTGGTGTAAACAGTCGAGTATTATCAACCATTCTTCTGATTGGATTTTGAAGTAAATCCATGGTCTTCGTCTGAGGCAATATGGTTGCAAAGTGGATCTAAGTAAATCAAAATCCAGAAGCAGATCAAGATCTAAGAAATCAATCATCAGAAGAATCCAAATCAAAATCTAGAAGTAGAATGAAATCAGGATCCTTCAAAGTAAAATTGGGATGCGAAAAGGATTCCAGAGTTAGTTCTTCAACAAAAAGTGGAAACAGAAATGATTATAATGGATTTAATGACTTTCTGTGGTATCTATGCGAAACATATATTAACCACTACAAATACGTTCACTGGTGTAAACATTACGACATCGAGTCAGAGTGAATCTAGATGAAGAAATCGAACGTCAGAAGCAATCGTCGGTGTCTTTCAGGACAGAACGAAAAAATACGCAAATGGACCTTCAGTTATAATAATAATAAATAATAACATTTGTTGTATTTACTTTTTTTTTTATGGAATTGTAACAGGGGGAATATACGTTTTAAATTTAATTGGTAAGGGTGAATTAAAGGCACTTCAGATTGACCAAAATGGCGCAGTCGGTAGAATTGAATCACGCTTGAGTGGGCTGGAAAGGAGCTACAGTTGTGGCAAATATGAATCAATATTACCCAAGAATTAAAAGTTTTGGAGTTGCTAAAAGAGTTGGATACATATTTATAGAACTCTATTATCTTTGGAGGTTTACGTATACCTACTATTATTTATTCAAATTTCTACAGGGTGATGATTATTTATATGTTTACACTTCCCAGATATTTTTGCGCAGATTTTAAATGATATCAGAACAACAATGAAATAATGCCAAAAAATATTATGGTACAATAACGTGCAATAATTGATTAGTACTAAACCATTGATTTATTAACTATTATTCTCTACTTGTCACTGTTCCTTTTCTCTTGTGTACAGGTCACTTTTTAATATTCGACTAACTGTAGTTGATTATTCTGGCCTTTATATACTAACAGACCTGCCTTGTAGAATAATCCAAATTTCCCTCTAGAAGATTCTACATTCCACTTGTTTTCTGATTTGTTTCCGTACCTCCGAGCGTACCTCTGACAGTCTCTATTGAACGACTGCTGAACCACCAGCTAGAACTCTGCTTTGGGAATACATACTACAGACCCCTATAGGCGGTGTAAATACATCACAAACTAAGATATTTAATTCCGCTAAATCAATTATAGTCCATTTTCTAAACGCTAAAAACTCGCCAAATTTCTAACTTCGTTGACTCAAAACCAAAACCTATTTTGATGATTTTTTTTTTTTAATTTCGAAATAAGTTTATGAAAAATTTCTCCATAGGTGAGATGATGTGCTTTTTATTTTTTCAATTGTTATTAACAAATCAGTGTTTTTCAATAATTAAATTAACAAATTTATAACTCTTTCATTTATTTAAACAATTGCCTGAAATTTGATTACGTAATGTTTTTGGGGTCACAGAGTACGAATCTGGCCTCAAAATCGGTCTCAAAACAAAATGGCGTCTACAAAATGGCGTCGAATGTCTAATTTTTTATTTACCTCTATCAGATTTCTGGGGGTTTTTGGGGTCGCTGATTACGAATTTGGCATTAAAACTAAAATAAAATTAAAAATGGCGGATCTGAAATGGCGGAAAAGGGTCAATTTATTTTATTGGGATTTTATTTTTTATACCGGGTGACAGTTACAATTACAAACCAAAACAAAACCCATTTATATGATTCACAGCCACCTAACTCCACTTTTAAAAATTAAATTTGACCCCCAAAGACATTTTGTCTCGCATTTTGTAAACAAATTTCAGGCAATTGTTTAAATAAATAAAAGAGTTCGGTATCCATTATGTATTAAAAAAACATTTATTTGTTAATAACAATTGAAAAAGTAAAAACTTTTTCCGAAATTAAGAAAAAAATTATTAAAATCGGTTCTGAATCAACGAAGTAACTTTTTTTCTTTAGTAAATGGACTATTTTTGCTTTTTAATAATAAACTGTATGTAGCTGAACATTGTAGCTATTAAACGTTAAATTATATTTAATAAAAGAAGATTGGCACTAATTATTATTACCATTCTATTTGGCCAATTATAATCTGGGTAAATGTGAAAGACAGCCTATCTAATCCGACTGAACATTTTAAGGCTATCTACAAAATATTACTTCTTTTAAAGTTCTGCCACTCAATTAAGCCCTCTATCAGTCCTTTTTCGGATTGAGTGTACTCATCAGAGAAAGATTTATGCAAATTTTTTTGGCCGTGGAAGACTATGATTTATGCCTACCAATCATGAAGCAACTTTGCACCCCACATTATCACCCATGTGCTACAAGAAAACGTAATAAATTTACTTTTTGCGCGCATGATAATAATCTCAAATATAGCCGTCCAAGGCAGCGCTTGGTTTAATATTAATTGACTTCTATGTTCAAGATCAATAATAACATTGTCTTTTATGAAGGTAGTTTTTATGGAACTACATAAAGCGGTAAATATGTGTCTTTTATCATAATTTAATGAAGAGTACAGTAAAGAAACTTTTTATAAACAAAAATCGTTAGCTTGTGCACGTCGTCGTCGTAATAATATTTTCTTTTTAAATATATACAGAAATTATTAGTTTGTTACATGCATGCGAGAAGAATAAATATGTTAAGAACAATGATCCTAGTTTTCAAAATAAAGTGCAGCTAGATCCTGCTAATTATTCAACCTAGAACCATACTCGTAAATAAAATGCCTCGTACAATGTTTAATTAAACCATTTTTATGGTACATTTTAACCCCATTATCTTATTTTGTATCACAATACCCTCTTTGTGCCACTGTTTGTCGGTCGAATGCATGGTGTGGACATTAGAAAATGATGCGCCAGGAATACTGGCCCTTTTAAAGGGATAGTTAATGAGTAGTTGATTTTGGCATATTGGCGCGATGAAAAATCCACTGGCAATCTTTGTTTCCGCGTTATTTTGGAGTGCGACCGGAATTAACAGATAACAAATGATCAGTCAATGACAGATTAGGGGGATGATTTACGACGCAGTGTATTCTGATTTTTTTTAACAGGATGGCAAAATTCACTTGATGTGTGGGGTGTTTTGGTTTTAAGTTGAATGGTTGAAATAGAGATTAAAATATGAAATACTTTAAAGTATTAGTCGCTTCAGCATACCTATACAAGGCGTTTTTGTATTTTCTGACGTGTCAGTAATTATCAGGTGGTGCATGATGTCTGGAGTTATTTTATCAAAAAAACTATTTTCAGAAAGGTATTCATTCCCATTTTAAAAATATTTTCTTACCAGTGAATTAAATTATTTCGGTGAAGCAAATTTTGAAAATGTTTATAAAGAGATGCGGCATTTTATCAAATACATGTATTTCTCTCCTCATGGTTCGTATAATTATGAAAAAAATAATAGGTATAGGCTCGGGTATAGGCAATTCAATTAATATTTAATCGCTGAAACCTAAAGGATCAAGTGTTCGCAGTGGAAGCCGCACCAGATAAGAGCCCATTATAATCGGCTCTGTCACCAACCATCAAACTATTCATTCAAAATAAATATAAACTCATATTATAGTCTATTTCTGAGGAAGATAATCCAAAGCGTTTATTTCTTACAATCCTATATGTGACAGTTTTTATCTTAACTTTTCCCGCATTTTATGCGGGGTGATTAAGATTTAATTGAAACTGACATCAAGAAAAATAGGACAGATTTGATATATCTACAAAGCGATACAAAAGCTGCTATATGTAATTTTGGAGTTATTTAATAAATTATTAGTTAATTTACTTTCTTTCTAATCTAATAAAAATCTTGAGAAAAATGCAACCTGTTTTTCTTATCTATTATTCGCTTTCTTCCCATTGATTGATATCATTCTAGGATTAATTAATTATTAAACGTCACAACTTGCGGCCAACTATGCGGTTAACCGCGGACGTGTTATTGCCGTAATTAATTTTTATTAAATATGACGGGCCAGACGCTCAATCATAAATTAGAAGTTTTATGCGTCCTTGTATACCATCAATTTTAGTCAGAAATATTGTCGATTGGCTTGGGATGAAAGAAAAATCATGTGAATGCGAATATTGCGAAGTGCCTCTTGTCAGTTATGAAACGGAACAAGGAAAGTTTTTATTATACAGAAGAGTTAACATATCATTAAGCCGCAAACAACAGTTCTGGTTGGAGAACCGAATGGAACTGTTAAGTATTAACACAGAAATAAATACACTGCAGTAGGTGCAACCGGTGCATCAAAATGAAATTAGATTACGAGCGATAAACTAACTTGCATGCATAGACTTATTTTAATTGCCAGTATATTTAAATATTACAATTTTTTCCTGTTTATCCGATTAGCGATAAAAGCTATTGGCAATTACCTTTCAAATATTTCGTCGTTTATCAAACGGCAAGGATCAGTAGATGCCACATCCTGATTTTTACAATCACGAACGTACTGAATACGAATCAATACCAACAGATTTGAAACAATTAAATATCATGATATATTATAGAATAAAAAAAATGTTTTTTAAATTTGAAAGTCACATAGCAAAGGAATGCGCCCGGCATAATCACAGATTTCGATCGTATCTATTACAAGTTGTCACTTAATCTGGTTTGTCATCGCATGATTTGAATAATTCTAATGCATTATAATAAGGTCTATTATGATTTATTGTAAATATAACGAGATCTCGATGGTATGGGCTCACTTTACAAGGTTTTGTTTTTTGAATAGAGGTACACCTTCAACGATGTCAGTTATTCTTAGGTAGTATTTGGAGGATCGAAAGTGATAACAAATATTTAAAAAATGTATTCATGGTCAAAACCTCATCTTTAATTTTTTTGGGCGAATTGTCAATGTAGACGAGGTTTGAAAGTTTATATCCATATATTTCAAAGAACAGGTTAATGAAAAAAACGTACCTATTAACCCTAAATTCTCTTTCTCTTTCTCTACCTCGAGACCCTGTCGGACTTTGTGCCCGACATCTAAAAAAACATTTTCCTAACATATTTGGATATTAAAATATAGGTTATATGGGTTATATAGAGGGTCAGCTTCGCAGCGCTAGGTTGCGCAAGCCAGACCTGGCACCGCACCGAGCACCGCACAATGGCACAAAAGTAACTTTTTTTTCAAATCAGTTTGCAGGTCTTATATAGTCTTTTTTTTAAATCTTCACTTTCTAATTGCCTATCGATTTGTTGAGGTGGATTTTCGATTTTTGCTCCTGATTTTTCAAAATTGTCCAAAAAAGTTTAAATTTTCATCAAAATTATTGAAAAATTAGTGGCGAGAATCAAAAATCTAGCTCGACAGATCGATAGACAATCAAAATAGGTACAAAGATTTCAAAAAAAATTGTAATTGCTTAAGAAATACGGTCTATAAAGTGATGTTTACACAAAAAAGAGACGTTTTTTGATGAAAATACTCGTGGAAATATAACTGTCCTTTTTCAAATCATTCTGCAGGCCTTAATACTTAAGCAATCGGAAAGTTTTTTGTTGTTGAAATCTTCGCTTTTTAATTGTCTATCGATCTGTCAAGGTAGATTTTCGATTTTTGCTCCTAATTTTTCAAAAATTTCCAAAGAGATAATAATAATAATATCTAGGTAATAATAATAATAATAATGTCTTTATTAGTCATAATTATACATAGTAGTCTTAATAAAAAAAGAATATATTTTATATCATAATGCAATTATGTGTAGCCAATTGGCGAAGTTCGCTCATAACAAAAAGTGTTCTTCCACTTAGCCCACAATATACTATAAATATGGGTATGTTATAAAAAAAAATTATACATCTTGCTAGTTTCTCTAGATATACCCGCGACCTTTCTTGTTGACGCTAAGCTTTGGAGAGGTCTTGAGATCATAATGGAATCACTTGTTATAGTAATTCGGTCTTGTTTAAGTTTATTGCCCTCAGCTGATTACCAATTTCATCAGCATTATCAGCACTGGAAACAAATTCCCCATCTAGCGCTCCAAAACACCAAATTAAATGGCAATGTAATTTCATGCCCAAATATTACACGAGCATTTACTCGAAAATACAAATCATGTATTTGACATGGTGGTCTTCTTCTTCATGGATGGATTTAGTTCAAAATTTAACCACAAGAATGATTGGTAATACAGTTTGTTATGTTATCGATTTTGGTTCTATTTTGTGGTTATTTTCAAGCAAACTGTTTAGCACCATCATATAAGTCCACTAGACAAATAATAGCATTTCTTTCCATAATCCCAAGACCCAAGACGTATTGAGCACCACTCCAAACCGAGCTCCAAACATACTCTTTATATCAAAATTGTTAACCAATTGTCAAATATATCTTTTTGAACTAGGATTGGTTCTGACAATTATAAAAGGAAATGGATCTTATCTTTTAATTCCTGCATCTTCCGCAATTTTATGTAGGTATAATTAATTATGCATTATAATAAATTACACAGCTACAAAAACTCTCGAGGTGATCACTCAACCTAGCACCTGTACTAAAATATAATTTGGTGATAAATTTATTGCCTTTAAACCACTGAGGGCCGGGCTGGCAGGTGCATATTGAGGCCCTTTGTGGCAGCTTCAAAAAGTCGAACTACCCCGTCCGTCAAAGCTTGTGTGTAATTATATGGTGTGACGCCTCCAAACAACGGGCGTTCGAAAATCGTGACCAAAGCCGTTTCGAAATATAAATTAATAAAGTTCAATCTGGCGTGTGATCTCCGGAATATGTGTCTGTTTGCCAACGATTAATCAACATGTGGTCGATTATACACCGGTGCTGTATACTTATAAAAATCTATTAATGAGGTATCTCACGTAGACGTTTAGTATACACATTATACGTAATTTCAGGCCAAAATGAAGTGGTGGTGCTTATAGTTGCATGCCGAACTAATTTCCTAACATAATTTCAAGCACCTTTCATAATTCAGAAATCAGACGCAAAATATTATTTCTTTCGACTTATTTTGGCATTACATTTCTTTTATCCTCATTTTACCGATTTAGACAGGGCAATTCCAAGACTTCGAGACATATCTAACCACATTATTTTTATCTCGCCAATCAAAAAAACTACAAACTACATTATTTGTACGTGATATGCGAACAAAACAAAAATAAAAAGCTCCTGCCGCCATTTCTTTGTTACCTGATTTGTCGTTATTGTCTGAGGAGGTAAATACACATTTAAATAATTAATTATCTGAAACTTTAACCTCGTGACGGTTGAAGTAACAACAAAATTGGCTTACGATCATACACTGAATGTCTAGGTCTGACATTTGATAGAAATAAGATAAATTGGTTATTTATTTGGGTGTATTTAAAATCGAATTTGTCAAATCTAGTGGCAGCCGAAACTTTAATCATCATTTACGGGGAACCGTGCAAACGAGAAATTCTGTTTCGACTAACTACTACCGGGTGATCAACACTTCGCGCTCTATCATTGCTTCAAACCGGTAAGGTGGAATCGAAATTCGAAATGACCATTGAAACGAACCATCAATTATTGGGGCTGGAAACGCTGGAATAAGTGCATTTTCGGTACAGCGCTTTTAACCGGATAGGCCAATCAATTTGCACCATTTTTTTGTAAAAGTTGTAACAAACGGGATTTTTTACGTAGGTAATATTTTTATTTTTATTAAAAATATACCTAGAGATGACTAGATATTCTTATTTTGCACATCAAATATTATTTGATATCGACCCTTTGACCATCATCTCGTCTCCCCAATGAAATACCTTTATTAGCGTTAATTGAAGAATCCACCTAGAACGTGGTGTAGATTTCGATGCGTATACTAAAAGGTATTTTCTTTGCCTATGCTATAATAACCGTCGAAACGACACTAATCCTCCTCAGTCACGACTTTAATGGTTCAGTAATTACGTTTGAAGACGCTAGTATCATTAAATTAGCGATTTATTTTACAAAACTCGTTTATTTGCGCAAGAGGACCTCGGGTCGGAGAGACTTGGTACGTGATTGTTGGTGTTTCATGGCAATTATTTTTGTTGGGCAATTGCTTATGATGTCGATTTATTAATTATTACCTAATAAGTACTGTAACATTTGGTTACTTTATATAGGGACCTATGCATAATGTTGAGACTAAATTCCGAGCTAAATTCACTGATATTTGGACCAGATGTAAACATCTACTAAATATTCATAGTAGAAGGCAATATCCTCGATAAATTAAATGTCTTAAATCACCCAGTCACAAAATCGCCTCATATTTATAAAATAAATGTAGGTATAAAATATATAAATAATTTGTTCTTAAACAAGTGCACTTATTTCTGTTTCTTCCGTATCCACTAATTCTTGGGGCAAACTGTACCATTTAATTTTTACTGGTCATCCCCATTAGTCCAATTAATATTTAACCACGTATTTAATAGTTAATATTGTTTGTAGTTCATTTGTGGCGGATAGTTAATATTCATTGAACTTAATTCTGGGAATCACGCCAAATTCTAAAAAATAAATAGAAATAAGAAAATTGCCAAAATATGTCAAGATAAAAGTGTAGTATCAAAGGCAAACCTCAACAGTTTGCCCCAGAAAACCACTGTATGGTTGACTTCAGATTTGTAAGACACGTAAAAAACCGGCGGCTTGTTTGATGCCGATAAAAACTTCAAACAATCCGGCTCTTTTTATGTGCTGAACAGATATGAACTGAACTATATATAGTTCTAAATGAATATAAATGCAATATTGTTATCTAAAATTCCCCATGGCCAAGAGGAATTAAACGGTTTTCTAAATTTTATCAATAATAAAGAAACAACTCTTTAAATTCACCTTAGAGATTGAGAATGATAATAAATTGCCTTTTTTAGATGTATTAATTAATAAGACAGATATTTTGGAAACTAATGTATATAGAAAAAAGACTCATACAAATAGATATTTGAATTTTAACTCCAACCACCACCTAACTGTTAAAAAAGGTGTAATTAAATGTTTGTATGAAAGAGCTAAAATAATCTCTTCAACAAATGAAATTTTTAATAACGAAAAACTTTTTATTAAAACTGTCTTAAAAGAAAATAATTATCCACAGGATTTTGTTGAGAAATCATTTCTTGAAATTGAGAATAGACAAAATCAGCAACAACAGAGAATTTTGAGAGAACAACCGGTAACCACAATGACCATTCCATATATTTTTGGTTTTTCTGATAGACTTAGACGACTTGGTAATAAGTTCAATATAAGAACCACCTTTAAAACTTGCAATACCATCAGATCATTCTTAACAAAAACCAAACTTTTTAACAGTGGTCAAAAATCTAAAAATTGTATTTATAGCATTTCATGCGAGTGTGAAAAGTTATATATAGGTGAGACGTCTAGACCATTAGAAGTTAGAATATCTGAACACAAAAACAACGTTAAAAATTACCAAGTTGATAAATCTACACTGGCACAACATGCTTGGAGTAATGGCCACAGATTTAGTTGGACACAGGCAAAAATAATTCAAACGGAGACACATTGTAATAAACGAAAACTTAAAGAGAGTGCCTGTATTCAACTAAATAGTACCGACTGTGTCTCTACTAGTTCAGTGTTGCTAGACGAAGTCTGGCTACCGATTCTCCAAAAAGAAGTACGTGACGGAAATATCAAAATAAATTAGAATTCTTTATCTAGTGATCTATGCATTAATTACTAATCAGTGTCAAGTGTCAAAGTGATCTTTTTTGACAAGTTATTGTTTTATAATTGTTTTTTACATATCATATAAATATATATATCTATATATTATGTAATATACATTTTGTTATATTTTCTAGTGTAAAATACTAGAAAACCACTGATACGAATTTTAGATAACAATATTGTATTTATATTCATTTAGAACTATATACAGTGGTTTTCTGGGGCAAACTGTTGAGGTTTGCCTTTGATACTACACTTTTATCTTGACATATTTTGGCAATTTTCTTATTTCTATTTATTTTTTAGAATTTGGCGTGATTCCCAGAATTAAGTTCAATGAATATTTAATAGTTAGTGTACACTGCACAGTTCTGATTATCAAAATCTAGTACACAGACCAGTACCGACTTATACCAGTCCTTCTTAGTTCATTCCCCTATATAATTTTTGTCAACTATCTTAAGCTGAAGCTAAAAATACATTATCATATAATTGATCACATGTAACCTGTCTACGAGTTAGTCAAGATATCACATTCATATTAATTTATAATGCGCCATAGAATTTGAAAAAAATATGTGTACCTGTTTGACAAATACGATACGAGTCCACCTACATTCGCATAAATCTGTTACAAGTGAGTTTTATTAATCAGTAGCGGCCCTGAGGGGGCTATGCACAGTGCACACTCTTCTAGGTACAGGGTTATCCAACGAAAAGGCCCACCCTTATATTTTCTTTATTTTTCGAGTTAGGAAAAAACGAGGGGTAAACCACCTACCCAATTTTGTACACCAAAAATTCTAAATTTCTAAAAAATGCTAATTTTCATATAATTGTTTCAAAAAATTCTAATAATTCTAAAAAATTCTAAAAAATTCTAAAAATTCTAAAAAATTCCAAAAAATTTTAAATAATTCTAAGCGAGGGGGCATCCACTAGTCAGAAATATGTACCAGTAATGCGAATTTTCTCTGAATTCTCTGTAATGTGTCGTAATGCAGTAAATTTTTAGATGTAATGCCGGATAATGCAGCTACGTAATACTGCCTAATGTGGCGCAATGCAGGGTAATGCGAAATAATGCGAGGTAATGCGATATAATGCAACGTAATGCAAAACGTTTTTAATTACCTAATGCAGTGATTACTTTTTCGATTATTTCTCTATTTCCTAAATGGACTGGCTTATTTAAATTGTTTTAGAGAAGAAAGATATATTTCTTATGCTGTTTAAAACTTGATATGACAAGAGGGAGATGTCAAATTGCTCATATTCCAAAAACACTAAAAATACATCATTTACCTGTTTCTATTTCTTGACTTTCACTGTCTTTCATCCTACATACTACACAATTTAGTACTATATCGAACTGTGGTTTCAGGAGTTGTTTTCGCTCCCCTTCCATAGGAAAAAATAATGAAGATTGGCGTAATGCAAGTTAATGCATGCGTAATGCAAGGTAATGTGGACGTAATGCAGAGTAATGCGAACGTAATATAGAGTAATGCGACATAATGCAGAGTAATGCAACATAATGCAGTGTAATACAGCATAATGCAGCGTAATTCGCCATAATGCAGAGTAATGCGAGCTAATTTGTACCCGTAATGTGGCTAGTGGATGCCCCCTCGATTCTAAGTAATTCTAAAACTTTATAAGAATTCTGATTATTTTTCGGTCATTCTAAAACACTATTTATTATCTGCATTTTTATTTTCTTTATCATTTTTACGTTCATAATTTTCAAAAATATATTTATCTGATCTGTGTTTAACCTTACTAAGATGGAGTAATCAAATATTAAGGAGTCGTACTTTATTTAAGCTTACACCGAGGCTTACACATAGACAAGATTGAGTAGATAAAGGATGTGAGATGTGATCACTGTGATCAGTTATCCACTTTTTGACCTGAATACCTAATATTTAAGCCTATATTGCTATATCTATAAAAGGTAAAATGTAAGTTAGGTTTGTCCCGCTTTTATGGAACACCCTGTATATTCTTTGCAGGGGTTTTAAATGAGTTCATTTGATTCACTACAACTTTTATTTGAAACATTTTTTCCTAACTCGAAAAATAAAGAAAATATAAGGGTGGGCCTTTTCGTTGGGTAACCCTGTACATGGAGTTATTAGCTATAATGTAGGTACCAATTATTCAACATATATATTTAAATATGTTTAACTTTCTATACACAGGGTAAGTCAAATTTTTTATAAAAATCAAGGCCACAATGTAATTACTACTACTACTTCCACTTTTCCTATAGGTATTTTAGATTCTTCTAACTGCTGAAACTTAAGCTCCTTCTTACAATAATGGTCCATCCTGTATGAATCTTTTAACAGTTCTAGTACTAGCTACGGATTATGTTTGTTAAATTGCAATGCAAGTTTCATACAGTGTGTAGATACCCCAAGACATATAAATATGTGCAGATTTTTTTAAATTTCAATTAGAGCCCTTTACTCATTACTTTTGTTTGCGCCACAATGTTTTGATATGCTTTTAAAAAATTGTTCACGTTTTTTCTGAGACTTTTTCTATCTTCTGTAAAATGGATAGAAAAATTTTTTGAAAAATCGGTGACATTAATAATTGGATTCTTTATTTCCGAGTTTATTTCTACATGTTTTAGCAAAATGGACTGCAATTCTTTTTCAGTTATTCTAACAACTGGAAAGGAATCAGCTTAAGTATAAAACTAAATTACTGTCACAAGTCGTATTCCTGCCTAAAAATTTATACTGGGGTAGGAGTCGTTTAATGGACTAAAGCAAGCCTCGTTTCAAGCAAATGTTAATGGTAAATTTGTCATGTCCGTTAAGTTCGCCCCGTCATTTTGGAAATATTAAAAAATTAAAGTTGTGCTGAATTGTGTACAGGGTAAGTCACGTAAAAGGTCCACCCCATGTACTTGGATAATTTTGAGGATATTTTTGGTTTTCAGGATTCTATCCTATATCAATTTTAGACTACGATTCTGACCAAAGATCTTAATAAAGAGATTGTTTTAAAAGGAATAAATTTCTTTCTCGATTTTTTTGTATAGTACATAATTTATTTTTTTTAATTTTTCAACATAACAAAATAACACAAAAAAACTTAATTATATAACTTTTTCTATATACCCTCCTCGTTTTTCGATCAGAATCGTAAACAACGTTAAAATTCATATAGAATAAAGTCCCGAAAACCAAAAATATCTTCAAAATTACCAAAATAAATAAGGTGGACCTTTTACGTGACTTACCCTGTACAAGCGCCGCTTTGCAAAATTCGTAATCACCAAATTTTTTTTTTGGGTGAAATAAAGGGGTCTTAATTAACATTTATTAATTATTAAATAAAAAAAAATAAAAAATTGGTGGTGATTTTGAGAAGCTCCACATTGCAGCACAACCTTCTTTTTTTATTATTTCCAAAATGGCGGAGCTAAGTTAACGGACATCCTTCTTGAACGTTTAATTCTCATAAAGTAGGTACCTAAGTTATCGCAGCCAGAAAATATTGACACTTGTCAGATTTTTCCGAGGATTTTTCAAATGTTTTGGAATTTTAGCATATAAACATTTGTTGCGAATTCTATAAATTGGGGAAAACATTTCCTACTTTCCAACTCTAAATCTGACGCCATTCTAAAACTATAAAAAAAAATTGTAGGAATACCTAATTTTAATT
This sequence comes from Rhagium mordax, assembly GCA_963680705.1. Taxonomy (NCBI): domain Eukaryota; kingdom Metazoa; phylum Arthropoda; class Insecta; order Coleoptera; family Cerambycidae; genus Rhagium; species Rhagium mordax. The sequence continues at coordinate 8,595,577 of OY796661.1, read as the reverse complement.
TCGGGGATAAATAAATTTCATATTTGTATAATACTTTCCTAAATTCGCACTGCGAGTACGATTTTGCACTGAGATCGAAACCGAAAAATCAAAACTCTCGTCAAAACTACAATTTCGATGCTTCAAGTTTTATTATGATAGGTATAACGAGGGAGGTCAATAATTATCGATGAAGTTTCCGATTCATATTTGGTATATTTAAACGTATTTAAAATTATCTACATGTATTTAAGCTCATCTAAATATATTTCAAATTATTTACCTCGATTATATCTAAAATTATCTAACTTTATCTATTTTCATCTAAATGTATCTAAAATTATTTAAATTGATATATAAGTACATATTTATATTTATAATATGTATTGAAGGGTATTTAAAAATATTTATAGATATATCTAAACGAATTTGTACAGGGTTATCCATCCAACGAAAAGGCCCACCCTTATATTTTCTTTATTTTTCGAGTTAGGAAAAAATTTTTCAAATAAAAGTTGTAGTGAACTCGGTAGTGAATCAAATGAACTCATTTAAAACCCCTGCAAAGAATATACAGGGTGTTCCATAAAAGCGGGACAAACCTAACTTAAATTTTTTTAAATGGAACACCCTATATTTTTTTACATTTTTCAAATCTGTGTTTTTTTGTGATTTCAAATATATATAATATGTTGTATCTTATCTTTTACTGTTTTTTATTTATTTCGTGAACAATATTATTTATACCACCATGCATGCGTATCAATCAGGTTAGCCATGGATGAAAAACAATTAATTTGACACTTATGCCTTACAGAATAATTGAATAAATTCAAAAAGCAAACTTTTCATCCATGGCTAAAAAATAAATATTTTCTTGGATACATGGTAGGAAACAAGCCTTAACATAAGATTATGACATAGGTAAGTATTTTTCCCTCGATTTTTCCCGATTTTAAAGTTTTTATCGCATGTTTAACTTTAAAAATAGGGTGTCCTAAAATGATTATACCAAGGATTATACCTATAAAGCTTATAATGCAGAAGTACTTGCAATAATAAATGGATTGGATAAGCTCCGAATTCCGAAATATCCTAAAAACATTGGTACCTAGGTATATAGGTAGTTAGGTTTTTAATGATAGGTCTTCCAGTTTATCAAAGGTTAGGTTAAGTAATATAATGACAATAAATTATTAATGTACAACAAATTGTATTTCATTTTTTCGTTCACACATAGTGCGGCATCTTTGTATCTGCCGGCGAATTTAAAAAATGTAAACAGTGCCTAGGTAGGTACTTACCTTTAAACCAGTCTCAGATAATCCAGGATTGATGAAAGAAACACACACCAACAACACCCGAAAAGTACGAAATTACGCACTACAAACATCACTGTTCACGTTACCCTACTAAAATACGATTAATTTTTCCCAAACACCGTCTCAAAACAAAAGTTTTTACTAATAAATCTTCCAGAGGGACATCGCAACACTAAAACGGCACGAAAGACTGAATTTACACGGCGAACCTGCGTCCGAGTGGAGTCGGAAGCTGCCGAGACTGCGAGAGCAACAATCAACAGGTGGCCATATTGGCTGGATTGGGACAAGTAGGAAACAATTTTAGATTCGCGCGTCTGGCCGATGGCCAGACAACTAGATGGTAAATCGTAAAAATTTGAGTTGCCGTGCGGGATGCAGATTGCAAATAATAATCCTATATACATATAGTTTTCTGCTAATAGTGGGTCGTCGTAAAAATGTTGTTTTCAGCGTTTTGAGGGATGAGATATGACACAGAACCCTCTTGATAGTTAAATTCGAGATTGATGTAATATTTTTTATCTGTCGGCAAGTTTCCATTTTTCTTCTGATGGGATATTGAAAAAAGGGATTTTATGGCTTATATTTAGATTTGCGAGATGTATCAGATATATTACACTAATCTTATGGCATATATTGATGAATACATAAAGAGGAAAATAAGTAATCGTAAATGTAAGACAAATAGAAATACAGGTGAACAGGGTAATTTTATCCATTTATTTTTATTATTGAAAAAATTAGAATTTATATTTATATTTATATACAGTGTGTCTCACTTTTCACCACTACACTCCAATATCTAGGCCATTTGTTGATCGATTTAGATCAAATTTGTTACCTATACTTCTTTTCTTACAGATTGTGTTTAAAAAGTTATTAATAAAAAATTTTTTCAGACTTAAATACGCCTACTATGATCAAAAGAAATTGGCAAAAATTAGGAATTTATATTAGCGATTGAGATAGGGTTTTTGTTTTTGCAGATTCTTGTTCAGCATGACCTAAAACCCCTGTATACCAAATTTCGTTAAAAAATATTCATTCCTTCAAAAAAAAAAAAGTAATAAAAATCTAAGATTTCAATAATAATCACCCTACTATTCCAGTTAATTATTGTCGGATATTTACATAACTTGGTAGTCGGGTGATATAATGACGCTAATTAAGCATTAGGCCCCTTTTTTAGAAAATATCAAATAACTCAACTTTCATTATTTTTTATTATTGAAATCTTAGATTTTTATTACTTTTTTTTTTAAGGAAAAAATATTTTTAACGAAATTTGGTATACAGGCGTTTTAGGTCATGCTGAACAAGAATCTGTAAAAACAAAAGCCCTATCTCAATTCCTAATTTTTGCCAATTTCTTTTGATCATAGTAGGCGCATTTAAGTTTGAAAAAAATTTTTATTAATAACTTTTTAAAGACAATCTGAAAGAAAAGAAGTACCTATTAGGGTTTGCAATCCCGAAATCTCGAAATCGGTAATCCCGGGATCCCGGTGATATTTAGATACTGCAAATCCCGGGATTACAGTTGGTTGGATCCCGGGATTTTCGGGATTGGTCTTAAATAAGATTTAGTGATCGTTGGATGAATTTATAGTGAAATTTTTCCTCACATGCTCGAGCCACGCCTAATAAGCTGCCGGAGTCAGCGACTATGAGGAAGATAAGATTGCCCTTTTCCCGACCTCAAACAGAAAAATCATTAGTAAAAATTTTGAACGAGGTGTTAGAAAACGCGATGCACCCAATTCGAATACGCCCTGAAACCAATTTGATATAAAATTAAAAAAAAAGAAATGACACTTTTCGGAAATGGAGGTAATATGATTATCTGATAATGATACCTCCAACTAGTGTAGAATCAGAAAGGGCCTTTTCCGTAGCTGATACCAGTTCGAAAATTAGATCCTGACTTGGAGATAATACTCTTAACCAGTTAATTTTTTTATCGGTTTCAGGATATTAATAAATAAATAAATAAATAAATAAACATAATATACAAAAGTAGGCTGGTAAGTAAGTCATAACTAAAGTTGTACAGTAATATTTATTGCCATGCCAACAGCTTGTACGGTAATATTACAATACAGATCTGTCAACAACTGTCAACAGATGAAATAATAAATAATGAAACTATAGGGCTATTTATTAATACAAATAGACAGAAAACTCCAAACAATAAAAATGAAATACTGAAATGTATCACTACCGCTCCTGCTTCTTATAATATCTATTAACAATGTCTTTATTTTCTGAAACCGATAAACTATTGAACAAATCACGGATGTTATGAATCACAACAGCCTTAGATGTATTAAAATCCTCGCTCTACGAGCTCGGATTTCAAATCGACATCTGCGGGAGTTATGATACTCATAACATTCCTAGATATGTTAATGGCTATTACGTTTAGTCAAAACTGTCAGTAATAATATTTGTTCTTATATAAATTCATCTAGGAGGTAGGATGGAATAAAGTTTAATCATTTTTAGTCATAATATATTCATGTATTCATTGTGTATTTACTACCTACACTATTATTTTTTCGATTCCTAATCCCGATCCCGAAATCCCGGGTTCCCGGGATCGTGTAAATTTGATCCCGAAATCCCGGGATTGTAATATTACTCCGGGATTGCAAACCCTAGTACCTATACCAAATTTGATCTAAATCGATCAACAAATGGCCTAGATATTGGGGTGTAGTGGTGAAAAGTGAGACACACTGTATATAAGTCCATCATTTATTTTTGTAATGTAGGCTTATATCTACTTTTATTTCCTATTATAAAATCTAATATGTACAGGGTTTTTCCTTATACCTACCTAATTAGGCATTCTCCTAGTCCCTACAGAGTTTATTTGAAGAAATACAGAAACATTTACAAAAGTTGCAGTATTTGCAGTATTTTTCCTGAATTTTAATAATCTGCCAATAAAACAAACAATCAGAAAATAGCGAACACCAAAAATAAAACTTAATTTTATGAAAATTCGCCATTTGACGATTGTCATTTGTTTATTTTATTGGCGGATTATTAAGATTCATGAAAAATACTGCAACTTTTGTACCTATATAAAATTTTTCTGTATTTCTTCAAATAACCTCTGTAGGGGGGGGGGGGGGCTAATTATCTAATTATAATAAAAAACCCTGCCTGTACAGGGTGATTCACTTAACTTTCCCACCCCATTTTTCTCTTACAAAAAAAATATTATAACAAAAATTGTAGAACTTTTTATGAAGTTTTTAAATATGGTATCAAAAAAACAATTGAAAAACAAATTATGAAGTTACAGATATAACTTGCATTTTTTTTAATGGAACACCCTGTATTTTATTACATTTTTCGACATAAAATTTTATTCTGATTTCGACAATATAGCACACATGGTACTTATTTGTAATACTTTCCGAAATATTTGCATTTAAATATATAAATTATAGACAATATCGCATATTCGAGTATGCTCTGATTTTAATAGTATTTAATTGTAAATTAATAAACAAGTAACAATAATAAACAAATAAGAGTTATACTAACGCAAAATAAACATAACTTAGTTTAACAAATTAAAAACAATAATGTTATTAAAATCAGAGCATACTCGAATATGCGATATTGTCTATAATTTATATATTTAAATGCAAATATTTCGGAAAGTATTACAAATAAGTACCAGGTGTGCTATATTGTCGAAATCAAAATAAAATTTTATGTCGAAAAATGTAATAAAATACAGGGTGTTCCATTAAAAAAAATGCAAGTTATGTCTGTAACTTCATAATTTGTTTTTCAATTGTTTTTTTGATAACATATTTAAAAACTTCAGAAAAAGTTCCACAATTTTTGTTATAATATTTTTTTTGTAATTGCAAAAATAACGGAGAAAAGTGGGGTGGGAAAGTTAAGTGAATCACTCTGTACATATGAGGATATAATAATATGTATTTTATGCATGTATGTATTTAGGTTTAATCAATTTACTATAAATTACTATTTTCGACTGGTGGAATTAGGTTGAGGGGACTAGTGAGTTACTAGTTTACTAGAATTCAAATTCCGCCCTTTAAAATTCTTCATGTTTAGTATATATGATAAACACAAGATTTATATTTATATTTGAATTATTATTAATAAAGGCATTTTTTATTATTATTTTTCTTGACTGATCGATTACACTTGCGATTTCATAGGAGATTTTACTAACTTTGTTATTATTGCAGTTATATATTTTGGGACCGTCTGATTCTCTTTGAGCTTCTCTTTCCGATTATGTTTGTTGATATTTTACTTCAAATTAACTTTGAAACTACTAAATGATTCCATATGTTTCTTGAAATTTTTTCTATGGGCTATGGTGGATATTGATCCAATATTTACGGGTTTTCAGCTCAGAAAATTGTAAAAATATTTTTAGATACAGCTTCTGTCCTTGCAGTCCTTCCACATTTTGAATAAAATTAATTTCTCTATTCTTTGTCAAATCACATTATTTACCTACGTAGAACATGCCCATTAATGTATTTTTTTTATAAGTATGTACCTATTGTAGTTACGTAGCAAATGATAATTCAGATCATTGAGAGCAAAACCGGATTCGGCTGTATCGTACTTTGAACATTAAAAGGCGTGGATTCCATCTTCTGACGTTAAGCGATAGGTCATGCGTACGATTGATTTCTACGTCATTGGTGGGCGTGATTTGGTCCGCCAATGCCGCGTGCCGGTCATAAGCCACAACGTTCTACGTCATTGAAAGGCGGGGCTTCATTTCGGCACTGTCACCGGGTTAGGTAGGCGTGATTCAATTCCACAAAGTCGTGTGCAATATCATGTGCACCATTAAGTTTCTAGTCATTAAGAAAAGCGGTTTCCTTCTGGTGAAGTTGCTAGTCACGCAGAACATCGATTTCCATCGAAGAACATTTAAGTAAATTAAGTCATATTTTTCTGTCTGACTCTGATATTTCCTTTAATCTTGGTGTTTATGTTTATAGGTCTTTTAGTCTAAAAGTGAAAATTAATTGTACGTACGGCGCCCCCAACGTCACTGGAACTAGGCCACGCCTCCTGCCGAACGCATAAACTCTTAAAAAGTATTTTTACTTCATTTTTGCGGTCCTTTGAGCCGGATATATATGTTATAGCTTGGAATTCCTAAAGCACTTTTTTTTATATTCAATTTATATACCTAATTATTTTTAACCTTTGGATAGAATGTGATTAAATCATTTTTACTTGTACTGAAAAAATTACTGGTTTTACCCTTACGATTTTTTCGTTGCTCTCTTTAGATTACTGAGTTCCACGTACTCGTATAAATTAATTAGTAAATGCCCTTATATACAGAATAGTACGGTTGATAAAATTTTTAAAATTTTAAAAAAATGTGTGGCTGTTTTTGACCATCTAGAAGGGAGATATATAGCAAATTCAAATCTTTAAAGATATGAGAAAGCCATTACAACATTTCCTATCTAGCTAGCATCTAGAATATTTATTAGATCCCACCAGGAGATACAAATGTATAAACTATCTGTCCTAAATACAGTATCCGAGTGATGCTAGCACTGGACTATTACGTTTAATAACTATAGTTGGAAGTTAAATCAAGCAGAAAAAATTTTGGAGAATGTAAAAAAGTGATCTCAAAAATATATTAGAAAAAAAATTAATAATTAGTGCTCGTAATACCAATTCTGTGTGATATGGCTTCTTTCAAATCTGGAGAAAGAGTATTTTCTTCTAGTTGAAAAATTAGAAATAGATGGAGCACTGAGACAGCATCACAATTTTTTTTAAATTGAAATCAGTTTATTAAAATAGTTGACTTAAAAGTAGAATGAGAAAGAAAAGGTAATAATGCAAGTGGATAAATTAAAGAAATTTTTTACTTTCCTTCTTCATTCTTCATGGTAATGTATAAATACTGTTTTCTTCTCTTTTAAGTAGGTACTTAATTTATGTTATTCTTATTTTAAAAATCACTAGATAAATATACATTTCAAGCCCAAAATATGGCGCCCTTCAGTAATTTAATAATTGAAAAAGTTTAGTAATAATAATAATAATAATAATAAAGTTTATTTCATGTAAGCCTTACAGGATATGTAACGTCATTAGTAGAGTAAAATACAGCAGTTGTCCTTAATAAGGGTACTTACCAGTAATAATTACAGTTTGTTTAAGAATTTAAAAAGTTAAAAATAAATTTCTCATTATACAACGCATTATACAATGCATGAAGAAAAAAAGGGAAGGTTAATACGTATAATTTTCATTAAGAAAATGTAAGTGTATGAAACGAATACAAATAGTAGATATAAAAAAGGAAAAGGTATAGAGACAAATGACTAAAAATTACATATTAAAATCTAGGAAATATCTTACAGAGTAAAAACAGTTTATACATAGAAAAGAATGTAGTTCCTTTTTAAATTTAGCTAACGTGTTAGTAGATTTTATGTGCTCTGGTAACCTATTATGTAGATCGTACTGCACTCGGTACTGCATGTGTAAAGTGCGCTTTTTTTATAGAAAGAAAGCCTAAAATTATTTATGTGTATATTGTTAGCAAATCTTGTATTGTGATGTTATTGTTTAGCTGAAAAATTTCCAAATTATTTTTTACGAATAAACTTTCTTCGTAGATAAATAGAGAAGCAACAGTTAAAATATTAATAAGATAAAATAGTAAAAGTAAATTTTACTATTTACGTCAAAGTTTGTTAGTCCTAATCCTCTAATGTCTTAAAAAGACATAAAAACTCTTTTCAGAGCTTATTTGCAAAAATCTACATTTAACTGATGAAAATCCAGTACTACCAATGTAGAAAGCAAATAATTTAATATTGCAATAAGCCCCACCAGACGGATTAATCCAAAAAAGGACTCCTTCTGTTATCAGGCAGCGCACGTTACCATCCCATGGACCGGTTTCTGGCTTATGAGCCTTCATCAGCATGGTACAGGTAACGTAGTAAAATTTACTTTTACTATTTTATTTTATTAAAAATTTACCTCTATTGATTTCTGACTTCTTTGGATTTAATTTCTAGTTAAAATATTGTTTGTTTTAAACAGAGGTCTGCAAGATTCCAGTGGATGATACGAGAATATCATTGTTAATATTCTATTTTGTTGAACAAAAATTCTATTTATGTCTTTAGATTGGCCCCAGTATAGAATTAAATACTTACTTAAATACTTCACTATATGTGAATATGCTAATAATAATAAATATTTAGAAGATATTTAGTGTCCATTATCAATTTAAGATTACGTAGTACATAGTAGGCATAATTTAGTTTTAATATTACATGGTTAATATGTATTGTCCAAGAAAGATTTTCTTCTATATGAAGCTCCAGAAATTTTGTATTATTAACCTTTTCCAATATAGTGTTGTTAAGTTGAAGTGTGATACCTAATAGAACTAATAGAAGATAAAATAGTACCTACATATAGCACTTCTCTGCGAAGCAGCCCAGTGAATTTAATTATATGCCGGACATAGTGGTTAGGCAACAGTATATACATGAATGTTGTATTATATTTTACCTACTACAGAGCGCGAACCTTTTTTTTAGATACCTAGTATTTTCTTAAACAAATAAATTCGGGGCTTCATTATTAGGTATTTAATAAGAAGAAGTTTTGTATCTAATATTTTTATTCAGCTAAAAGTTTCTTAATACCTATCACCTTTGAAATTTTGGATATTGGCAGAGATAATAGAATAATTTTCGGTTTCTTTTTTCCTGAATAATTTAAATTAAAAGCTTATCCCGTTTATTTAATACACTTTAAATAACTTATTCCTATTTCCAAGACAAACCATTATGCACTTTATCCTCAATGCCATTTTCATTTAATTTACAATATCTTATTCCATCTTCAAGGGCTGCAACAAAATGTTCAACAACTTCCGGTTTGGCGTTCTGCGCCAAGAACCCTACTCTAATAGCCTTATCTGTTGTTGGTCCAATGCCAAAGCTAAGTTCGATTTCATGTCTACAATAACACAAATGATTATACAAAAAGTAATAAGCAAAGAATAATAATATATTATTGATTTACTCAGTAACCATACTGAAATGTATAATTCGCTAATATCTAAAAGATTAACTAACTTTTCTAAAAGATAATCCAGGAGCTGACGCCACTTTACACCATCGGGAAGAACGACACAATTAACGCCGCAAAACCGATTTTCTGGTTTTTCCACAAAATGTCTCATTCCTAGCTTATCCAATTTACTGACAAAGAGATCAGAACATTTTTTGTGGCGTGCCCAGACGCTCTCCAGTCCTTCTTCGCAAATTTCTACTAACGCCTGCCTGACAGCAGCAAGCATAGGTGTGCCATAAGTGTAATGGTAGCTAGAAAATATCAAACTCAAAATTTCTGTATAAAAAATAATTTCTTCTGAGCTAGACAATATGACTTCTACTTACGTATGCGGTTTATTAAAACAATTCCAAACATCGGCAAGGGCCAAGATGTCGTAAATGTAAGGTGGTGGACATTTTTTCTCCAACATCCGTTTGCTAAAAAAATTAAAAATAGATTTAAACCATTAAAAGAACTCCAAAATGTAAACCGGAGCGGAGTCCCTTCTGGGGTTTCGAGGAATCAAAATGGAGATTGTACTGAAGTCCTGAATAAGGAATAACAAGCTTGGTCATGGTATATGAGGGTCCTAATATGCGAAGTACTCAAGGATATCTACGAATTGAGGTAAAGTTTTGAGATCAAGGGGGTAAAGCCTATAAGACAATATTTTCATTACGAAATTGCAGTTAAAAATAATAAGCTAGATTAATATGGGGTTACTTACTGTGCTCTAGGACTAAAAGTGAGTAAGGACATGCCCGCAGGTGCTCCTACTCCTTTCTGAGTTCCTCCACAAACTGCATCAAGCTTCCATCTATCTGCTAATATTGGCACAACCCCCACTGATACGACTGCATCCACTGCTAACAAACAGTTGTACCTATAAAAAATAGCCACATACAAATTCCAAACGTTCGTGCATATCAGTCTTCTGATTATTTTTCATACAGATTTTGTTATTTTATATTCTGACAATAAATTATTTTATTAGTAAAATAATTAAGTCATTTCCATTTACATATTTTACTAAATATCTTTAACTCAAAACTATCTGATAAATGAGTTGAAAAAATAGATGCGATGAATTATTATGATATGAACGTACTTCAGTGAATAATTTACAAATTCAAATTAATATATCTACATACTAGCAATTGATGGTAATAGGTACATAAAATCTATATAATGCCTTACTTGTGACAAATGTCTGCCAGACCATCAATAGGCTGCAGGACTCCACCAGATGATTCCCCTTGAGTTACAAATAATGTTACTGCTTTATGTTCAACTATCTGCTCCTCGAGCTCCTTAAAGGTATATACTTCACCTGGTGGCTTGCGAAGTTCCACAACATTAAGATCTGATAAATACAATAAAATCAAATTATTTTTATAAAAAAATTATGTATGTAAGTATACGTATTATCATTGATTAAAGAATGAAGAAGATATGCAAAGCAAATGGTAAAATGCGAGACCAATTCTGGCTGCGAGATTATCAGTCAGTTGCTGGCATTTCTGTGATTCGTGAACCTCAAAAACATACGTTTTTTAAAATTTTCGAATATTACATCAATTTTTATCAAAATTTCTGCTTGGTTCCTGTACAACTGAAATCTTGTTGAGTGTCATTATTAATTATAAAGTTTTAATTGTCTTAATCTAATAAAATAAAATGCTTTTTATCGACAACTATAGGCCAATTTCACTTTTATCGTCAGTTTCAAAAATACTAGAAAGAGTAATATATAACAGAATGGTAAAATTTTGTACTAAATATAACGTTATTTGTGACGAGCAGCATGGATTTAGGAAAGGCAGATCGACTCAGTCAGCAATACTTTCATACCTAAATGAGCTGCATGAACATTTGAATAGCAATAAAAAATGTTTTGGGGTTTTTATGGACTTAAGTAAAGCTTTTGACTTAGTCAATCACGTTCTACTTATTGAAAAACTAAAAAAATATGGCTTTAGGGGGAAATTGGGGTGTTGGCTAGAGTCCTACTTATCCATTAGGAAGCAGCTAGTAGAAATTAATGGGATTAAATCGAGCAAACTTATAGTTTCCTGTGGAGTCCCCCAGGGTTCGGTTCTGGGGCCACTCCTATTTTTACTCTACATAAATGATTTGCCTAATATTGTCAGCAATTGTTTGTTAACTATGTTTGCCGACGATAATTCGCTTTTAAATTCAGACGATAACTTACCTCATTTGTTAGAAACCACGCAGGAGAACATTGACGCATTTATGGCAAAGTTCAGTAAAGACCACCTGATATTAAATGAAAATAAAACTGTTTTCATTCAATTTACACCAAGATTATCTACCTATAACGAAAGTCATCTACTTAAAATAAACAGCAGGTCTATAGCGCAGGTAAAATCTACGAAATTTTTAGGAGTACACACTGACAATGCTCTTAGTTGGGAATGTCATATAGATGCACTTTGCCAAAAATTGTCTCCAGTATGTTTCGCGCTGTACAGATTAAGAAATATTAGTAACAGACAAGTTTTGTTGAATTACTATTATGCACAGTTTTACTCTAGAGTTGTATATGGAATCGAATTTTGGGGTACTTCATGCCAGTTACACAGGGTTTTTAAGATGCAAAAAAGAGCAGTGAGGAATATAGCTGGAGTTAATAAAAGAACGTCATGTAGAAGACTTTTCAAGGAAATGAACATTTTACCACTTGCTGGCATATATATTATGGTAGTTCTTATTAAAACTAAATTAAATATTGATCAACTATTGCGAAATAATTACAATCACAATTATAATACACGTGGACAAGATAATTTATTGACTCCTACTCATTCCCTGTCTCTTTATGAGAAGAGCCCGAAGTATATGGGTATAAAACTTTTTAATAAGCTACCAAATCACTTGAAAGAGCATAATAACATTTATAAATTTAAAAAAGAAGTGAGACAATTACTGCTAGATAATATTTTTTATGATATTCAGGAATTCCTAGACTTTGTGTTTTAATATTTTATTTTTATATTTTACTTTTATATACTTTTAAATGTATTATTTTAATATTTGTTTATACTAACCTGTACAACTGAAATTTTATTTAATAATTTATATAACTAGTAGAAAAATTAAAGTAATCCAGTTTTACCTATGTGTTCGGATATGTGCATTGTGTAGAACATACATAATATTGTATTATTTTTATTTACTATTATATTTTATTATTGTATTATTGTATTACTGTCATTACTGACGAGTCCTATACCGTTTTTTTGTATTGGTCTAAAGGATAATAAATTATTATTATTATTATTATTATTATTATTGGTTGAAATTCCAACCTAGAATTAGCGGTCTATTTTTATTAATCTACAATATTGAAACTTTATAAATCTACTGTCTGAAAGAGTTTTTAAATGTTATAATGGGTCCGAGCTAAAACTACAAAAATTAAAATTAAAATTGAAAATAAATTTCTAAAAACTAAAAATTTAATAATTACCCATATAATTTGAAAAAAATATTCTACAGGGCGATTTTCTCTACAGAAATAAAATAACTTAAATTAAGAAAGTCCGGTCCTGGAATTTGTATACAAGGTGAGTCACCAAGGGCGCCTCGGTTGATATCTCCTTTAATATTTATTATACAGAAAAAAGTTTCAAATAAAAGTTGTAGGAGATCAAGAGTACCATATTTTAAAATTATTTCTAATCATACATGGTGTTTGATATTAGAGTGGAATATCAAAAGTGTGTTTTTTTAAATGGGACACCCTATATATTTTTGCAAATTTTTATTCCCTCTTTCATTACCTTTTCGAATATATCTGGTTTTTGAAATTCCGTTGCGGTGTTGTCGAATTATTCAACTTTTTTCAGAAAAATTGTCATTTGCAGACCTCACTAATGAATTCTGCATGAGCGGTATTTTCACAGATTAAGCAAACTTTTTTTGTTAAGTGTTAAGCAATGCCATGTTCTAGCCTCCAGATATCATAAAGTTGAAATTATTTGTACAGGGTGTTTATTACGATGATACAAAAATAACTAACTTTAATCTATCATAACTTCATTTTTTTAAATGGAACACCCCGTATATTTTTACATATTTGGATAGAGTTTTTGTCGCTCTACAATTTTTATTAACCTATGGTTATACCTAAAACCAACGGTTTCCAGTAAAACTGCATTTTAATAAAAACATCAGGTAATTTCTAGAAATTCGAACATCATAGGAGGCATTGGCACGTGTTTTTTTTTTTGGTTTTTGCAAGAAGGAACTATGAGCATTATTGTTTCAATTAATGTAAGTTTCATTTCTTATAAATGAAAAGAAAGTTGTCATATTATTCTACATTTAAATACTTGAACTTTGTGAATTTTCCAAATATCTGTTTGTTTGTAACGAATTTGAAACGCTTTTAATTTGTAGACTTTATTGTTACGTTAATTTCTACTTAAATTAGTATTTAAAATGAATTTTTCTAAGCAAGATAGAATTAATATGATTTACTGTACTGTATGGTAATTTTTTGTTGGCCTCTAGATTGTATGGTCAAAAATTTCTACGATTTTCTACGAGGTTTAGTACAACAGAAAATGTGTTTTCTTCATTTACGACTGGTTTAATTCACTTCGGCTTCTTAAACATAACTTTTCCGCTTTCATCGAATTTAGTTTTTAATTTAGTAAAAGCGCGACAATTCGGATGTCTTTGGTCTGGATATTTTTGACCATACAATCTAGAGGCCAACAAACAATTACCATAAGATATATAGGATTCGTGGAGTCAAATATAAATAAATAAAAAACTAAATCGTGCACCAGTTTCATCTTTTGGGGTATATGGCACGATTTAGTTTTTTATTTAATTACCATAACTCTCCCCGATACAGTAAATCATATTAATTCTTTCTTGCTTAGAAAAATTCATTTTAAATACTAATTTAAGTAGAAATTAACGTAACAATAAAGTCTACAAATTAAAAGCGTTTCAAATTTGTTACAAACAAATGTCAGTGATAAATGCCATCTAGATATTTGGAAAATTCACACAGTTCAAGTACCTATTTAAATGTAGAATAATAAGACAACTTTCTTTTTATTTATAAGAGATGAAACTTACATTAATTGAAACAATAATGCTCATAGTTTCTTCTTGCAAAAACAAAAAAAAACACGTGCCAATGCCTCCTATGATATTCGAATGTCTAGAAATTGCCTGATGTTTTTATTGGAATGCAATTTCACTGGAAACCGTTGGTTTTAGGTATAACCATAGGGTAATAAAAATTGTAGAGCGACAAAAACTGTATCCAAATATGTAAAAATATACGGGGTGTTCCATTTAAAAAAATGAAGTTATGATAGATTAAAGTTAGCCATTTTTGTATCATCGTAATAAACACCCTGTACAAATAATTTCAACTTTAAAATATCTGGAGGCTAGGACATGGCATTGCTTAACACTTAACAAAAAAAGTTTGCTTAATCTGTGAAAATACCGCTCATGCAGAATTCATTAGTGAGGTCTGCAAATGACAATTTTTATAGATATATTCGAAAAGGTAATGAAAGAAGGAATAAAAATTTGCAAAAATATATAAGGTGTCCCATTTAAAAAAACATACTTTTGATATGCCACTCTAATATCAAACACCATGTATGATTAGAAATAATTTTAAAATATGGTACTCTTGGTCTCCTACAACTTTTATTTGAAACTTTTTTCTGTATAATAAATATTAAAGGAGTTATCGACCGAGGCGCCCTTGGTGCCTCACCCTGTATATTAAAAAGGAAGTTCTGGCCAAAAGAAATATTGGCCATAAGTAATTTATCACCCCCTATCTCAGTAATTAAGCGCAACAGACAAATTTCTATATCCATTCGTGAATAGTCAAGGGATTCTCTCTCATTCTTGTAAAGATGTACAGTTCGTCATGAAACACCCTGTATACACTAACTCATTCTCATTACATATTTATCACTTACTATATCTTCTACCCATGTCCGCAACCTTAACACCCCATATTCCAGTCACGGCCACAATTATGGCATCTCCAGGATCTGCAAGATTTGTCACCATAGTTTCGTTTCCACCATTCCCGGATACCTGAGCCACAAGCGTCAAGGGATTGTTTGTTTGATATAAATATCTTACCATTTGCTGAATGTCGTTGTTTAACTGAACATTGAAGAAAAAATTATTAAATTATCGGATGATTCATTAAGAATAAGAAGCAATTAGTTATCATAATGAATCTCATAATGTGACGCTCATTTCAATGTCATAATGACGTTGTCTATAGCACTAGTGTGATATATATATTATTATTATAAAATCTTGTATATTACCTATACGTGCCATATCTGTATATTGTAGCCTCGTCTGTTTACGAAACTCACCTTCGGTTCGTTTTGTAAACTTCAGACGCTTGCTATAAAATACCTCATATGGTACTTATAATATTATTATATTAGTATCGTCGAATTGATTAGGAAGGGGAAGAGAGTTTATAGGAGGGAGTAGAAGCAAAAAAATTAACAATTAATCATTCGTGAACAAAATCCCACCTACCCTGTTAGCTGCAGCGCGTTTGGAGACTTTAATGATCAGATAGACAATGGGAAATTTTTACTGAAGTCAGGAATTGTATCAAGTGTTTAAATTCATATATTTTTCATTTTAGCATTATATATTGTTTAATAATGAAGACAAAAGTACGCCTCTTGGTTATTACCATTTTCACCATTCAATAATATTAGATAAGTGTAATAATATGCTCGCAAATTTAACTATTTAAACTAGAGCAGCATAGTCTAAAGTTATCTGTAACTTGTTATTTGTTACTGATCGATTTAAGCAGAGTCTATGATTATTATTTGGCATTACTTCCTAAATTTTCAGCTTATCAATCTAAATATTCAATAATTATATTGTCGACAGTGCCCAAAATAATATTTATTTGAACTCATATATTTTACACTTTATCCCTAACGGTTTAAATTAGCCTTTTCAAGTCACATACATTTTTCGCTTCAAATCAAGTGATGCAAGTCACTGCACTTACCTGGATACAGTATTTGTTAAATGGCGTCATAGGTTGGAAAAGCATGGCACTTAATACCCCCATAGATGAATTACACGGTCCCGCGCCGAGCTGCCGATAAGGGGGCATGCTAAATAATTTGCCACCCTTTTTGTAGGGGTTCGGATAGTCAAGTCTCTCAGTCATGTTTGAAGCGATTTGAACGACTAAACGGATTAGGGTTTATGTAAAACTACATGATAAAAAGCGATATTGACCCAATCTATTTCAAAAAGGTCACGTATTTTACAATATATTTCTTGATATGAAAATACCAAATATAGATAGAATTGCATCATACTCTGATGTTATTGTTTGCATGATATACTTAATTGATTTTTTGTACTTGAAAGTTTGTTTATTTTATAGTTACAGAGTTGAAGTATAACGAGGGGGTTAATTTGATGTTGTCAAAGGTCTAGAGGATCTTAATGACAACTGAGAATAAACATTACGGCATATTTAAATATTTCTAAAGAGTACAAAATTTGAATAAAAAATCTTTATTTGTTTAGGAGATAATGAATAAATAGTAATAATTTTTTAAAAGTTTAACGCCCTGTATCTTGAAAACGAAACGTTTTAGAGAAAAATGTTATAGGAAAGACTCCTATTATTTTGATATATTCTATCGTTTACAGAAGTTATGAACGAAAAAACTGAAACACCCTGTATAATCAAGGTTATTATTTGGTATTACTTCCTATTTTTCAGCTTATCAATCTAAATATTCAATAATTATATTGTCGCCAGTGCCCAAAATAATATTTTTTTTAAATCGGCATTAAAGTACCCCAAAATTGGCATTAAAGTGATAGAAATAGTCATTAAAGTAATCCGTTATTGTACGATTTTTGTAGTTGGCCGAGGTGACAGATAAACGTAAACATAAATGTTTCATTACTTGTGATAATAATTGTGCTGTAATAAAAGGTAAGTAAATACAGTTTTTTACATTCAGAATTGTATTATCACTATTATAATAGCTAAAAATAACGATTTTCTTACAAAAAATTATTCCGATTTGACATTTAAAAATAATTATGACATTTCCTAATGTCACTTAAAATTTTAAATAATTAAGTGTATGACATGTCTTACTTAATGTCACTGAAAATTATTTAAAATATAGAGTTAATTAATCTTAATTTTTTTTTTGAATTTGCCTCGGCCCTACGGGCCTCGGCAACTAAACTCCACATTCAAGATAAAAAATTAAACTTTAATGCCTTGATACATAAATAACTATTATTTGAACTCATATAGTTTACACTTTATCCCTAACGATTTAAATTAGCCCCTTTTTCAAGTTACATACATTTTTCGCTTCGAATTAAGTGATGAAAATCACTGCACTTACCTGGATACATAATTTGTTAACTGGCGTTATAGGCTGAAAAAGCATGGCACTTAGTACCCCCATAGATGAATTACACGGTCCCGCGCCGAGCTGCCGATAAGGGGGCATGCTAAATAATTTGCCACCCTTTTTGTAGGGGTTCGGATAGTCAAGTCTCTCAGTCATGTTTGAAGCGATTTGAACGACTGAACAAATTAGGGTTTATGCAAAACTACATGATAAAAAGCGATATTGACCCAATCTATTTCTAAAAGGTCACGTATTTTACAATATATTTCTTGATATGAGAATACCAAATAAAGATAGAATTGCTTCATACTCTGATGTTATTGTTTGCATGATATACTTAATTGATTTTTTGTACTTGAAAGTTTGTTTATTTTATAGTTACAGAGTTGAAGTATAACGAGGGGGTTAATTTGATGTTGTCAAAGGTCTAGAGCATCTTAATGACAACTGAGAATAAACATTACGGCATATTTAAATATTTAAATATGTCTTCATAGGTTAGAATTTACTTAACGAGATGCAGAATTTCTCAAAACATCCTAGATAATAAATAAATATAAATAAATACACCACATGTAATTATACGACCCCCTTTATCCCAGAAGGTTCTAGAAGAGCCTTGTGCGGGAGGGGGCTACACATTTAAAGACCAGGGACACACATCCAATATCCGTGTGTAATGGAAAAATCCCTCTCACAGTATTTTCCATTGCCACGACCGGGATTCGAACCCGGGACTTTTGCGTGAGAGGCAGATACACTACCATCTCGACCATCAGTCATACAAAGATAGATATAGAAAGACTTTTATTGGTGCCTTATGCCATTATAGCATTTACACAAGTCCAAAAAATATATAATTAAAAAAATATGTAAAACAGATAAATTAATATAACAAATAATGATAATGATAATAAAAAGATTTCACATAATTAATAATTCTTAATATCCCCGCATGAAAAATATTTTTCTTTTTTATTTTTTTTTTTACCCTCACCGGGCTAGAAAATATAAATATTCAAAAACAAACGTCTTTCATACTCCTTAACTGAAACATATCAGTAAGTATAGAGCTGTCAGTCATCAAAAATCATCAGAGGTAATCATTAAATCGTTGGTTTTGTTCCTTATACGACACATCCCCTAACTTAGTTCTCTTAAAGTCCTGAATTGCGTCCTAATCCTGACCCAAATAAAATAAATAGGACAGTTTCCGGTCACCTCAAAGGCAACAAATGTTGCAGAGTATACTTTAGGTTTTTACCTAATAGAGTAATGGAGAAGTAATTGCAGCCATAATGGTTCAAATTCGGTCATTTATTTTTAAGGCTAAACATCTTTATGAACATTGAAAGAATTTATTATTATTATTATTATTATTATTATTATTATTTAAAATTAACAGTAAAACGGCGAGTCATTGCAATCAACCTCATTCGGACAATAACATATTTATATGATATATATATCTGAGCAGATAAAGAGGTCTGAACCCGATGACTCGTTGTTTAACATAATCGAACTTTGCATTCATTAAACAAGCATTTAAATATCAGAGTTTATAATAATTTTTATTAGAGTAGTGAATGCATACAAACATGGACGTGCAAGTGCCGAGAGCTTTAAGAAATCCATTGATCATCCCATATAAGACTCTTATGGGACCTGGACCATCTAATTGTCCGCCAAGAGTTCTCCAAGCTGTCGGTCAAACTATCCTCGGGCATATGCACCCTGAGGTGTTCCAGGTATGGTAAAATATGCTTAGAAATAATGAGTGTTATTGGAAATACTTTAGATAGGTGTGGACTGTGCAACCATTTAGGTTCGTAATCTAGCTGCTGTTTGTATAATATTGTGTAAAATTTTCCACTCTTTGTTTTGGCATAGCTACGATTGTATTACAAATTAAATTTATTTTGCCTTAAAATATTGTTGCCTTGTCAATTTGCATAAAATATAAATTTAATTGAAATTAAACGTGATGACTATTGAAAAAAAATTGAAATAAAGATGAAGCACATGTCATAAAAACTATACAGGGTGTCCCACTTATCGTGATCACCATGGATATTTTGGAAGCGGTAGGTTAAGTGACACCAAATATAGAGCTTGTCAAGGCTTACTATTTATTATGTGTGAACTCGTTTTTGTTTCATAAGCAAAAAACTGATTTTTGTCATTTTTATTTTTCATTTATAATTCCTTTTCATTCTTAGAGCACTTTTTGATGCAGATTTTGAAACAATTATAATATTTTTACAAACTCCTTTTTAAGATATTAACACCAACTTTCATTTTTCAAATACAATTCATAACATAAGTATATGGCTTAGTTAAAACCCAAATTTTATTCTCTTTAAAATAACATATCACAACAATACTTAATTTTTAGAAATAATGGAGTTATCGACATTATTTGATTTTTTATTTTCCTCCCAAATTTTTATGAAATAAAACAAAAATACTCTACTACAATTTATTATTATATTTAAAAACTTATTAGGTGCCTACATATCATTCAAATATTATTAGGATGTTAATAAACTAAGAAATTAAGAATTCCATTTTCAAGCAGGCCATGTAATAAATTGTTTCAAATAGATATCTGTCAAAGTTTTGTTTTTGTTTCATAAAAATTAAGTAGCGAAATAAATAAAATCACATAATGGCGATAACTCCAGTATTTCTAAAAATAAAGTATTGTTGTGATATATCATTGAAGAATTGGATTTTAACTAAGGCATATGCAGGAATGGCTTGTCTTTGAAAATGAAAGTTAATGTTAATATCTGAAAATCTAAAATACAAAAAATTTATAAATTTGCATAAAAAAGTGCTCTAAAGATGAATAAACTGCATTCAGATATTTTCATAAATTAGGTAAGTAGTTATACCTAATGGAAAAATGACAATGACAAATGTCAATTTTTTGCCTATAAAACAAAAACAAGTTGATTTTACTAAAATATTTTTGCACATAATAGTAAGCCTTGATAAACTCTACATTTGGTGTTATTTAACCTACTTTGTATCTCTTGGTGATAAGTAGGACACCCTGTACATAATTTGGGTCAAAAATGTATCAATTATCCTCCAAAAACAAAAGAGAAGCTAATTTAAAATATATTCTATAACTCAAATTAAATGCTTTAATTAAAAAAACAGATATTATATTCTCTAGAACACACGTAGGTAAAACCCAAATCATTAAAACAAAAAGAAAACAGAATGAGTTTCCGAAGTGTCTGCGAAATATCATTATTTTTATTTTATTTATGTGTTATGTCAAAAAAAAACAACTGTTCCTTTGACGTAAAATCAGAGATGCAAAGATAATTTTTTTTAAATCCAAATTTTTTTTTGATTTTCCGGAGTTTCAAAATATTTAAAAACACGTGATAATACATCTCAAAAAAGAAAGGCAAATTAAACGATCCCACAAATAACTTTTAGGTATGGGATGCTGTCAAAAAACAAGTATTGATAATAAAATTTTAAAAAACAGATAACAAAATCAAACTAGAAAATAAAAAAATCATCTCATATAAAATAAAAATAGCAAACTTTAATAACCACTAACAGTATTTTTGATAATGTTAAATATCGAATAATCTTGATAAATCATTTCACAAAACAAAGGATGGTTTATAGTACTTCAAGTACTTGTAAATTATGTATTTATGGAGGAAAATTCACCAGCTTATTAATATAATATGGTTTTCAGTTATGACCCAAATCCAACAAAACGAATAAATATTTCACAATATTTTACAATATTGCACAATATTTCATAACATTTCACAGTATTTCACAATAATATTGTTCAAGAAAAGGTGCTTAACAATTGTAAATTTTGTTTTTATAGAAGAAGACACCAATTATGCAAAATTAAATACAAAACAATTCTTTTATTCGTCTATTAGTTTTTAGTTACGTTACGATCATAAACGAGTGACCATTGCACCATATTTCACAACAACCTTAATCAAGAAAATATCCTTACCGCTTGCAAATTGTGTTTTCATAGAAAAAATTATATCAAAATATTATGTATAATGCAAAATTATATACAATGCATAGCTATTTTTCGTCCCGGGGTTTAAAGGTATGATCCAAAACGAACGAACGAACATTTCACAATATTTCACAACAGGTTTACACAATTGAAGAGTTTTAAAAGCTTCAAAATTGTGTTTTTGTGGGAGAAATACACCTGCTTATGCATCTAGCAAAATTTGATATAAGGTAATTCTCAAAGTTTTTAGTTATGGCCCAATACGAAATACATTTCACAATATTTCACAACATTATTACGTAATAAAATACCCTTAAAAGTTGTATATTGTGTTTGTATAGGAGAAAATACACCTGCTGATGCATCATACAACATTAAATACAATGAAATGCTATTATTCAGCACATACCCGAGTCAAGATAGCATTTGACCTAGACAAAAATAATATAAAGCTGATTTTTGGTAGAGATCATGCCTGAGGGCTAAATTGCAACATACTAAAAGTCCTGGAGAATCCTCCTTCCGCAACCCCCTTTTTTCGCCCCCCAAACCCACCCCTTTTAATATTTTGGTGATTTTCTCGAAAACTATCAACTTTACGTAAAAATGTCAAGTGAGCATTTTTGAAGCTGATAAAAATGCCCTTCCAATGACGTATCGTAATCCATATTCAATAGCACATGGCACCCACCAGTGGCGTATCAAATTAAGGGTTACTTTTAAAAAATATACTTTTTGATATTTATTCTCAGTTTTTTTTATCTAAGCATAATTTTTTTAGAAGGAACATATTTTTCTCTAAATAGACCATTAAAAGGTGGTCTACTTGCGAATCTTTTAGAAGTTCATCGCAATTACTTCAGCCAAAAAAAAATTAAAAGTTTATCCGAGACTTCTCAGCTTTACGTAAATCTGGAACAAATTAATTTTTACTACCAATATTAGGCCAGTCAATATCGACACAAGAAAAGGCAAACATCGCAAACGCGCATGTATCTACGATTGTTTTATATATTATTAGAACCCCTGAGAGTAGTTTATACCCAAGTTTGCAACCCTGAAAACCCTGTGCGACTCCCGTGGTGCTCGAAAAACTGCGAAATTCTGAAACTTGTTGCATTCCTTTTTTAAATAATAACTTAAGGAAGCGTTTTTCGGGTATCTTCATTCTATACGTTTGTAAAGAAAACTAAATTTACTACAATTTTAGCCCAACCACAGCTCTCTAGGTCCATTGGTTGCGGAGATACAGCCAGTGAAAGATGGGCAATTTTTTCTAAAAAGTGAAAATTTATCGGTAGGGTCATTTTCTAAGACACGTACCGACTAAACTAATACTCTAGAGAAAAGTTATGAAAATGAATTTGTAGATAATTGAATTAGCTTCAATTTGATCCCAAAATGGTGCCTCTAGGCCTCATAGTTTCCTCAATAACGAAACAATAGTATAACATCGGATTTTGGGTAAACATTGTACTGAATAATGTTGGTATATATTTCTTTAAAAAAACGTGCAAGAATTTGAATTTAACATTTTAGATGCAACATATGGCTTCAAATAAACATACACTAAACAAATACTAAACAAATACCGAAAATTCATTAAACAAACAAAATTACATAGGTACCGTTTTTCTTGTTTTATTTACAATGAAATATGTTGAATATACATATATATGATTCAGTCAGAGCCATTGTGGCGGGATACGTCAGTTACGATGTCAACCGCTTTGGTAAAAACGTAGCTGTGGTTTTTTATGGATACCCACAAGATGCAGCTATGAGGAGTACTAAATCAGCTGAACGCCTGCGACGCTCTGCTTCTCTCTCCTGCAGTGACATTTTGTTTGATGAATCAACACCCATCAAGTGTCCCAAGCAAAACTTCTCTCAAATGAATCTAACAAACGCCGACTGATCACCATGATGCGTATTGAATTTGAGAGGCATGGTATCGAGGTACATCAAACTCAAGAAGACGGCGATGCTGATATAGTGAGGACTACCCTCTCCAAGAACTCATCATTCGACCAATTTTTCATCATTGGAGAGGACGTCGACCTACTGGTCCTTCTCAACGGCTTAAGCTCTCTACATACGAACTTGTACTTTCAGAAAGGCGGCAGAGATGAGTCAGAGTGCGCCCAATATCCAGCAAATTCCTTCAGATGTGGAGAAATGCAAGTACCATAGACGGTTTTGTTCCTGCATGCCATCAGTGGGTGTGACACCACCTTACCCTTTTCTGGCAAGGCAAGATGAAGTGGTGCAACGTCTTCAAAAGAAAACCCACTGGATAGACCTCGCCAGCATTTTCCTTGATCCAAACTCCAACCAGGAAGTAGTAGGAAATGCTGGCGAGAAAATCTTGAAGAACCTCTACGGAGAAGACGAGGGAACGCTGAACACCCTGCGATGCTCAGCATTTGTAAAATTTGCAGCAACTCCACCCCTATCGTCCTGGACGAGAAGGACGAGGATGTGGATGACCCAACAACATATAACGACTCGCCTCCACCTCCAGAAACCCTCGTTTCTCCTCCCCCTCCCTCTCCCACTAATCCAGACTGGATGCGAGACCCGGACCTTCCAAAAGGGCGAAGGTTTAAACTACTGAGGTGTTTGTGCTTGACTGTGTAAATAGTATTTTATAGTTTACATTTATGTTTACGATGTTTATTTTATGTTTACATTATGTTAAATTCAATTGTTTATTTTATGTTTACGTTACGTACGTATAAATTAAACAGCAGTTTCAATATTTTTGGTTCTGGGGGGTCGTTCTATACATCAATAGATTTGCAATTTTATCACCTACAAAAAAATTGGTAACGATATTTTTCGCCAAGCTTATAGTTTTTGGTTAAAATCACTAAATTCGACGTGTCCTTCAAGAAATTTCAATTAATTTCGGGGCAGACTTTCTTTTGATACGCCACTGGTGTGTACCACGTGGTACTATATGGGCTCGCAATACGTCGTTGGAAGGGAAATTTTGTCAGCTTCAAAAATGCTCACTTGACATTTTTCCTTAAAGTGGATAGTTTTCGAGAAAATCACCAAAATATTAAAAGGGGTGGGTTTGGGGGGCGAAAAAAGGGGGTTGCGGAAAGAGGATTCTCCAGGACTTTTAGTATATTACTATTTAGCCCTCAATTATGATCTGTACCAAAAATTAGCTTTATATTATTTTTGTCTAGGTTTACCCAAAATTTGAACTATCTTGACTCGGGTAACACTACATACCCAGAGATATGATCCAAAACAAACGAACATTTCACAACTGTTTTACACAATAAAAAAGTTGTAAAAATAATGTTTTTATAATAGAAATGCTTATGTATCATATTTTAAAGTAGTGCTGTTTAATTATCTCTACTTGTTTTATAAGATTCTTCTTGTTATTGTTAATATTGCAATGATATTTAATATGTTATGGTTTTTCTTCATTATCAACAAATCCAATACCGCGGATCTCTTATTTGAATATTATGATACTAAAACATGCCCTATCATCGTGCCAAAAATCACTTGGTATAGTTTGAACCAGTAGATTGGCTGTCCCATCATTCTATAGGAAAAAATCTGAAAGATATAAATCAGGTGACCATAGCGTAGTATTTCAAGCGTTAATATTTGCATTCCTTAATTTAAAATAATATTGCAATTTTTAGCACTAATGTCTTCATCTGTATCATTATTATTATAATTACTGATTTAATTTTTTAGGCAATGGACGAAATAAAAGAAGGAATCCGTTACATGTTTCAAACAAAAAACGAATTAACGTTAGCAGTAAGTGCTTCAGGCCATGGCGGCATGGAGGCTATATTAAGTAACCTTTTAGAGCCAGGAGACACAGTCATGATTGCCATTAATGGAATTTGGGGTGCTCGAGCTTCAAATATGTCCAAGAGATACGGTAAGTAAAATCAGGCTTCTTACTTATTAAATACCTAGTCAAAAATAAATTTAAAATTTCCTTCTGTTTTTTTATCTTATAAAATTCATTACTCCTTTAAGGTGCTGTGGTAAAAGAAATTGAGTCTGACATTGGAAATAATTTTAGTTTGGCACGAATAGAAAATGCTGTTGAAAAGGAAAGGCCAAAACTCTTATTTGTTGTGCAAGGCGATAGTTCTACAGGAGTTTATCAGCCGCTGGAAGGTATTGGAGATATTTGTCATCGGTAAGTGAATTACTAGTATTAGGGAAAATACTGAAAAAAACTAAGAGATGAGTCTAGGGAACTTCGAAGAAGACCACGACAAAATGGTTGAAAGGCCAAGTTTCAAAATAATCAATGAGGAAGAAGACTCTTAAACCAACAAAATTTGAATTGCAAATTACTCATTTTTATTCGTTGGTTTGGGTATCAGTTTCCAGTATATACCACTTTTTCCTCGCCATCGTTAAACGTCAATCTAGATATTCTAAGTTCCATAAACCCAAACTGAATAAACTCAATTTGATTTGGGATCAATTACAATTCCTCTAGAGTTAAAACTGCTTTCAGATATAACTGCTTAGTAGCTGTGGACACAGTAGCATCCCTAGGTGGTGTACCTCTGTACATGGATCGATGGAAAATAGACGCAGTTTACACTGGTTCTCAGAAAGTTTTAGGGAGCCCACCTGGACTGGCTCCTATTTCTTTTAGCCCAAGAGCACAGTAAGTTTATTCCAAATCCGATGATTTTTTAAAACGCTTAAGACTGATGAATCACCCAAAGTTTTGATACGAATTCAAAGTACCACGACTTTTCCAGCTGATAGATTTTGGATTGTTTAAGTTATGGATATCGATATAGGTACTTTAAATTCGATTCGAACCAAGTGGTCTAGTTCCGAAAATTTTACATCATCTAATACATTTTTTTTAGGAAAGTTATATTTGAACGGAAAACACCCGTTCCAGTTTTTTACTGGGATATGACGGAGTTGGGTCAACAGTGGAACTGCTTCAACAATGTAAGGCCGTAAGTATGCACATTTGTTATAATTAGCTGTTGTTAAAGTTACTAAAAAGGTAGAAGTAACATTTTTCAGTAAAACTGTATTAAATTTCTTCAATAACAGGTTTGACCTCCTGTAGCTTCTGGTACGTGCAAATCCTTCTATCCATCCCTTTTCCCTCTTGAATCAGAATGTAGATATCAAAGAAAAATCATTACTTTCATCACTTTATTTTAGTTTGTTCTATCTTGGACTATTCAACTTTTTTTTAATTATCTACACCCCAAGAATTGAATCTAAAAAGTGCTCTGAATTATATGAATTATGAAGTACCTTCAACAATCATCAAAAATATTTTTCTTGTTCTCTCCTCTTTAGCAAAGTGCTTGACTGAAGAGTACAGTTAAGTAACTACTAAAGACCTACATCTTTCTAACCTATAACTTGGTTTTAGGTACCACCACACAGTTTGTTCAAATCTAATATTTGGCCTACGAGAAGGTTTGGCCATCATTGCTGAGGAAGGACTGGAAAACGTGATAAAAAGGCATAGTTTATGTGCTCAACAACTCTACGAAGGATTAGAACGCCTAGGTCTGCAACTATTCGTCGAGGAGCCGCATAAAAGATTGCCTACAGTCACTACTGTGCGTGTTCCCGACAACGTAGATTGGAGGGACATCATTGGGTACGCGATGAAGAAGTAAGTATCTGAGACCATAGGAAACGGAATGTGGTATTAAGACCGCATAAGGGGATGGGCAATTGTATCAAATGGAGCAATTCGAATTATGCCCAAATAGTCATTATTTAAGGAAATGATTGCAGAGATCCGTAATTTTTAATGGGATTCCATAGTAAATATAAATTCCTTTATCTTTTTTCCATTTTTTTAGATAATGAATTTCTCTAGTAGTTTCAAATGAAACTATTTGCAAACATTGATTTTTGTAACTGCAACCCATTCTGATTTCAGCTATAATTTGGAAATAAGTGGGGGCCTTGGTCCAACAACAGGAAAGGTGTTGAGGATAGGATTAATGGGTTATAATGCGACTCCTGAAAATGTTGATTTGGTGCTGAAGGTATTGGAGGAAGCGCTTCAACTTTGTAAAACGAGAAAAACCTCCAAATTGTAGATATATTAAATCGTAACGTTTTTTTTATTATAAATAAAGTGATTTTGGAGAAAATCGTTTTTAATATGAATCCAACCGAAAAAGTATTTCTGAGGATGTTTAGAATTAATTTAGACAATGAAAATTCAGATGTCCATTACAAATCTATGAATTTCGTTATTAATATACAGGATCTAAAGATCTAAATGTATGAAGTGAGCAGAAAAAATATAATTGCAAATAATTTAGGCACAATAAGATCTGATAATCTCAGAATTGACAGAAACAAGAAAAAATTAACAATGTAAAAGCTCGAAAAGTGAACGTAGCAAATCCTTTTAATTTAGGTATTTTATAAAATATTCAATTATACTAAACATTTATTTAAATAATAAAAAACTCCTTATGGTTCCTATCAGGTCCTATAAAAAATTGACCATCTATTTGGTATATCATGAAATTCACCAAAAGATTTACAGATTTCGTTCTAAATCTATTGCAAGTTCCAGTCACGCCCAAAAGATGGCAGTAATACACCACAAAGCTAATATCTTAATATTTAGGTTCCCAACGGTAAATACTACAGAATTGTTTTATGTATTGCGCATATTAAAAAAGTTGGATATTTAATAAATCGACAGGTTCTAATGTCCATCGTCTGGAAATTTATGTTGGAGCTAATTCTTGTTCCACGTACTCTTTCTGCTTTCCTATAAACGAGATGGCTTTAAATATGTTCAAGGCATTTGACAGATTTGGTAACAAGGATTTTTCAGCAATTTACCATTCTATCCGTTCAGTTGTGTTTGGGGATACTATATTTTATATATTTACTCTGCGTATCTGGCTTCTCTAATTTATCATGAAAATAATTGTTCTTTATGAATGCATAAAATTTCATTCAATATGAGATAAGGTGAGTAATTTCTAATAGCCATAATGACATGTAATCAATTATTTAAATTTTTGTTTATTTTATTAAATTTGTATTAATCGGTATCCAGTTACCTACCTCAACAATTCTCCAAAATCTAGGATATCTAAATTTGTTTCAATAAACGAAACAGGGAGCGACAGTTTATAGTAAACTCTGAATCTCTTCTTTCCAGATAGCACAAGACATTCTCAGAAAAATCTGCATTTTTTTTCAGCAAAAAATATATGATTAATTGAAAAAATTACCTTTAAATTACTCTTAGAATAACCAAATATTTTATGAATATTTTTAGAATATCATCTAATAAATACTATTAGAATAATTGAAAAACGTATGTATGGAATATATTTCAAATATATTTTACGAGATACCTACTTTATGAATAATTTAGTACATTATCTTTGAATTATTATTTTGAAAATACTTCATAAAGAATATGATAAAAAATTTTCTATGATACAAATGTATGGAATATGTTTTGAATATGTTTTATTAATCATTTTATACATTATTATTAATTCTATATTATTCACAAAAAAATATAGTAAAAATATTTAAAACTATTTTATACTGATTATTTTTATTTTATTTTATATGAGATGTAAATACTGCAATATAAAAAAAAAGTTCATTGCAGCACATTTAAGAATATTCTATTATGAATATTCCAAAAAAGCACATTTTATGGTTAACTTTAAAACAATCCAAAATATTCTGACAATAATTTGAAAATAATTATTCATCATTATCACCACTTAACTTTCTTCCCCAAAATAAAACGCAAATATGTATTAATGAAGCATATATTTCTAGCTAGCAGGTACACTTAGATTTAAATATAGCTTTACTGTTACACATACTGCATTTGTTAAGGTACCTATTTACAAATTCCACTGATAATGAAAATTATTGTCATTTGAAATAAGTAGTATTACCAAATGCAATATCTTGAGGCCCACATTATCACTATATACAACTTAAATAAAAAAGTTAGTTATATAAGATTTCCATCTAAATTACGTACGTTTGTTGCTTACACTAAAAAAATTTACAAAGCGTATATTTTATACAAGATGACTCAAGCACAATTGTTAAAAATTCCCCTTGAGCCATTCTGTACGTTCTGCATACAGAAAATAATATGTACAATAAAGTTTACTCTAAAATAGAGTCCTATCAGACGAAAATCACATTCACTCGTAAAATACTAAATTAGTCTAGAATAATTTAGCAAAATACTGTAATATTGCAAGGGAGATTCCAAAGGTAATTTATATAAATGCTCCTACGAGTATAGGCATAAAATTGCGTAATAAAAAAACACCAATCGATATTTACGTTTAAAACAAACAAATTACAGAGTTGGAAAAAAGTATGTCGACCAAAACAACAGACTGAAATTCCTCATTAAATGAGGCTAACTTGGTCGTCGAAGTCGTCTCAAATTTCCTCTACCAAGACAGTCTCAATCATTCCAAAAGTTAATTTGTCGTGTAGGAATTCGATAGATATGTATTGGGTTAGTCTACTTTTTGATAAAGTGATATATACTATATATGTTGATATGAAGAATTCGGGTTAACAAATATTGATATGCATTTTTAGTTAAGGCAAAACAAGAATTTAAAGAGACTTTTGTTTCCAAAATTTTTCAACCCCTCATATACCTGCATGACTAGCAAATAATTTCTCGAAAGTATTGCATTAGTAAATTTCAGTTTTTAATCATGTCTGCAACATGATTTTCAACTGTCTAAGTAGTATGTTAAGGATTAGTAGCAATAGCTTTCGCGGTGATGGAGAGAAGTAAATTTGGATCAATTGGTTTCCGGTTTCTTTTCCAACCGTCCAATAGCCTTTGCGATTTTGTGGCGTAAACCAGACGTTGAAAGAAAGGGCTGGTCCATAGTCGGTACAGCTTCAGTATGTTTCACACATCGATTAGGCCGATTTTTTATTACGCAATTTATAGTTAAGTACCTAATTTTTGTTTTGGTATGGCACCAAATATGATATGTCCTACTAGAATTACAGAGTGGCACAAAGATATTAGTTTCCTGCCTAATATAGGAACGACTATTTTTCCGGCCATCTGTACAATTATTTTTGATATCATTCACAAACAGAAAAAAAACAGGAAGAATTTTTGTCCAATTTCTGTACATCATCGCTGCACCAAATTTCCAGAAATTTTGCACAACAAATTAAAAATAAAGGTATAAATATTATACATAAGTCTAATAAAAGTTATTCCTGGTTTCTTCCGACGATCTATCAGCCTTCATCTCTAGTGAGTATTGAGTATTCTAGCTCGTAGAAACTCTGTTTACAACTATGGAATAATTTATAATTTTGTCAAATAAATAGATTTTTAAATAGCTCTTATGAGCGCAGTCAAATAAATCTAATCAAGACCTCAACACCAGTCGACATAATACAACTTAAAAAAATAAAAATAAATAATCTAAAAAACCTCTTTTAATGTCTTATTTGACTGCGCCCGTCTAACGTAACTAAAATATACAATATAGTGTGCTCGTTAAAACTAGAATACAAATAAATATGACAGCTCTTCATTCATTTTACAACTGCCTCAGTCTTCTTTGGTTAAAGGGTAACTTTGGACTTTCAGCCCATCAAAAGTTCCAAAAATGCGAAAAAGTCACATTCTTACTAAAATCTGACTTTACTCGGTCGCGAATTCAGCTGTTATGCGACCTGTGGTTCTTTCTGTGTCGAATCCTCCTGCATTCCTTCATACTGCAGCAGAACTCGGAGTTGTTTATCGGTATTTTCTTTCGCTTCATTTCTATCATCTTTTTACATGTCGAAAAGTCGCAATGCTGCCTCCTGCATGTTTGGGTGCCATTCTGAAAAGAAAAGCAACAAATTACTTACTATTGATTTCTAATTTATGCAAATTAACGGCTTCAGCATACAATGAGTATAACTAAGGCTTATTATACCCTGATTTAGAGATAATTGGACGAATTTTTCGTGACCAATGCCGCCCACATGATCATAATATTGGTTCTAGCTTTTTAAAGTATCTGGTTAAGATAACAGTAACATTGCTTTCTTTAATTTTGTATACTTCTTGAGGAACAGTATATTCGCAACATTTGACAGTGAATTTCTAAAATTATAATTTATCATTCATAGAGCAAAAATTATGTTGTAAGCACGAAAATTCAAGAACAGATAATCTGACTATGCGCTGACTGAAATTCAAACTCATGTACGTGTTACCTAAAGCAACATCCCTATTATTTTTACTTCAGTACGAATGTCTTTATAATACAAGAAAATAGGCTTACCTGGCACTTGCACGTCACGCATTTATATTCCCCTAAGGAATCGATGAACGGATGGTATTCACTTCCATTGTGGTACGGCTTCCTGGGATTATTTAAGTTCTTGCAACCGCCTTCCATCAGGACCAATTCGATAGACTTGCTGTTGTGATCCTTCTCCTTCGGCGGCGACAAATTGGGAGGGCTCGGGAAATCGTCATCATTCAAGGGGTGGTCAATCACATCACTCTTGTTGCAGTTCTTGCAACAAGACTTTTCGTTGTCGTTTAATCTGGTACATTTTATTTCCAAATACTTAGAGTCGCAAGTGCACTCTGTACACAGATCAAATCCAGTGGGTATCAAAAACGGGTGGAATTTGCTACCGGGGGAGTAGGATCTTCCATTGAAGATGCATTTTTGTGAGCTTGAGTCTCTGCTGACGTCAGTGGTGTCAGCGCAAACTGGACAGCATTCTCCTTTTACTGTTACGTTTTTGTTGGGACAGTCTATATCGGGGCAGGTCATCAAGTCGCATTTCGGTACACCGTTTTGACAGAAGCACATTTTGCAGGGTTCCCTAGAGGAAACCCAAGAAGTTTCTTCCTTGTAGAATTTGTCTTCATAGAAGCACTCACCTGTCGTTATCATTTCTGGGTGATCAAAGAGCGTTGGAACGTTGTTGTCTTGGTACGGAGGGCGACACGATGGAGGAACTTTCACCTAGAACAAAAGGTTATTAGTTAAGCAGAAAAATGCATTTGCAGTTGAAGACTTACTTTGGTTACAGTTGCCGTCAGCAGAATGACCTTCGATTCCCGATCTCTAATTTTAATAAAGTTAACGCCGCTGTCCAGCCTGTTGAGTTCTTCTTTGGTGAGAGCTTCCACTGGACTACCTTCTATTTGACTGCCTTGGAAGTCTTCTAAATATTTGTTAATATAAGGCGCTCCTGGCGCGATCATCGGATACAGCTCCATGAACAAGGACAGTTTCCTGTCGTTTCCCAAGCCAGAAATTGATATATCGTAA
Organism: Rhagium mordax; assembly: GCA_963680705.1. NCBI lineage: Eukaryota > Metazoa > Arthropoda > Insecta > Coleoptera > Cerambycidae > Rhagium > Rhagium mordax. The sequence continues at coordinate 8,562,339 of OY796661.1, read as the reverse complement.
TGTATATGACAGTCGTTGTCCACAGAAATCCACGCTAATCCTACTGCTGACGATGGGAGAGTATAATTCTCCCTTTTCAGCAAAATTGGTGCTGGAGCATCTCGAGCATCGGCAACAGGTTTAGCAAGTAGTCTACCGTGGATAGTTGTGTCGTTAGCAATGGCTACGTTAACATCAAGTTTTCCCGAGTACAGCGGTTCCAGTATCTTGGGGCTAAGTTTATCCAATGTACCATTAGCCCAGCCATCGTGGAAATAGGGCGTAAGATCCTCCAGCTCGGTTCTTCTCTTGGTGCTGATATCTACCAGCGTGATTATTGGATACTGCTGAGTGGGCGACAGGTTATCAATTTGGACACTGTATATGAGGGAGCCTTGGTTGTTCAAGTACATCCAGGCTAATCCAGCTGTGCCACGCGGGTTGCCGTCGCGATCGGATGGATTTGAAGCTAACGTCGTCTGGAACAACTCACAAGTAGCTTTGGTAATAATATTGCCGCTTAAACGGAGACCATCAGGTTGGGTGGCGGAAGAAATGCTAAGCAGAAGGCGACCTCTTGTTAAGAGCCGTAGGTGAGCGGGGGTAACTGGAGAACTCAATTCCACCAAATTTAAATCGGATGCTGGCTTATGAACTCTCACGTCCTGAAAATAAAACACAACTTATGAGGACTTTAATATCGAATATAACTGAAAAAAATTACCTCTTGCAGGATTATTTGTTTCTTTTCATCTAGAGTAAGTGTGACGTTTAGAGGAACTTCTAAGGCGTCATCAGGAGTAAATAAACCGTTGAAAATGATGGCAATGTGAATCGAAGTGGAGACGGAAGTGGACGTTGATACTATGGCGGTACCTCCGGCTCCTTCCATCATCATGGAATTTGTGCCAGGTGCTGGTTCTAATAGAGAACTAAATTGCTCAGTTCCCAAGGCGATGTACTTCATTAATTGTCCGCTTAGAGTGAACTCAGCATCTTTGACGCCCCAGATAAGGACAACGTACATTTTTTCTTGTTTGAGAAGTCTCCTGTAGTCCTTGGGAAGCCGCTTCCACACCCCGCACACCTTCCTTGTGGCATTTTGGTAAAGGCTGTTTACTAGGCCGCCAGCGTGCGACAAAGTGAACTCTTCTAAGATATTACCTTCGGTGTCTAAAAAATGCAGAGAGCGAGGCCGAGCAGCTTTTTCTGATATGTAAAAAGAATAATGCAAGTTCTTTTTATGGAAAGTGAACCTGCCAGTCGCTACAACATTATTTTTATTCAAGTCATGTGCAATGGGCTCATTTTTCAAAACAAGTGACGATCGACCAGTTAACAAAGCGGCGTAATCTGAAATTGAAATCATGCTAATATTTTGCAAACAGATGCGGAAAAGTATACGTACGTTTGACGCTTCGCTCCTCCTCCTCCAGGATGTTTTGTGGGACGATGTCCTGTATCACGTCGGGATCTGTAAAGCACAAAAGGTAAAAATTAATTTTATGTCCAATTGTGGGTGTATTTAAAGAAGTAGGCGTCGATAATGATAATTAACAGTTCGATATAACCGATCAAATATGGTAACGGGCACATTTGTGATGCAAATGATAGCATTAGAAACGATATTTTTATTATCAATGAAATTTTTAAGCACTTTTATGAATGGGAAAATGCGCGAGGGCGTCAGATGCATTAAGACGAATCTGCGTGGTAAGATAAGAGAACAAATAGAAAGTTCAAAAAATAAACATGAATTGTACAACAGTGCATATAAGGATCGAGAGAGGCAAACTGCCGTATGTGATTGTTTTTCAGCGAGATAGCTGTAAATTTTTATGCAGCGGGCCACAAATGGGCGCCATTTGTTAGAGCAAATGCGAACATACACTGTGTCCGCAAAAATCCACTATTTATCTAGCTAAAGGCGTCGAATATGACATCTGAGAGCGTATAGGAAGACGGGATAGTACTATCTCACCTCGTGGGCGCCACTCTGGCGTATAGAGATCGCATTCATCTCCAACAACCTGTCCATAAACTCATTGATTATGCTACAATCGATTAAAATATGCACATACATCTATAACTCATTACTTTGAAATTACCTTCTTATTGGAAAATTTTTAAATGTAACCAACCAGATGGAGAAAATATGCATTCATAATAAATATGTCATTCCTCACACGCCCTTTCAAAAGGCATATATAAGAATATTAATATAGACGTTGCATTTAAATTGCCCGTTCGGATTTCAGTCCTTAAAAAAACTGCAATTGTGGCAAAATGATCTACATTTATTAAATAATTTCAAAGGCTCTCTATAAATAACTATACTTGTGTACAGACCCCACATGTAGACACTATAGCGCGATACTATACTATTTTGTCGTGTCTGGAGCAAAATATTTACTCTGGCGCCACGATATTATACGCAAACGTCATGGAAGTCGTGTTACTGTAGGATAAATAATTCTAATAAAATGTGCACTTCTAACATAAATTTTATTATAATATTATTTTACGAAATAACACTAATCGTACCAGATTCCTTGTACCCGATCCTTATTTACATCGCTACGCCTCATCAGCAGCTGTAGAAAATTTAAGAATTTTAAGCATTTTTCTGTACTTCGAAACAAGCTGGTTTTTTGTGCAGTGCCCACGTGAACAAGAATATTTGTAAAGATGTTTGCGCACAAAAAGTAGATGCAATAGTTCTCCTCTATTTTGTCGAGTCGGTCTCTTATTGCAAGTAAAATTCATTTATTTATAGAGTAATATTTTTAGTTTTACGTCCGCCACGGTCCATTTTGATATTTTGGGTGTGTTAAAATCGACCATAAAAAATATTAATCGAATGCGAAAATCGTCGGTAGTGGTTAGCAAATATAATTTTCTGAAATCGCTCAGGAATGTCTACTTTCTCGGCGCAATTTCAGACCTCAAAATAGCGTATTCTAGTATTTTAGTCCGTTGCTAAGCAACCATCAAAAAACGAGTCCGGGAAGGTACTTTCCCGGCCTAGGCCGGGAAAGTAAGTTTCCCGGACTCGTTTTTTATCTACATTTTTGACACAGTTCATCACGGCGACATGCACCGGCCACCCCCCACACCAAATATTAAGGCAACCTAAAAAGTAAAAACTACATAAATATCTGGATAATTTTTAAATTCTCACATTTTAAACGTATACTTTATTCATTAAGTACATATGATCTGGTGTTTGAGTAATAAATATTTCAAATTGTTCATTTGACAGAATTTTCAGCTTCTTTGGTTTATAGCTGTCACCTTGACGTTTCAGGAAAACGCGTAATTTCGAATATTTTGATATATCAATGTCTTCCTTTGTACTAAGTGTTGATCTCAGCATGGGAGTAATTTGACTATAACGTAGAGATGCCTTCAACTGAAGATAAATTAGAAATCATGACATTTTTCAGATCGGGAGGTCATGTCTTTTTCGTGGCAATAATCCATGAAAATTTAAAGTCACATTATTTGCAGCTGTAGTCTCTGGTGGTGTCCCAGACACCTGTATGTCAACATCAAACTCATCATTGTCCATTTTAATTTGTAGCACGTATTGAAACGAAATAAGCACTCACATCAATAAATAAACAGTGATTGCAAAGGAAACGATTTCATAAGCAATTAGATTGCAATGAAAAAATGTTATGGATTAATAAAAATTTCTTAATTATAATAATATTAATTGCGATTTCAGAAAAAATAGTATGTGTATCTTGTAGGAAAAGCACATTCCCGGACTCCGTGTTGCTTGTCTCGGCTGCGCCTCGACAAGCAATCTTCACAGTCGTCCGGGAATGTTAGGCTTTTCCTACTAGGTACACAATGTACTATTTTTTTAATAATAGATATCTTTAAAAAGTCATCAGGGCAGTAAATATAGGGCTGTCCAGTTTCTTTGGAGGTAACAATGTCTTTTTCTTCTTGAACAGTCTTTAATTTATTTTATAAATTTCCCTTGTCCATTACTATTAAATGGAATTAATACTATTTTGGTGTAAATAAATTATTATTATTATTATTATGATCGGAGGAATTGTTTTCTAGCTAGAGTCAGAATTTATTCTGAAAGTGTGCCGGATTTTTAAAAATTTATTTTTGTAACTCCATATCCTAAAGTCATTTTTTTGCAGTTTCGATAAAAAAAAAAAAAAGAAATTACCGTGAAAATTTCACACGTCGCATTTTTAGCCAATCAGAACGTTGCTTTTGGTTTCGTTACCATGGCAACCCAAACAATTTCCGGACCAGGGCACCCTGAGCGTAATTATTAACCGGAAATATTTCTGTCAAATTGTTGAAATACGATCATATTTGACATTTGCGTTTCAAACGCTATTTTTGAACAAAAAACCGCTGCTGGATCGCCGTTCTGGCAAGAAATCCAAGGTAGAGGGTGGTCCAACTTGGAAGCACATCGCGAATCGCACGGTCTCGCTGCGATTTTCGAATCAGGAGCAGCAAACGAAAAGTAGTGATTTTGGCGTCTACCATGAAATTGGCCTTTTGGAATTTTCTAACCTCATTTATTTTTTCATTTAATTTAGGTGTAAAATTTTCTTACCGAATCCCCACGTGCTTGATTTATGCACAAAATTATCCCGAGTCGAAGACGAGGAATGATTTAAAAAAAAATTGTGCACGAGAAAAAATGCCGGTTATTTTTTCTCGTGCATAAATTTTTTTTTTAAAATTGTCCCTCGTGTTCGACTCGGGATAATTTTCAAAAAACTTGTGCACTCGAAAAATTTTCGGTAATAATTCAAGCACTAGGGAGATTACCTACTAGTAAAACAAAGATTTTTTTTTCACAGTATGAAATAAAAATTTAGTTTTAATATCTTGAAATTATTTTGTTATTTGTTTCTATGGAAACAACAATAGAATTTAAACTTCACGGCGGTAACTATTATAATTTGTCGTATTTTAAAAAATTATAATTTTGGATTTTTGATGTAATTTCGAATGGCGATAAAAAATTTTTGTATATAACGCGTAACTAAAAGGTGCTTTTTTACTACTGTGGTTTATAGCTTTATAGCACTCGCCTTCGGCTCGTACTATAATCGCCTTCGGCTCGTACTATAAACTCCACACTCGCCTTCGGCTCGAACGGCTCGTACTATAAACTCCACACTCGTAAAAGACATCTTTTTAGCCACTTGTTATAGGTATAAAATACTGTTATAACATAATATATAAATTGAAAAAAAAAAATAAAAACTCATTAAAATATAGTAAAAAGGAAACAAAATTAGGTCTGAGAAAAATTATGCTTTCGTTTTTAGTTAAATTTAATAAAAGCTTGTTTTTAAACATTTTTTCTTTCGGTTGTGCGCAATTTTTATTACATTAATTTGAAATATTCTGCAGTAAAAAAATACTGTTTGGCAAATTATGAGACATGACAATATTGCACTATCATCAGCAAGCCATTGGGAATATTGGGATATGTGAAAGTTAGTCTAAGTTAGATTGCCACCATTTTGATTCGCCATCTTGGATTTGTAAAAACCGTTTCCATATTCATGTAGACACCAAACAGCAATCCTAAATTCTCTAGTATACCAATTTTGGGCTAAATTGGTATATATTTGGAAAAGTTCGCCGCCATCTTGCAGCCGCCATCTTGCAGCCGCCAGTTAAGTTTTATTTCGTTCAATTTTGAATTATGGTCACCAAGAATGTATGTATAAATATGCGAAATTTTAAGACATCAGCATAAATAAATAAGATAGTAAAAGCTTGTAAAATAATAAAATTGAAACTTTATTTGGACTTTTAAATCTACCTCCTAGAAAATATTATTTCTTTCTACCAGAGCATTTGTCAAAATTAAACTTTTCCAGAGATTTACAACGTAAAGTATAACATTCAGTAGATTTTTAGTTTAATATATAAATATCAGGATTCCCTAAATTTTTTGTCTCCATCGTAAAATCTCCCTAAAATTCTATGTTGTATTAAATTCGTCACGAAAAAAGGCTGGCTACTGCAAAACAGATGACACGTTTTCTTGAATTCCCGAAGACATTCACGCTAAATAAACGAAACCCAAGCAAGCCATAATTTTTAAGATAACTAATTGAACTTAAAATTTCACAAAATGCAAATTATAGGGAGACTGCAACGACCAGCTGCGCCCTTTAAGACAACATTTTCAAACCAATATTAACACTTTTTTTCTCATTTACGTCGACCTATCACACGAGAGGATTTCGTGAATTTCTGAATCACTTTGTATGAGAAACATCAAAGGCGACAATTTTTAAACTGATTACCACGATTTAATCCAGTGAAGGCAACGCCAGTTGTAAAATTCCCCACCAATATCTGGTACAGAAACAATCACGCCGTGATTTTCAAGACCAAAGTAAATATTGATTTAAAAATAACAGATCGAAAATCATTGTTAAACAATTACTAATGTGACCTAAATAGGCTTTTTATGTTGCTTGTTTTTTATATGTAAGAAAAAAAAGAAGTTCTGGGTTTGTTAGGTTTTAAACTTATACCAAAATAATTTGATATGAAAAAAAAACAGTACCTCCATTAAGGTACTAGATTTTTAGTGAGTAGATAAACTGTATTTTCATCATCATTTTCCTTTTAAAGTGCCTTGAATCATTGTTTGCTTATCCTAATGTGCTGGATATATTATAAGGAGATAATGTTTGATTTCGTGTTATATGATAGACGGCAGGAAGTTGCTTAAATCTAAAAAATGTCAATACAATAATTGGCAGGAAATAAAAATGAATTCTAGCAAACGCTTAAATATAATTTATAAATGGTTACAATTAGAGTTACGCAAGTTGTAATGAATTAATTTATTATAATAATAATCGAAATTTCAGTCGAGAAACCTGACGGACATTTTGGAAGAATTCGATAACTAACATAATGAGGTAGAAATGTTTGCTATACAGTCGATATTTATGATTTCGTTGGCAAATGCTACATTACAATATGCTTAATGATATTGAAACAAATGAAGTTAATATCGCTTTGATATTTGATATCTGGCATTAGCAAAGTATTTAACGCAAATTTTCAGTGCCTACATAAAACTTCCTTATTTTTAGAACCGCAAAAATAGCTCTTCCGCAATTTTTGACAAAATTTATATACGTACGTATTTCGTGACATTTAATTTACGTTAGAAACATCCACATGTGACATTCCGCGACGTAAAACTTGAAAGTAAAAATATGTAATTATATGCAATGGGAAATATCGCATACGCCTGAAGGAGGTCATTGTACGAAACGTTAACGAGGACGGGAGTAGACGCGTGAAACGGTGAATGAAAAATGTGTTGGGTTAAATTTTGCGTTTTGGCTTTAAAAGTGTTATGCCCTTGAATGTGTCCAAGGTATCAGACAGTGTGAAAAAATAGAGGCTGGCGACAGCTGTGTGACACGGCGTTAAATATATTACTAGTAAAGTTATATCAGAGATCGGCATTCAAGTTGAAATGTCTCAAATCCTCGTTCAGAGAACAAAACACCGATTTTACTGGCCAAGAATTTCTATCCGGCAACAAAGGTATTCGTCTCAGACATTTTTTTTTCCATTATTATTTTAGTACGTCGTCTGAATATTTCTATCGCGTCTACAGGTACACGAATGTTTCGGGTTGTATTTTTATCGTAAAAGAAGCAATAAAGGTATATATTTTAATCTAAATTGGTTTATTAGTTAAGTATATTAACCGTGCAAAAACTTACTAATAAAAATAAAATATTACTGATAAGAGCGTCAATCTTGTTGAGGTATGTTAAATAAGACTGCGTTGTGGGCGCTATGCGGGACACCCACCCATCGTAGATGGCGCCACCATTATATTTCTTTTGTCTGCACAAGCTTATTTTATTAAATAATACTCCTACTATACTCGATTAGGTTTTGTTTCTTTTTTACAGTTGCAAACAAACAACTCATTAAGATGATAAAAATAGACGTTTGGATTGTGAATGTTTTCTCGAGCCGTAAAGGAAATTTCTTAATTACATCATCGCACTGGACGAATTCGGATAAGTAGTAATAACAACAGTAGGGCAGGTTCCCCAAATATCCTACACTCGAAAACCGCTGCCCGCAAATACTTATTCAATAAAAGAAGTCAAGTATTTATAGACTGATATAAATTAGATAAAAAATTATTTACGCATTTAAACTTACTCAATCTAATCTAGTTCTATTGAATTGCAATTCATTTTTAAACAATTCGATATTTCTAGATGCCTAAATACCTAATCCTGCAATATCAGAAAGGTGAAGTAATCACACCTCACTCCCGAATTGCACATACGATTTCTTCTGTTACAGTTTCAACTACTATTATTAAAAGGAAAAGAATACAAATATACCTACATTCGACAATCAATTTAATAAACGCCCACAAAAAGGTCCAAATCAAAATTGTTAAGCGATTACACGCCGTCGGCAATAGCAGCAGGGAGCAATCTTAGCTTAATCTCCCATCATCAATGGGCTTAATAAATTTTTACGTAGAGACCCGAAGATTTTGAAAAAAATGGCCTCCGATTTCTGATCGAAAGACGTCAAAGTCGCCTCTTTTCGTTCGCATCTCGAGCCGAAAACCGCTGCGGAACCGAGCGATTCACGATGTAGTATTCTCTGCCTTGGATTTTGCGCCAAAATGGCGGCCCGGCCGCGATTATTAGATTGAAAATAGCGTTTCAAGTTTTCGTGTTTTCGCAATTTTTCACATTTTTTTCAAACACGCGTCCGGCCCAAGCTTAATAACTTGTGGCTCATTCGAGATGATCCGACAAAATATATATACCTATATTTTTTGAAAACTAGGTGGAATTTAGAAAATCACTGAGCAAAATCGTTTTTCTCGATAATCCGCAGGGACTGTCCGCTTAATTTTTTTTTAAGTTTTTCAATTTTAAAGAAGAAACCCTAAATTTCTTCTTTCAAGAAAGACATGTCAGCTTTTTTAAATTTTCTTAATTTTAAAGAAGAAACCCTAAATTTTCTTTATCTCTCTCTACCCAGAAACTTTGTAGGACTTCTTGTCCGGTACCTAGAAGAAAGAATTTTCCAAAAAATCCGCGATCGACGTATCTAACAAAAAGCTTTATTTTTTAAATTTCTTCATTTTTAAAGAAGAAACCCTAAATTTATTCTTTCGGAAAGATTTATTTTTTAAATTTTCTCAATTTTAAAGTAGAAACCTTATTTTTTAAATTTCTTCAATTTTGAAGAAAAAACCCTAAATTTCTTCCTTCAAAAAAAGACTGTCCGCTTAATTTTTTTAATGTTGTTAATCTTAATGAAGAAACCCTAAATTTCTTCTTTCAAAGCGGTTTGTTTTTTAAAAATTTCTTCAATTTTAAAGAAGAAACTCTGAATTTCTTCTTTCAAAGAAGACTATACGCTTAATTTTTTTAAAGGTTTCAACTTTAAAGGAGAAACCATAAATTTTCTTTAACTTTCTCTACCCCGAAACTTTGTCGGACTTTCTGGCCGATACCTAGAAAAAAATAATTTCCAAAAAATGCGGGATTGACGTATTTAACAAAAAAGACAATCCTGCAGGGGCTGTGCTGTCCGCTTTAATTTCATTCAATCTTAAAGAAGAAACCCTGAATTATTTCTTTCCAAAAAGCCTTATTGTCTAAATTTCTTCAATTTTCAAGAAGAAATCCTGAATTTCTTCTTTCAAAAAGCTTTATTTTTTAAATTTTAAATAAACCCGAAATTCCTTCTTTCAAAAAAGACATGTCAGCTTTTTTTAAAGTTTTCTCAATTTTAAAGAAGAAACTGTACATTTTCTTCATCTCTTTCTCTACCGAGAAACTTTGTCGGACTTCCTGTCCAATACCTAGAAGAAAAATTTTTCTAAAAAATCCCACCTAGAAAATAAAAATTCCCAAATTTCCAAATAACCCGCGATTGGCGTATTTAATAAAAACGACAGCCCCCCGGGGGCTGTCCGCTTTAATTTTTAAATTACTGCAATCTTAAAGAAGAAACCCTAAATTTCTTCTTTCAAAAAGGTTTATTTTTTAAATTTCTTCAATTTTAAAGAAGAAACCCTAAATGTCTGCTTTCGAAAAGCTTTATTTTTTTAATTTCTTCAATTTTAAAGAAGAAATCCTAAATTTTTTCTTTCAAAAAACCGTCCGTTTTATTTTTTTAATATTTTCAATTTTAAAGAAGAAACTTCTTTGAAGAAGCTTTATTCTCTTATTTTCTTCAATTTTAAAGAAGAAACCCCAAATTTCTTCTTTCAAAGGGCCTTATTTTTTTGAATTTCTTTAATTTTAAAAAAGACTGTCCGCTTAATTTTTCAATTATTTCAATTTTAAAGACGAAACCCTAAATTTTTTTTATCTCTCTCTACCCTGAAACTTTGTCGGAAAAAAAATTCCAAAAAATACGCGATTGACGTATCTACAAAAAAGACAACCCCGCAGATTGGCGCAGAAGCTGTCCGCTTTATTTTTTAAATCTTTTATTTTAAGGAAGAAACCCTAAATTTCTTCTTTCAAAAAGCGTTAAATTTTTTAAATTTCTTCAATTTTAAAGAAGAAACCCTAAATTTCAACTTTCAAAAGAGACATGTCGACTTTTTTTGGCATATCTAACAAAAAAGACAACCCCGCAGGGAGTGTTCGCTTTATTTGTCAAATTTATTTAATTTTAAAGAAGAAACCCTTCTATCAAAGAGCTTATTTTTTTTTATTTCTTCAATTTTAAAGAAGAAACCCTAAATTTCTTCTTTCAAAAATGACATCCGCTTCTTTCAAATTTTCTCAATTTTGAAGAAGAAACCCTAAATTTTCTTTATCTCTCACACCGAAACTTTCTCGCACTTCCTGTTCGACACCTAGAAGAAAAAAATTTCCAAAAAATCCGCGATTGACGTATCTAACAATAAAGACAACCCCACAGGGGTTGTCCGAGGGGTTGTCCGCTTTATTTACTAAATTTCTTCAATTTTAAAGAAGAAACTTTAAATTTTTTCTATCAAAAAGCATATTTTTTTAATTTTTTCAATTTTAAAGAAGAAACCCTTAATTTCTTGTTGCAAAAATACTGTCCGCTTAATTTTTTTAATATTTTCAATCTTAAAGAAGAAACCCTAAATTTTCTTTATCTCTCTACCCTGAAACTTTGTCGGATTTCCTGTCCGATACCCAGAAGTAAGAATTTTCCAAGAAGTCCGCGATTGACGTATCTAACAATAAAGACAACCCCGCAGGGACTGTCAGCTTTATTTTATAAATTTCTTCAATTTTAAAGAAACCCTGAATTTCTTTTTCCAAAAAACTTTATTTTTTAAGTTTCTTCAATTTTAAAGAAGAAACCCTAAATTTTTTCTTTCAAAAAGCTTTTTTAATTTCTTCAATTTTAAAGAAGAAACTTTAAATTTCTTCTTTCAAAAAAGACGCCTCTCTTTATTTTTTTTAATTTGTTAAATTTTAAAGAAGAAACTCTAAATTTTTTTTATCTCTCTGCTTCGAAACATCTGCGCGATATCCTCGGCGATATCTAAACAAAATTTCCAAAAAAATTTCGACAGCAAAATACAACTTACATAGAGGGTATTTTCTTAAATACTGTAAGAAAATTATCCTTCTTTGCGGAAGTACAAGAAAATATTCATCGACGTCCTGAATTATTTGAAACGCCTTGTATTTTTCCCGGTATGTGCATTTGCATGTTACTGTGTAACTTTAACAACATGTTGGACTAAAGTTATTTATAGCGCTCAAAAATTTACGTGTCTTCAGAAAACACTGTCAAGCAGACACTGTTTGTACCTATTGCAACATTAAATCCAGGACGTTTGGAAAAGTTTGCTTACGCTTGTAAGTAGATTTAAAAAAAATAAAGAAGTGAGAATAAAAAATAGCATGAAAACCGGATAAATAATTAAATAATTGCGAATTTGAGAGAAGGTAACGCGAGTTAGGTTTCCTTTAACACTTAGATACAAGTTTTTTTTTACTAATGAAAAAAGACCTTGGTGCAAATGACAGTAATTACTCAATTACTTCAATTATTAATAAAATAGTTATGTCACAGTATAATTTTTAATTTCGCGGTGATTTCCTCTAATTATACGTTCGTTAATAGGTTGTAGTCATCACTTTTGATGATCTGGTAATTTTAGACCAATTTAAATTTAGATCCACCACCATAAAACTTCTGGGAACGATTAAATCGATAAAAGAATATATTGACGTCGATTTTGTTGACATATTTTTGCCATAAGGAAGCTCGTACTCAACATACCTCGACAATAGTAATGGCATTTACACGAGCTTATCAGCGTATCCTTAAAAAAAGAGAATATTTTAATGCACTTTGACCAAGTTCAAAAAGTTAAGTGTGTTTTGCAAGACGAGGCGCCACTCGAGACTATTTTAATTTATATTGAACAAACTCGTTAAGTTGAATATACGGGACGGACTCGAATCCTTAAAACGGTGATGCGATATATCGAAAAAAGCAAAACGTTATGAACGACATGTCGATGGTTACAATTATTTCTTCTTTAAACTCGCCTGTGCGAAAATATTTGCATAAAGCCACGAAAAAATTACTTCAAACGGTATTTTAATTTTATATTGGAATGTAATAAAAGTGAGGGTGTTTAGGAAAATGACAGCCTTCTCAAAGGGTTGCTTCTATCATATATTTATATTGCCGACCATTTTCTCTGTTAAGTTACTTAATTTTCTGAAACTATTTTTTCTCCAATGTCGCTTTAAACTTCTAAATTATTATATCACGTTTCAAAGTTGTTATTCGTGTTTTGAGGCGATCATAATCTTTGTTGTTCATCCCTGTAGGTGTGAGCTTGCTTGAATGCCGGTGCGCCAATTTTAAAAATAAATGGCAAATAGACGTATCAAACGTTTGAAGTTTACTATTATTGCGACTTGTATAAAGTGTAGTAAACATAGTAATTTTTCTGTAAGTAGGTCGGTAGGCGCCAGTGAGCAGTTAATCCAGATGGCCTTGTGACTTACTATAATGTACTCTCAAAGTCAATATACCGCGAAAATATCACCTTATGTAGAAAATGCTAATTGTAATTGTTAAAAATGTGGGTCTCTAGTTAACGAACGCTCCTCCAACAAACTGACAAATTTCCCATTCTTGTTGCGTCATTTCGCTAGGTTTTCTCGGTACGACTACGAGCGGTTTTACTCGCAATATTATAAATATGCAAATTGAATGAAGAATGCAGACTACTGGAATTTTTGTTCACCTGCAGACGATTTCCTAGGACAACAAATTTGTTTTTACATAAGTATTGTTTAATAATATGTACCTATAAATTAAACACGCGTTCTTACGTATTTGATTCTGCAAGATTAACTGAACGTAAACACTCTGGAAATAATATCTCACTTTAACAACTGATCAATATCTGTAATTTATTTTATTAGATTTATTACTGAATGTTGTTGCTTGGCGTATAAATCTTAAGTTCGCAGTTTTCTTCATTTATAATATTATAACTATAAGGCGGTAAGGAAAAAGTGCAGAAAAATTAAGACGTTCAAGCACAAAAGTCATCCTGTAGTGAGGGAAGAAAATATGGCGGCGGCGACAGGATCAGTTTGCATAGTTAACATTTTATTATGCAGAAATTATATAAATAAAAATTTCTTGCGTCAATAAAAAAGTCAAAGAAAATGAAATGCAACAAGATGCGTATGATAGGACCTGCCTTACGAAAATTGTACGACCTTAAAACCGCAAGAAGGAAAGACAACTACAAAATGTAAAATTTCTTTGTTTATATGGGCACCTCCAAGACAAAGCAAAAAAGTTTCAAAAATGGGCTAATCAAAGAAGAAGAAGAAGAAGAAGAAAAGAAGAAGAAGAAAAGAAGAAGAAGAAAAGAAGAAGAAGAAAAGAAGAAGAAGAAAAGAAGAAGAAGAAAAGAAGAAGAAGAAGTCGAAGAAGTCGAAGAAGACGAAGAAGACAACGACGAATAAGAAGACGAATAAGAAGACCAAGAAGAATAAGAAGGAGAAGAAGAAAAAGAAGAAGACGAAGAAGAAAAGGAATAAAAGAAGAAGAAAAGAAGAAGGAGAAGACGAAGAAGAAGACGAATAAAAAGAAGAAAAAGAAGAAGAAACGTCGAAATCGACAGAAAACGACTGAATCGATAATAAGAAGAAGAAGAAAAGAAGAAGAAAAAGAAAAAGAAGAAAAGAAGAAGAAAATAAGAAGAAGAAAAGAATAAGAAAAGAAGAAGCAGTCGAAGAAGACGACGGCGAATAAGAAGAATAAGAATAAGAAGACCAAGAAGAATAAGAAGCAGAAGAAGAAAAAGAAGAAGAAGACGAAAAAGAAGAAGAAGAAAATAAGAAGAAGAAAAGAAGAAGAAAAGAAGACGGGAGAGACGAATAAAAAGAAGAAGAAGAAGAAGAAAAAGCAGAAGAAGAAACGTCGAAATCGAAAGAAAACGACTGAATCGATAATAAAAATCTAACAAATCTTCTTTGTAGATAATCTCATGCTCTACAATAGCATTACGTGTTTGATTTTCGATAGAAAAGCTTTAAAAGCCGCCTTTTTTGTTTGTTCAGAAAATGCAGTGATAAAAATTCGTTCAGTGCTTTATTAGTTATTTTCATATTCCTCTTTGACGTCCTACATTTTAGAGCATGCGATATAAAATTTAAAACAAAAGAAATCACACCCAACCCCTTAAAATGTACATTAACAGAAAAAACAATTAAAACAACTCAAATTCTAGCTAATAGAGTAGTTGTTACGATACATTTAATTTGGTATACAATACTTTAAAAAAAAATATTTTTCAACAATTCAAATCACCAATTTTTCCATTTAGTTCCGGTTGTATCACATTTTTGTCCCTCGCCATAAAAACCAGAATAAAGGCTTTCACTGAGGGCAGGCGGCAACTACAGATTTAGGGTGCGGATAGAAAATAAAATATTTAATGACTTACTGTGCGAATCCCCAGGACAACTCTTGCAGCATCGTCCTGGCAGCAGGACGGGCTCCTCGCATGTCGGCTCCGGGCATTCATTTTTAATGCTGCGACACTGAACTCGAGCAACAATCCTTCGTTTTCTCTGAAACTAAATAAGAAATTCAGGAACTCATTCTGTTAAAATACAGGGAGAATTTATTTCATTTTAACCCGACCCCGGGACCATAAAACTTTGCCTTCTGTTTTATAAATTATTTATCATTCGGGAACATGACCCGAAAGCTCGAGGCTCTGGGTTTAGTGCCGAACGCGGGGATAATAAAGAGGAGTTTAATATCGCCGTACAGGAAATTTTAAATGATTTAAATTTGCGGACCTCCATTAGATATATTGCGTAACGCTAACAATTTCATTACTTGAGCGAATGGGCAGCGGCGGCTGGCGAAATTTAGGTTAGTATCGAAATTTGAAAAAAAAAAAAATTTAAAAGGAACCCACGAAAGCTTTTGATGAAAATATTTTAAAAGTTTGTTTCATAATCAACGGGAAAATTTATCGACAGATTTTAAATGTTTTAAATTTTTAATAAAGTTATTTTTGAATCTTTATTTTAATTTAAGCTAATGAGCTTTAACAAAAATTTCCCGAATTTGAAATTTGTTCATAAATTGTCATTTTGAAGAAAAAAAAATCGATTGCAAAAATTTTACAACTATTTACAAGAGCTTAGTGGAGAAATTCCTATTTCTTCAGCAAAATTACTTCCTATAGGCTTGGTAGTGATGCCTTAAAACATGGTTCAAATCCCATGTGTGAATACTAACTCAAATTTCAGCAGCTACTACTGAAATGGGGCCCAACAAGGGTTAAGTACGTAACAACATAAATTAAAATTATCAGTACTATTGTATTTCTATCAAGCAATAATGATAGGTCATTTAAAAAATCGTTTTCAATAGCTTCGACACGTAATATGTGTTGGATATAGATATTCGTTCAATTATATACAGTGTGTCACATTTCAAGTCTCACAATTCCGTTGTCTTTTAAATTTTGGTGGTGTACGTAAATCTAGGTAAGGGATACGTTCGAAAAAATATAATAGTTTGGCAAAAATTGCTTCAATGTGAAAATTTGCTGTACTTACTAATCAAACCACGTTGGCAAGTTTATGTGTCATTTCCAGATGTCCAAATTATTACTAATTATTTTATTTAACTCCGCCAAGGCTTAACATTAATTTTTAATTAAGTATTTATGTAACTTAAGGTTTCGTTAAATGAGACAGTTAAGGATTACAAAATAAATCCAAATAGTTGGCGAATCACCGAAATATGCCTAGGAAACGGCAAACAAGTCTCGTGCCAATTGTTTTCATTCTCATTTCGGTACACACATATACTACGACGTGTAAATTGCAACACCCACTAATATATAATTTACGCCAAAATTTGGCAAATGGCACTCTACTGATACTTTGGATTTTGGACAATTGAACAATTATTTTGCCACTCCAAACTAAAGCAGGTTCTCATCAATATGCTCTCAACGGGTACAATAAAAAAAAAGCCATTCATCAGTAAATTGGAAGCATGCCCTGCTGAGCTGGGTAAGATTGCACTTTTAATTTTGAAGTAGATATCGATATTTGATCCTGCTGAAAGTTCAATCGTTTGATCCTGTCCAATTGTCCAATCATTAAAATATTTTAACTGCCACTAGGTGTTGCGTTTTACGTCACATACTGTATATGTTATACTTTAAAATGGTAAGTATATTTCTATAGCAATTCGTTTGGACGTCTTAGAAAACTGACCTTTGATTTGCAAGTACAAAACACAATAAAATTAAATGATAGGTAGGTTGCATTTTAACGATAAATGATCAAAATGACGTGCGAAATATCCTGAATATAAATTAGACATCTATCTATTAATTACGTTAACAGTAAGTAAAAACTAGCCTATGGTTTAATGCGTATGTCATTAAGCGGAAACAGCAATAAAATCACTGCTTGTAGAACAGAAAAACGACACCATTTACGAAGCATTTATATATGTGTACAGTCACTTTTGTTTTAGGTACGCATAAAAATAGAAACTATCATTTCTGCGGCAGATGACGAGAATAAAGGTATCCAATTGATCCAGTTATAAAAATAGCGGTGCCGTTTAATGTCAATGTATAGGAAGATTTCTCTCTATTAATGAAGATATGGATGGGGGCGTTTAAAGGTAGAGGTCACCAAGGTCTTTGACCGACAACCGTTTCATAAGCTGCTGTGATCTACCGACCGACACCTTTTGCATGTGTCTCACAATTCTGCCCACATAACCTATTTTGCAATTTTATGCACAGAACACGACGGGGCTATTGCATTAGAATCACAAATCCATTATTTGTTTTTAATAACACGGATGACCTTTCGCTTGGCAATAGGAACCCATTTTTATACCGGACTCGAATTTTAATATTGGTAAATTTCTTTGATAGGTGTTTACAATCGAGTTGCTTCCGTCCTTGTAGTTTTAAAATTGAAAGTATAAATAAAAGACCTGATTTTCTGCTACGTTTAAAAAATCTAATAACACTTATAAGGAGCGTACAGGGGTATGAGGTTTGAAGCAAATTGTTACTACATTAATTGAACGCCACAAAATTGTTACTGCATTAATAAAACGCCACACCACAGATTATACATTTACCACTGAAGAGAACTTGTGCGAGAGGATCTAAATACAGAGATCCACATAGAGGCAAATAACATTAACACTATTTCATATATTTACCTCTAAGTGGATTTCTTTATTTCGATATATATTGCCAAGTCCGGGCCCACATGGTCCAACTTTGATCGCAGTAAGCTACCAGTGGATGGATCTGCTTAAAGCTTTATGAGTTACTAACTTACATCGTTTCTAAAGTGGCTTGGGAACTCAAATTGTTGGTGTGGGTTTGCATTACCTGCCCCGTGCTGATGAAGGACAAATAGCCAGAAACCGGTCCACGGCTGGTATTTGTACCCTGCCCGACATGGGTGGTTCCCTATAATTAAAAATAAATCCTTCACTGCTAGCTTATTGCAATCGATGGTTATATTTTGCGTACTGATTAAAAGTAAAAAATCCATTATGTACATTCTTTTTCCACTATTTGTTTTCAGGATGTTGTGAAAAGATAACAATTATTGACAAAGCAAACAGATATAATAACGTGTATGTAACCGACACAAACTTAAAGTATTATTATTGGTGACGTTACTGACGTTCGTATGTTTATAATTAGTTGGAAACGATTATACTACAGACCAGAGAAATGTATTCATTCCTGCTTGGGAAGATAAAATTAGCGAAGGCATCTGTTCATTTCGCGAGATAATAGATTATTTAATGTAGCGTAAAATATGTACTAATTACACTAACCAATTTAAACCGTGAAAAATAATTGAGTTATGCTTACAAATACATTCTAACGCAAAGGGCAGGCTGGTAATATACCAGACGTGTATATTAAATTTTCCTTTAAAGGCAAAGTGTTAGTGCAGGCGGTACACTACTGATTTCATGGATGGATCATAAATGGTTAAAGCAAGTGCGTGTAAAGATTGCAATAAATAAAAACAGACGATAGCTTCCATTTGAAAGATCAAATATTTTTCCATGTGAAGCACCAAAAATCATAATAAATATGCTACATAACACAATTTTGAGCAAACGTGAATTTGAAAGTTTACGAAACAGAGTTAATTTAAAGTTCAATTTCTTGCTGAAATTTTACTGAAGGGTTACCTTTGATTAATTTCATTTCACTGAAGAAAAATAATGGAAGGATCTTCGCCAATTTAAAGAAAAGTCTTGGTCAGCATGGAGAAACAATGAAAAGCGATCTTTTCCTGTTTCTTCAGTCGAAGTAGGAACAAGGATTGAGTCCAACATGATAACCGACCTCACCAACCTAGCCTTTCACCAAAAGGAGAAATACCCAGTCAGGTTGTACAAGACGACGATAAAAACCTTTCTGGGGATATTGATGTTTGTATAATGGAGCAGCCATAGTCAACATTCTTTAACCTCGTTGGTTTAAAACCTTCAGTGATTACTGTAGGAATGAGTTCAAGAATCGCTTTACATGTGATATCATTGACTCAAAAGGATTGATTTGATTTGAGGCACACTTGAATGAGAACTTGAAGGCATCAACTCACAACGGTGAAGGATTCACGAAACGTGCAAAAAATTCTCGTGGCAAATTTGAAAATTGCGTCATTATGAATAAAGCAAATTTTAAACCTCTCTAAAATAGTACCATTTGGTGTATTTATCACTGCACCAAATGCCATACAGTAACGTGTACCGTCTGCACTATGTAATATATTAATTGAATCGCCTGTGAGGTTACTTGATCCGTGAAAACTATACGTCATTATTTGTAATAACAAATACGTATTCCTAAAGTTCATGTTATTACTCAATAAATAATTCGCAGACATAATTCTACTTAGACGACGAAGAATCGAATGTTGTTGCATTATTGTGACAATATAAAATAAAGCAGTTTTTAAAGTAATGTTATTGGTTAATCATCAACGGATGAAGATATTAAAGTTTTGGTGAAGAAGAGTTATGGGTTATGCTTAATAGTGGAAACTTTAACGATGCAATGAAATAGAAGTAGAAACTCTTGAGCAAGAATTAGGTTGAGGCGATCAAGTGGTTGGAAGCCAAGTGCTCTTAGCACCGGAAAAAATGGAACAGGTATCCTAAGCATAAAACGGAGAATTGAATCCATTATATTGGAAGCACAGGATGTGGCTCTCCTAGGTCGAGCTACAGACTTTTGCTGCCTTGGGACGATCGTGGTGAAATCCAAAAGTTGGCAAGAGGCGAACATAATGATGAGAGTGGTAGAGCTGAGGCAGAAACTGTTTGACGCCCAGAGGAATATAAGAGTATGCAGTGATGTTTATGAGAGAAGCGACATGAAGAAACTTCAAGGAACCAAAATGGAGGGACGCTGGGAATCGACTGGGAAAAGAGCATGGATGCAGAAATGCTGATCTAGGTATGTTGATGAGTCGATTTCCTGGCGACGTTGGATACTACAGAATGCTTGTCCTGTCAGGATATAGAGGATTTCACGAAGATCTGTTTTACTTTTGGATAATATATGATTCAATAAAAAACAAAAAAATAGAAATATTGGCATATTGGCTCGGATACCCGAGTAGGTACAAGAAAAAAGAAAAGTACAATGAGGAAGCAAGCAAGGTCATGAATGTAGACAACAGGAGGAACTGCTGAAGGAGGCGAAAAAATAGAGTAAAGCAAGTTAGATTCTTTGCAATATAATAAAGCACATAGAGAGACAAGATAGTAAAATAAAGAACTCCTAATCGAAGCAACACGTGGGGAGGTATAGGGGGACCAAATCTTCTGTTCCTAAGTAAGTAGGCGAGTTAAAGGACTGGCATCCAAGTGGAAGCCAAGAAAAAAGGGTTTCTTAGTAAATAAGAATCCTACATTGATCATCGAGGTGTCTTTTTAAAAATTATCCAAAAAATATCAAGTAAGGTTAAAGTATTATCTTTGAACTTTAAAAAACTGATTTGATCAAGGCTTCAGCAAGCACGAGGTATCAAAATTGGAACGTGTCATTGATACACCAAAAAATTTGAACTAATAGGATTGGTCTCAACCTTTACATTTGCAACCTTTAGACGATACCTACAATGCTGTTATGCCCTACTATTCTTATTTCACAATAATCTCTCTTTCAATTAATACCGCAGGCATTTCCTTTGCTAAAGTAATTTATTAGTGTAATCTAAATTACAGATTAATTTTTAAAGTTACTTAAAGCACATACCATCCGCTTAACCTTAGATTGATTTCATCGGAATTTCAATTTTATTAGTTTATTCGTTAAATTTTGATTGCTGCGAAGTAAACCTAGCATTCA
This sequence comes from Rhagium mordax, assembly GCA_963680705.1. Lineage (NCBI taxonomy): Eukaryota > Metazoa > Arthropoda > Insecta > Coleoptera > Cerambycidae > Rhagium > Rhagium mordax. The sequence goes on along the minus strand of OY796661.1, from coordinate 8,541,404 downwards.
AGGCCGATATTTTGTAACATTGTTTCCCTTCTTGCATTTTTGCTCTCGAAGTTACTCTGGTTCTAGTGCCTTATTGTTTCTTTATTACTTTATTTTTATATATTAACAAGTCTCGGAGTTGTTTTGTGTGAAAATATGTGGATGAATAATTCATCAGAGTTTAAAATTCTGCACTAGACTTGCACAACAAACTGGTATGCATCGTATGACGCTATATAGCGAGTTATTTCAGTTTTAAAATAATTGTTTTGTACGTATAAAAATTAAAATAAAACGTCCTAAATATAAAAAAAACAGCAATTTGCGACATACTAATGACTCGAACTGATCGATTTCGAAAAAACACAAAAGGAAAATAAGATATTCAGTCGGCGAACCAAAGGGATAATTGGTATATGATTGTACTGAGGACGTGACTGAAATAATATTTCACTTACCGGAACGCACTCGCATTTCATGCAATATAGGACACCAATCGGAACGCCGAGGTCTGGAATCCATTGGGAACCCAGTTCCCGCACTTGCTTCCCGAAAACGCACTCTGAAAAAGAAGAGAAATAATTCATAAGTGCGTGTATATTTCATGTGGGGCTGGCAAATTGTCGCACCAAGAGTGACCACATGAATTTTGATTAGGTGGTTGCGAAAATCGTTACACATAACATTAGCGTTGAGTAATTCATTTTCCATTATATAAAGTAACCAAAATTGAATCATCTATTTGCTTGAGGATGTGATGCAGATTTTTTACAACAAAATCGATAGCGCTTTAAGAAGAATTAGTGAGAGATATAGTTTTTTTATTTCATTTTTAGATGTTTTATGAATAACCAGCGATTAGATTTATTTGTTCTTTCTAGATAGGGAATATTAGAAAAAAAATTCCGTGAACTGTGAGACACCTAAAAATGTTGTTTGGTTTGACTCAATCTATAAAAATGGATATCCTATCCTGCCTATTAATGAGATATGTTGTAACACTAGTGAAGGTTTAATATGGGCGTAGCATATTTTTAAATTTTGACAGCAGGAGGAAGAAATCGCTCCTCCATAACAGATATAGCTTTTGTGAGAAAAATGATTCTAGGAAAAAAAGATAATATATTCATTCATTAAAATTTAGATAATATCAATGAGCATATTGCATTATCAGCAGCACCCGTGACTTTTCCGCTTGCGTAACGCGCAATGCACCAAGAAAACCATATGCTCACTTATTAATATGCTTATTGAGTGTTTAGCTGATTCTTGCTAATTTTTTTAGATTTTTTCAGACTGGGCAATGAGAAAAATTTGGTATATTGGTACTTTTCCGCGGTTATCTGTGGTATATCAGACATATCACCGCAATAGTAACAAAAGTGAATCTTGGGTTGTTTTCCGTTAAACTGAAGGACACAGTAATTGCTGCATAATATGACATGTTCTATGAATATAAATAATCATGTGACTTTTTAAAGTAATTGGTATGTATATAATTATACCACAACAATGCCGCATGTGTTATACGTAGCGTTTAATTTAGGTTTGACCTTTCTTAACATTTTACTTGACTGCAGCCGTAGACTTCGCGTCTCTATGCACACAAATCTAATGCTATTCGTATTCCACGTTTTGGTAGAGAAAATTCTAGCTTTAAACGGTTTTCGAGTGCAACATACTGTTATTATTAAAAACGGTTTATTTTTAGAGACAAGATACGAGATAAGAGGAGTAATATAATATTGTTTTCTATCCACAAATGCCATTTATCAGCCTTTATCTATTTTATCTTGAAATGTTCTGCCTGATCACATACAATTCCATTAAAAAATTTAAAACGCGTATTGTAATTCGTTATGTAACGAAAAATTATTATTAATTTTCGAAACCGGTCGGCCGCATCTACTGTAGGTTAGTAGGATGAAAGATAAAGATATGATAATTTGCAGATGAAAAGAAAAATCAACAAATACCAATAATTTATGGCACGGCCTCAACAAACATGCCAAATATAATAACACACTATATTGACAATAATTCAGTCTTTTCTACTTGGAGATATTAAGTTAAAATATGCGCTAGTTATATTTACGTTCTTTAAAAAATTAAACCAGTTCTTATACGAGAGAATTGTATCTCCGCTTACCCAAGCCCACCGTGAAGTAGAAAAAGCAAAATAAAAACACCAGAAAATTATTCTGGTTAACTTTGGTTTGTTTAATAAATATGTAATTCTTGTTCGAGCTTAATTTATTATAATTTTCTTAAATGTCACCACTAATTTTATATCAAGACTAATTTCGTGATGTTGGATGGCTATATTTATTGGAGGCACAACAGTGGCTTGCTCAGCGACAATGCCAGCGACAAAAATACCAATTTTGACGGTTTATTGTTCTTTGAGAGGCCACAAACTTACTCATTAACTAAAATCAGGTACTGGTTAGCACTGATGGCTAATTTAAAAATCATATACCGATTTATGATCACGGATGGCTTCGAATTGGAATTTTTGCGCGCGTTCGGGTTTTCTTCTTAATTTTTTCAGAATTAACCCATCTATAGACGCTGACCTCCATTTGTATATTGTTCATTTCCCTTACTAAGGAGCAAAGTTTAAATATTCATTTAATGATAAAAATAAACTGTAGGTACATGAAATATAAACAAGAATAATTCGTCGGTTTCCAATTATCTCTTCTCATTTTGATAAATCATTATTTTCTCCTTACTGGGAAAACGTTTCATTAAAAATCCCTTTTTTTGCAAAATTACTGCAATTTGCTGCTGCACAACCAGGCATTTCGCCCCTAACTCTAAAAAGCAATAAAATTAAGTAACAAAAATGACTAGTTTTCAATTAGATTTGATTGATTTCTTTTGAATGTTAGGTTCACAGCAGATTTAATTGCATGAATCCTGATATTTTCCAAATTTGTCTCGATCAAATAGAAACATCATTTGTGTGGTTTGTGGACCACTATTTCATATTAATTTTCTGGTACCAAAACAGAAGAGCGACGGCAGCTTAACATCCCAAAAACAATCAGGATATACGTCAAATTTTCAAAATATGTTATTAATATCTAAATAAATGCGGGTACTTGAAATTTTTTTCAGAAAACTGGTAGGTTTTTGTTCCTGAATTTTTGTTTGGCATTTAAAGATAATTCTGTTATTCGTTTCACTTCTACTCCATGAAGGTTTATTTGATACTAGTTTCTAATAGTTCAAGTTGCACAGCAGCTTATATTATTATTCTTGCAAATTAAAGTATTGGCCGTTGATATTGTCGTAATATCTTTTCGGGCGCGCCACTGGCAGAACTTGGTGTGAAGTACGACTGTTAAATTATGTAAAAGAGAAAATAAAGCAGTTGCCCTGCTACTTTGTAACTTTGTTTCGAGTTTTGATGTTGCTAAAAATGAGACTAAGTAGAAAACCGTGTTCTAAGTCCCTACATCCATGATCAATCTGACATTTGCAACGGAAAATAATTGTCTCTTTACGCATAAAAACAGGTGCAGCAGGAGTAACATTCGATCCGCTGCACTATTGACCAATATCCTATGTTTGTTAATGCTTCTAAATTTGAACTACAAGCGCCGATGGTTTTGTAAACATTTTTTTTTTTTGAGGCCAATGTCAAACGATGTTAGATCAGCTTATATTTTTAAATTCGGTTTTTTATCAAAATCCATCGTAATTAATTTCAAGGCCGGATTAAAATTAATTCGATGTGAATCGAAAATAGCTAATTTAGATTATTTTAGGAAGGGTTCAACATTGTTTTGAATAAGATATTTAATTGAAAACGACTTTAATTTACGATTTACAATTTCACGTCGAGAGATCTAAAGATTAGTTTTGGACCAAGGCAAGTGATGCGATTTAAATGCGTATGTCGAAAATAAATGCCGCCTTCCCTAGTATTGTCTAACCTCACTTTAAATGCATCAGAGCTAGTTCTCAGTAATTCCCACACTTTTCCGCTGTTTTATGAGCAAATCGCTTGTAGTTTCAACGTCAATATTTTGACAACGTTAGGGTAGCGTCAGCTCTAATAAAACCAAATAACAAAGTTATTTTTGTCATACACATGACGGTCTTGGTCCCCTATTTCCTTTTTAAAGCGTACAAAACAATTAATCTAGTTACAAGCAGGGTTTGAAAGTTACTGCTTTTTCCATATGATCGGCTGTTTCAGATAAATAAATATCCTAAAACATCCTTTGTCAAAATTTCAAGCAAATATTCTATTTTTGGCACTTTACGGTTCAATTATTTAATTCCACTGCTCACCCCACAAACATTGACTATTTTGATTTGTTTTGATACGTCTCATCAAAGTATTACGAGATTCTTCCAAGTGCGATTTCAAAATAAAATTTGGTGTACTCCTTCATTTAGGTTTGATGAATTGTTTGTAAGTGATTTTGGGAATGACATAAGGGCTATAGTTTTCATTGCAACAATTTGGTTTGCAGACACCTTTATAAAAGGGAATCGATAACCAGAGCGCCCACCCAGGATCGGTTAGAGTGGAAGAGACAACTGGGTGCAAGATTGGAATTGGCTAACTTTAGAGACATTTAGTTTATAACAGTCCCAGAGGACCATTTTTGCAGAAGTGGAACAATAACGATTTCGAATGGTAGATGTAGATATTTGCTTTGGAGGTATATCCGAGTCAAAAGACCATGAACAAATCTATGAAAACGATAGCATAAACAGCATTGTTACTAATTATTTTGCAGTAATAGTTTGCAGTTTTAGGATGACAATGCGAGACCATAGCGCCCATTAAAGTTAATAAGAGCCGTTAGAAAAATCATATTATTATCTCCCAATAGAGCATTCGATATGCTACAGCAAAATCTGGATAATCATGTAAATGAGGTCAGTGGGCTGTTACCTTTTCTTTGGAGCAGTTTACCAAAAGACTTCTGTCATATATTGAAGATAGGAATTTATCATTGTCATCAAATAATAGACCGACTTCCAATGTTTGACATCTAACATTGAATAACAAAAGTTCATGGTTCCTCATAATTATTATTTGGTGAACTCAAACACAAAATCCAAATCTCCAAAGTGCAGATTTTGATTCAGTTGAGAACGAGAATTGCACAAATTATCTTACCTCAACTTAATCGCTTGTACAAATTATGCTGGACGCGTAGCAAATTACTCGAATCTCCTGTTGACAATCCTTTATTATTGATGGTTCAATTCTCGTGAGTCGACTAGACATATCAAGGCTCAGTCACTTTTTTGAAGGTACGACGTACCACATGTGCTGGAAAAATGCTGCTTCAGCTTTGATTTTAAGAAGAAATATCGTTATTGTGAGAATTCTTGAAATCGCATGCTTTTATACTAGGTAAACTGCTTCTGTATTTGGTAAACTTAACAATAAAATACACAAAGCGTTGCCTATATATGAATTCAAAGGACTTCAGCGGTCGAATGAGCAACGGATTCAGATGCAGAGATTATTGCGAAATAATCGTTGAATTCATTAAATATTCCTGTGGCAAGATTCGAACGTTGCACATGCAATTTTGCTGTGTAGGTGTTAAAAAAAGCTTAACGATCTCAACGAAACCGGAAAACAAAGTTTGGCATTGTTCAGTGGAAATTTTTACACCAGCCATATGTAATTAAAAAATTGGCACGGCAAGACTGAAAGTGAGAGTAATAAGCGTGTAGAAGACACAGGGAGGAGGATGTAACGTCTATAATACGCTAGACTTGGCTCAACGCGGCGTTGCCGGATTTACTTCGCATTTCCATTTTAAGAATCGGCGAGGAGAAACTCGACAGCCAATCTACTTTTTTGTGTACATACATAAGACGAACAAACACGTTTATGTGATGCAAAAATTAATTTTTCCAAAAATTTTAGGAAGGAGTTTTTTTGCATTCCTGAAAATACTCTCCTAACGTTGTGGAATTTTTGGCGACAAATGTAGGTTTGCTCCTTATGAGGATCAGCCATGGTGAGGATAACCACCATAAACATGTATTTTACAAGCACTCTGATTTGATAACCTAATGCGGTTGATTTGTTTATGTTGAATATAAGTTACTAGATTTTAGCTCGATGATTTATTTAAATAAATATTATAATTATTATTATGGCAAACGTGCCTCTCGTATGGACATGTGTTTCATAGTTGAACTAGTTGTTTTCAGAATAGAATCGCGATGGGAAAAAATTTCCCCGGATCTGCGCCAATTTCGTCTACGTGACAACGCCGCTAAAATGCCAACATTTCATCCAGATGGGCCTCAGGATATATTAGTCATGTTATATTGAGCCTGGCGCAATTTCAATGCCAACTAACAGACGACACACCTCTAGTAGACTGTGAGCGCATCGGCGTATTAAATACACCTTCCTCTACCAATATGTTTACGGAAAAGGTAAATTCAATATAAATTGCAATTTCTAATGTTCATTTCCTGGTGAGATAGTCAACACCGTTTCACAACCGGCGTTACGTAACGCGATCCTATATATCGATCGTTCATCTGTCGATAAAAAAACCGTCTGGAGTGGTTAAGAGGTCAAAAATACTATTGTTGTGTAACAGAACCGAAAAAAAAAGAAAGCAAGATATTTTATTAATGAGATTTTTTTTTGCAGTATTTTTTTTCTTGCCATATGAAGCAACGATTTTTTGTGACAGTTTATGGCACGACCCAAGCGATTATTTCAGGCATTAGATAAAATGTTTGCATATGATCCAAAAATAATGAGTTATTTATTTAAAAAAGAGGTGATATTTATTTATGACCGTTTTATAACATTTTTATCTGCATTTGATTGCTTTTAGTGTAAATTTAATTTTAACCAGACATTTATCGGTTATTAATATTCATCACCATAAAATGAACAGAACTCGACCTCACATATTTTCACACATCCACAGCCGATTTTTAACCTATACAAATTAGCTTAAAATATGCGAGCGTCTTTGCGGCCTCTTTCTAACGAATATTCCTGATACGACACCAAGATTATTTGGTATTGGAATGGACAGTATGTTAAAACGTTGCCAGTTCTAGAGCTTGACTATTTGTAATTTTTACATCTATGTTCGCTTATAATCTAAAACGAATAACATAAGTTCACTTGTCAAACTTATTTGACAAATTTTAGAAATTTTGTTTGGCCCTTCGAGCCGGATATCGCGGGAGTAATTCCAAATAGCACCAACCTCAAGGCTCATAGGCGCTAACACTGGTAGCTGTAAACAATAAAGCTAATGCTAACTTTCCTCCAATATACCGACAACGAACGAAAACTTGTGAAAAATAAATTTAGCACTACTTCCAAGAAATGTTTTTTTTTTCGGCAATAAATTATTCGTCCCTTGTGTTTTGGCATGATCAAACCACTATATCCACACACTGACAGATAAATACTTCGCCTTGAATCTAGACTGCGTTGTAATTTTTATTAAAAATTTTTCGCGGATGAATAACCCGGTCAAATTTAATTCTTAACAAAATATTGCAGAATATTTTTAAAAAGAGCTTCGCCAAAAAATTCCTAGAGCAATAACATATTTTTTATCTATAGAGTGTTGAATGGTGACATATTTGTGAATTAACTTGCCTGCGATGAAAGTTTTAAATGCATAATCTTATGCTTAGTCATTTTTTTATTCGTGATGTTTGCCGTGCTGCAGTCCAAAAAATTGTCACGTTTGGCTACGTCTCCACGACGATTTCGGATAATCAGTGGTAAAAAATTGAGGGGATCTCAAATTTGCGGCGTTTTCGAGTTATTGCTAATTGAAGTTGCAAAAAGTATGTTTTTCGGTCTTTAACTTAAGATGCTGCCGAAATGAAGCTAGATAGAGAAAATTTGCTAAGGACCTTTTTTGTAGAGCATTAAATTCCGTACAAAAAAGTCCGCGACGGCATACCTGTACAGTCCACCGTTTAGGTGTGATAATCAAAATTGTAAATAAACTTCATAAAATAGTTTTTTTTATTCCACGCTTAAGACAATAGGTGTTGCGGCTCCTTATATTTTTTCGCCCAACGATGCGAACTATTATAAAATAATAGTATATTATTTGACGAGTGGTAATGTAGTAAATAACTCGCGCAAATGAATTTTGCTGTAATTCATCAAGTATATAATTATTATCATGTCTACGTTGCATTAAATTGCTTTACAAACTTTTTAGATCTGGAGAGTGAGGGATTTTAAATACGAGTACCTTTAGGAAGCATAGAATTTTCAATTTCCGGCAGGTAATAATGTAAATATGATTAGGTTCAATTTGTACAACTCAAATTTGCGGCGTTTTCGAATTATTGCTAATTGAAGTTGCAAAAAGTATGTTTTTCGGTCTTTAACTTAAGATGCTGCCGGAATGAAGCTAGATAGAGAAAATTTGCTAAGGACCTTTTTTGTAGAGCATTAAATTCCGTACAAAAAAGTCCGCGACGGCATACCTGTACAGTCCACCGTTCAGGTGCGACAATCATAAAAATAAACTTAGTTTATTTTTATTCCGCGCGTAAGACAATAGGTGTTGCGGCTCCTTATATTTTTTCGCACAACGACGCGAACTATTACAAAATAATAGTATATTGTTTGTTTGTTGTGAGTAATTTAGATCTTTTTTATTTTGAATCTCATATTTATTGCTTTCTGCCGTTCCAAACAAACACTTGCAGACATGATATAATAAATAATATATAATAAATTGGAAACAAGAGAGGGCTGAGTATAGAATCTTGTGGAACCTCAAATTTTACTTTTGCTTCATCGTGTACAGTTCACTTTGTTAGGCAATAAACTAGAAACTGACAGTTGTGGTTAACTATTCAAGTCATTTTTCTTGATGTATTGAATGGCGTTAAATACTTGCGCAAACGTGTATTATCTGTATGGCGTTCCTTTAACCTCAGTGTGTGTTGACATTAAATTTACTATTGCGTCTTTTTATATCTCGGAGGATTATTGAGCGCGTAGGTGTTCGGATAAGGATTTATAGTTTTTATTTATTTAGTAAATAATAATAATTAATGTTTTAAGTCCTGAAAGTGGTAGCGTCAGGCGAACAGCAATAAATAACACTATTATCATACTATTAACTCGATAATTAAGTCTGTTTAATCTTAATTTAATTCGAATTCGCGCGGACGGCGCCAGATATAAAAGTACATTTATTCTCTCAATATGTCAGTATTACAGCTGTACAGGAGTCAATGTTCTGGTAATGTATTGCAAAAACATGGCCGCGACTCGGACATGTTTTATCTTTTTCCTATATTTAGAATTTGGTGGTCCTAACACTTCCTACCCACCGAAATCTATTGTTGGCACTTCACAAAAAGTTTAACAACATTAATAAACATATTCATCAAAGGTACCGATCATTAATACAGACAGAATTAACATATACAACTGAGGAAAAAAAACTTGGAATACTTATTATTGAATGCTAATACGAAAAGGAGTTCCGCTTAGAGGAATTATTAAGCATAGCACATACGTAGGTGTAGGTTGGTTCGCCGTTCAAGAACGAGAACAGAATGGAAAAAATCCCTGCCATTGTTAATACGAAAAAAAAACGCAGATATTTGTATACAGACACAAGTACTATGTCATACTTATTTAAAACACCTGTGTGATCCTTTTGGGAGTGTTTATTATCTTATAAATTATGTAGGTGTCCTACGGGGGCAGGCCAAGGTGTTAAGATGAATTCGTAAAATCTCATTTTTTTTTCTAATGACATCTTAATGTTGCTTCCAATTAGCTAGACAAGGAGCCTGAAACTAGGACAAATCCAGCGGTCTCGGCGAGCACTCCACATCATGTAGGATCTGAATTAATACGAAATGAGGCAGTTGATACATCCCAACACCTCCACGCCACTCGACCAAAACCAAAATAAACCGTATGATCTATTAATGATACCGTATTATTCATCACACGCGCGCCAGTTCTATAACTGAGTTTAAGTGTTTTTGATGAACTACTTTGCCATTGTGGTTTTTACGAGAGCTGCAGTCTAAAATTTGTGAAAATGGCACCACTGATCCACTGATTTGCATAAGAATGGAACACCAAGATGTCGTTGAGCAATTTTATTCCACACGCCTTCGTCCACCATAGGCCCATATAGACAAATTAAGGGACTCATCACTGATGTTTGATGTCATTCCTGTCTTGAATTAGGCATAAATTCAAGTGATGCTGAAGCTCTAATAGAAAATCAGTAAATTATTGAGAAATTCTAGGAAATTATTAGAAAACTAAAAAGAACGATTTATCTTAAATAATCAACTGATTGGAAGGACTATAAAGCAAAAAGATTCAAACACAAGGAAATAAAAGAGGAGAAAACCAAATAAACAAAAATAATTCTAGATAGACCTGCTACGATTTTATTGACTTTTTCTCTTAATAGGTACCTACATAAATAGTCAAGAAGCTTAATTTTTCTCGATTCCAAATGCCAAACCTCAGAACGATGACTGATTCCAAGAGGCTCTAGATTAAGTCATTCGATTCTTCTCATTTTTCTCTATCTCGACGATTTTTTGAGAATTTTCGAAGACAAATTGTACCTACTCGTTACAAAATTTTTTGGACGATTATGTACCGAAATTTAATTTCCAGGAGATTTAAAAGACTCTTTCTTTCTAACAATTAAAAATCCATGCATCTAGAAGACTTCATCTTCTGAACGGGATCAGATAGCGAATTGAGGTTTATCCCAGTCGACTCGTTTCGTTCTCCTCTAACTCCGTGAATTATTAGAGAATTTTTTTCCCGCCAATTTCGCCAGAAGAAGGAAAATCAACAAAAGCATTTAAAATAGGAAATATGATCGATGACGTTAGATAAGCTACACCAAGTATGACATATAACTTCTCCAATTTCTTCACTTGCTAAACTTACGTCAACTTCACTGCAATCTTATTGCATATTTTGCCAAAAATGTAAGGCTTTCATCAGTTGCACATACCTGCCGATAACCTCTGTTTGAGTCGTTTTCTTTGGGACGGGCGGCCATTAGTATTTTATTGGGCTTCGGAACCGTCCAAACCGTGTGGTGGTTTCAATCAACCGAACCGGGTAAAAGGTGCACCAAGTCGAAGAATGTAAAACACTCTTTCTGCTCGACTTAACAAATTTACTTTAAATTATTTTGTGCACGCGAAGCGCAATAATTGCAAAAGTTGCATTAATTTCAATAACGCTGCAAGTGATGTCATATACATTTATACGTTCGACGAAAATATGAGTTTTTAATGAACATAAATCTTTGTTATTCAGCCAGATAAAGGCCCCCTTAATCCAATTTAACACAATTGATATTTATCACAAACTAAAAACAATAAATTTGTTTATCTAACCGCACAACGCGCCATACGGCTAATTAAACGTTTATAGTCTGACCCGAATTTCGTCGGCGGCTATCGGATTTTCCTTTAAAACACCCTCTTCAACAGCGTATATCAGATAATTTCACACACACCAAGGCGTACTGCTATTACAGCATTTGATACGTCACTGATAACATTATTAATGAAGAGGCAACTTCTTTGACTAGATAGTTCCTCGGTCCCTGCCAGAAATGTGCGGGACGTGGAACGTACGCTGAGGCGTCTTAATAAAAATATTACGTGCCGTCGTCGCCAATAGCAGCGGGGCGTAATATTCGTTTTGCTTCTCTTCGGTATATAAGATTTATTACCTACGCCGCCGCGCCGGGAGGAAATTTTACATTTTCCACACTAAAATGATTTAATAAAATATGCTGCCTACTTTGTGGTAGTAGAAAATTCGAACTAATATTGAACTAGGGGTGGAAGCGCATAATTTTCTCCCACATGTGTAACTCACGTTTAGGTGAAGTTTACAAAGTCGTCAGCTTTCGCAATGACATACTTATAAGGCCCCAAAACGTGAGGAAAACTACTTTCTGTGTAGATTTCCACCCGTGGGTGAATATTTGTTTAATTAAGTACAAGTGCCTGAATTCCCCCCATGGGTGAAATTTATTCAATGGCACAGATGTTTATTCATTGGCTACCATAACTAGGGAGGGACGTGTATGATTTTCACCCGCGGGTGAAATTTAATATTTGTTTAATTAGGTAGGGGAGGGCCTGAATTCCACTCATGGGTGAAGTTTATTATTCATTGAGTTATTTAACTAGAGTGGGATGTGCAAGATTTCCTCCAGTGGGTGAAATTTAATACAATTCATTTAAATAAATAAGGCAGAGGTTGATTTCCACCCATGGGTGAAGTTTATTATTCACTGGCCATCATAATGACGTAATTTCAACCTTAAAATTTGGAGAAAAATGTTTCTGTGTAGATGTTCAACTAGGGGGGGGATTTGCAAGATTTTCTCCCGTGGGTGAAATTTAATATTTGTTTAATTAGATAGGGCAGGGCTTGAATTCCACTCATGGGGAAGTTTATTATTCATTGAGTTATTTAACTAGGGTGGCATAAGTAAGATTTTCTCCTGTGGGTGAAATTTAATACAATTTGTCTAAATAAGTAGGCAGATGCTGAATTCCACCCATGAATGAAGTTTATTATTCATTGAGTGATTTAACTAGAGTGGGATGTGCAAGATTTTCTCCCGTGGGTGAAATTTAATACAATTTGTTTAAATAAGTAAGGCAGAGGCTGAATTCCACCCGTGAGTGAAGTTTATTATTCATTGAGTTATTTAACTAGGGTGGCATAAGTAATATTTTCTCCTGCGGGTGAAATTTAATACAATTTGTTTAAATAAGTAAGGTAGAGGCTGAATTCCACCCATGGGTGAAGTTTATTATTCATTGAGTGATTTAACTAGAGTGGGATGTGCAAGATTTTCTCCTGTGGGTGAAATAAGTAAGTCAGAGGTTGATTTCCACCCGTGAGTGAAGTTTATTATTCATTGAGTTATTTAACTAGGGTGGCATAAGTAATATTTTCTCCTGCGGGTGAAATTTAATACACTGGCCATCATAATGACGTATTTTCGACCTTAAAATCTGGAGAAAAATGTTTCTGTGTAGATAATAAAGAATATGAGTTATTCAGCTAGGGCGAAATGTGCAAGATTTTCTCCCGTGGGTGAAATTTAATATTTGTTTAGTTAGATAGGGCAGAGCTTGAATTCCACTCATGGGTGAAGTTTATTATTCATTGAGTTATTTAACTAGGGTGGTATAAGTAAGATTTTCTCCTGTGGGTGAAATTTAATACAATTTGTCTAAATAAGTAAGGCAGAGGCTGAATTGCACCCATGGGTGAAGTTTATTATTCATTGAGTGATTTAACTAGAGTGGGATGTGCAAGATTTTCTCCCGTGGGTAAATTTGTTTAATTAAGCAGGAAATTGCCTGAATTCTTCAACGGGTGAAATTTACGTTGTTAAAAGCAATAACATTCACTTTACTCCCCTCCCCCTCCCCCGTCGTACATTCATTGGCTACCATAATGATACCCACCTTACTTCCTGTCAGTATATATTCATTATACAACGTCTAGATACTTTTGACCATAAAATGTGGGAAGAAAATGTTAGATACTTCTTGTGTAAGTATTAGATATAAAAAAATGGATTTTGTATATTGCCTGCGCAGATCAGCATTTTCGTCCCGTTGCCATTACTTTTTATACAATTAAATGTCCGATTTATTTTGAAAGAATTTTTTGTAAAATTATAGAATCAAAAATCGGCCTACAATGGCAGTAGGTATTACCATGTCTCTATTACACTACCGCAATGTCAACGTTGACGCTAATTGATAAATTGATATGCGAGTCGTTCGCCGAATATCATTAAAAAATGGTAACATAATGCCTGATAGGGTTTTACCAAATTAAATATGCTGTAAGATATAGTGATGAGCTAATTATTGTTTGTGTCATCTCTTTTTATAACATGGAAATTTTACACAATAGTACGAGAGCCCCCCCTGCTAAAGATATGAATAATAAGTTAAAAATCATATTTCATATTTCCTGATTTTGAAGAATTCGAATTTCGAAGGAAAATGCTACTTTCCCTATAGAGTAGAAATTTTTTTTTAGGTTAGGGTCAACGACATGTATTTGGAACCTCAGACAGATGGCGCTAGCACATGAAAGTACCTAATTATTTTGTTTGCCTCTTGGGCTATTTCATATTATACCCTTTTATTGTAACTGTTTCATACCTAATTGTCAATATTTATCGGGTAATCCCTGCGTTTAAAAAACAGCTGCGACGTGCAAGTTAACAATATCTACCTACTTCTGAGTAGGTATTTGATTTGCGTTTAACAGGATACTGCAAAGGTAAACAGACGATTGAATTTAAAGAGCCTCAAAGGCGATATGACGAAATCGTCGATATGTTAGCTTTATCGAACAGGGGATTACGTACGTATATATTTTGGTTCTAAATTGCATAAGAATTATCGACAATATTAATGTATATCTTTCATGGGTCTGTGATGTGTATATTCCATATAAGTACACGTATTTGTAATTTAAAATGTTTAAGTAGTAATGAAAACTTTGTAAGTAATTACTGGTGCTGTTGATTGCAGAAATAAATACATGTTTCAAATGAAAAGGGCAAAACAAATGCACTCCTTGTTCGCGGTTTGTCTTAATTTCCTTTTTTTTCTGTGCCTGCTGAAATTGTGAACGCATTACAAGGTCGATACAAGCTGATTATAAATGTCCATTCATAAGTACTTAAAAAATGAAATAAGACTTGTTTAAGACTTAATCATTATATATAGTACTATCACACATAATATTAAAAATGTTTAACCTTGTTTTATATTCATGTCAGTATGAGTTTAAATCACTTATGCAAAAAACTTCGATATATAATGGATATGTCTACAGATTGTATCTCGAAATGTAATCAAAACACAGGCTAAATTTAAATGATGTTTATTAATCCCCAGATAATGTCTAAGTTTATTAGGGAACAACAAAATAACTGCTGCTTCTGACAAATTATATGTTTATTTACTGTTGCCTTAATTAATTGCTTACATATTTATTTATTCCCTTTTATTTATTTATTAACCCAATCACCTTGCTTACTTACTGTTTCCCACTTGACCCCGACGTATATGTAGCTGTTCACACAGGAATTTTAATCTTTTCCACATTTTTTCTTGCTCTTATTTATTCATTTAGCACTGGTATGAGGCACATTTTTTCACGCATGTTCACGTTTAACATAACAAAACTCGGATCGTCCGAGATGACCTCATACCACCATGCTGTAAAATGGCGCAGGATTTCCAACATATCTTACTAAAAGGGGGAAATATATCGGTAAAAAATTACATCATTTCCATTCTAAATCGTAAATAATCGCCATGAAACATATTGTGTCCTTTCATTTCGTATATTATTTTCCTTGTGTATCCGATGGCGTGTCATCAGTTGTTTTGGGAGAAACTGTATGGTATGGAATTAAATTATAAGTTCATATTTAAGCAGTCGTGACTAAATTGAGAGTTAATTAAAAAGTGGTGACCCATGGTTTCATTTTGGGGCCACTCTTGCACAAAATAACGTTAATGATTTGGTAGGTAAGTATCGCTATCAAAGGGGATGAATAATTTACGTAGAGTATGCCACGTCGACACTTTTTTTAATTACCAGAATTTTCGCAATGACTAATAGAAATACGTAGCCAGATTCTAAACAGAGAAAAGATTAAATCAACCCAAATTTTGGTCAACTAGGTAAACCACAAAATATAAGGAGTTTGCAAGATTTTTTTATTGAAGTACACCTACAAGGGCACGATGAGTGTGGAAAGTTCGAAGAAGATAAATCCATTATGGCCTTAAAGGTCTGGGAAGAATATGGAGGGACATCGAATTATTGCTGATGAGGTGATGTTGGATAATTATGACACTTTAAGCTAAAGGAATGACTTGTTACATTTCGTCTAGTAGTACAAGTGTAAGTCCTTGTATTAGCAACGCAAGAGACCACGAAGGAGTTGCCAATGATGCTCCAAATATGTTATCGAGCTTGTAAGAACTGCATCACAGGATTGAATCCAAAGTTTTCAAAATGTGGCTTAAGGTACAGTCAGGATGCATCTGTATGGCAGAAGCGACTGTTGTGAAAAAAGTGGCATTTGGCTCTGGATAGGAAACCATCCATAATTGTAAACAAAACAGAATTAACCAAGTTATTTAGTAGACTTTGTTGTATCAATTGCTTTGGAAATATCTAAACCTATAGCTTAGGATTCTCCAATAACTCAATTGC